>RJVU01023003.1:4545906-4578916 GCA_003731715.1 Anabarilius grahami
ATTTCAACATTTTATGTTGAAATTCGTCTCTGGTCGTCTCTGAGAGAATATGCTCCTTTAATGCAGTGTCCGATGCCTACAGCTCCGTCACTTTTTACTTTCACTTGCTGTAGTGAATACTGACCGAGGTTAAGACTTAACTTAATAACTCTTGCGCAAAGTTTGTGTGATATCCACTGGCTCGCCTTCTTGGTTTAAAATGGAAAGATTTGCAATATTGCGATAGGCTAACCCCTTTTTTCACTGTTTGCCACGTAACTTGCAAGAATATAAGAATATAATGCAACATTCACTCAAGTTACAACATTCATTTACACACAGTTTTGGTAAGCTTTTACAGAAGTTCACAGAAGTTATTAAACTTCACTGTGTTGATTTTGTTTTAAGAAATATATTGTAGTTCGTATTAAAACCTGGTTGTTACTACTTAAATGTTTCTCCCCAAGACGATTTCACTTAGGGAAGACCCTGTATGTGCACAAGTAAAACAAATACATTTGAAAATTATGTTAAAGAATGATTTTTATTACATTTTAACTTCCCCTGGGGTCAGTAGCAACATTTGACTTTGTCTATTCAAGTATAAACTGTGTAGGCTACACGTGTTGCAGCAGTGTGGGTGAGTAGCTGACAGATGTGGGTATATTGTATTAAAATGTTGGCTTTCCAATACAAACAGTCTCTGAGAAACTCAAGGAAATGCAAAAAGTGTTGCAGCCATCCCCACTCTCCCCCTACAAAAGATGATCTGCTGCCATCTGGTGATAAATAATGGTAAATGTAGTTTTAAAATGTATTAAAATTTTACATTTTGCAACTGTTCCAAAAAGAAAAAATCAAGTCCAGAGTTAACATCAATTTATCATTGTAGCAATTGATCAATGTTATTACATTTTTGATCTTTTAGCTGTCACCTATTTACTTTGTGAGAAGATGCAATGGAATAAAAACCTGTTGACTGAATCATTCAGCCAGCGCGAGTGAACCGATCATCTCTCTCACGGCACAAAGACATGGATGAACATCGGAAGGTATGCTGAAAGACACTGTACTTCATAATATTTATCATCTCGCTTGTAATCGAGACATTAACAAAGACATTTTCGTCATGTTAGGCATAAGATTAATGAATGTATACATATTGTAAACTTAGTTACTTTTCCTGATATAGCCTTCAGTAAATTCACTTAAAGGGTTAGTTCACCCAAAAGTGAAAATTTTGGCATTAATTACTCATTTTTGTCCGGCTCCTGTGTCAGCATCTCACGTGTCGTGCTGTTCATGTGAACAGCGTCGGGGCGTTGACTAGAACCTGGAAGCACTGAACGTAAACCACGTCTGAGAATGACACAGAAGAGAAGATATTGTTAAATAAAGTCATTATTTTTGTTTTGTTTTTGCTCACAAAAAGTGTTCGCTCCGCTTCATAAAATTAAAGTTGAACCACTGCAGTCACATGGGCTTTTTTAAATCTTTAATAGCCTACCTTTCTGGACTTGACAGAATTTTCATTTTTGGGTGAACTAACTCTTTTCGACTGAAGAAAGAAAGACATGAACATCATGGATGACATGGGGGGTGAGTAAATTATCAGGAAATGTTAATTCTTAAGTGAATCCTTTAAGCTAATCCCACACCGATTGTGTGATGATGCAATTCTTTGTAATGATGATTTGCATTTTATTACTTTTTGTTTAATTTTGGGGATAACCTCACGCTCACTCTGATGTTTTCTTGTGGTATTTCTTGTCAAAGGTATCATGCAGTATTATAGAAGAGGACACAGTAAGCAAAGCTGATTTTACGCTCAGTTTAGTTTTTTCCCATCAAGGGAAGGGGTGAGAGGGCCAAGTTTCGAGAGTCACGGTTCGCAACTGACATTAAGGAATTATAAGAAAGTTTCTCTTAATTCTTAAATAACCATAGTTTTTACTCAGTTGTGGTGAAAACATGCTTCTATAATATGATTTTAACTAAATTAGAAAGCTGAGACTTTTTCAGTAACTCAGTAAAACAAAAATGTGATTATTGTGAAATTCTTTCAGTATTTCGACAGACATATTCAGTGTTTCTTTTAACTCTTTCAGGGAGTTTAACATGTGGGTTCAGGCGACCATCTCACTTAGTACATTACAATATTAAAAGTTAAAAAAAATATTATAGGAGCCATTTGTTGTATTGTACATTTTTGTTGTCCACTGAGGTGCGCTGTGACTCAGTATATTTTAGAAAACCTGGGTAACAAGTGTGCTTGTTGGTAATTGGGAAGCAGTTTTTGACCAGGGTAGCTTGCTGGATTATTGGACCAGGGTGGATTATTATGGATAATTGTTTCCCACAGAATAAAACATTTAAAAAGACAATTGCATCTTTTTTTTCTGAGAAAAAAATGTCAGAATTGCAAGATATAAACTGACTTTTTTTTTTTTTGACTTTTTTTCTTGCAATTGTGAGTTTATATCTTGAAATTCTGACTTTATAACTCACAATTGAAAGTTTAAAATATATCATGCAATTCTGACTTTTCTCGCAATTGCAACTTTATTACATGCAATTCTGAGTTAAAGCAGAATTTTGAGATTTAAAAGTTGCAATTCCCTTTTTTATTTTTTATAATGTGTCATCAACATCAAGGAATGGGACAGGAAGTGGATTTGAGACAATGTTTATTCATTGGAACAAAATAAAAAAAGACATGGTTTGCTTCTATGGACTCTGTACACATGAAAAACTCGCTCACTCCTGTTATCAAAGACAAAGGCTTAAAGAAAGCCTAACATTTTCTTCTGATAGATCATTTGATATGTATTATTGTAGGATGTGAAGAGCTGCTGGATTCAGTGCAGAAGGAAGTAGGAGAGCAGAGAACAGCAGAGGAACAGGATGTCACAGTCTGTTTAGTTTCAGTTTCAGTTTATGGACTTTCTGTTTGTGTTCTATGATCACATGTTCTGTTTCCCGCCATCATCATCAGTTCATTTGTATCACATGTGTCTCATTAATCAAACTTGTTATGTTTGCTATTTAGTTTCCCCCTGTTCACTCAGTCTTTGTCCGTTCACCGTTATAGCAAATGGTGTTGTTTCTCTGTGCCTGTTAACCTGTGGATTACGTTATTAAACTAGTATTTGGATTTATACTCCTCGTCTGTGCTCCTTCCTGCAGCCAGCCATAACACAGGAAGCTCTGGGAGACACTCTGATCATCGTCATATGTGGAGCTCTGGGTGCAACGCCAAGGGGTCCTGACCAAGCGTCCATATGTGACGAGTTGGGAGTGAGAACGTGTTGGTTTCCCAGACATTTTCATGAGGTTGAGATTACAGAAGTGAGAGCACACATCTACACCTAAGGGAAAATATTTTTATTTTTTTGATTGCATTATGATACCGTAAATACAAAGCTCAGCCATAAATTCTGATTTTATGTTTCTATAATGATTTGTTTTATGCTGTAATAGAGGTGTAAATTCAATCACATGTTTTAGCATTGAGGTCATAGTTTGTGGAGGTGTTGCTGTACTTACTTGCTTTATATCCAGATTTATATGTTTTATATTCTGGCCACCTCGTGTATGTAAATAGGTGGGCCAAAAATAAGAAACCCCTCTGAATACAATATAGAGCAACATCACCTTTAACTATGACCTCAGTATTGAATTTACACATTTCTGGCTGATTATAAACCTAATAAAAGTAGAATTCATGCTAGAGCTTTTGTATTGAATTCCATTAGATCGTAAAGGTGTACCTAATAAAGTGGCCACTAAGTGTATGCAACCTCCTTACTGTGATTTCTCTGGTCCTTTGATGAACTGGTAACTAAGCGTTAACAACAAATCTAATAACTGAAGATAAACGTTGTATGACATGCAAATGTAAAAGTAAATGTAGCCTAACTGACATCAAATTATGGTAGCTAACGTTAGTGAAGTGTTGGTCACTTAAGCTAGCTGCAATTAGAGTCTAACGTTATTATCTTCCAATAAACATTAACTAAAGCTGGTTACATAAAATACAACTATTGACTAGATTAATGAGAGGTCGACCAATGCATTCAAATGTCAAAAATGCAGTAATTTCATCAACTTACCAGCGAGTGAACTTTGGAAACACTGAAAATGAATATAGAGAGAACGCAAACGTCTAGCTTATTAGCTTATTAGCTATAAACCCATTCAATGTAACTGCATCGGCCATGTTTTTTACATGACACACCACCCAGCATAACCGGTTAAAAGAAGTCAACGCTTGCCACTGTACCTGACCTTAGAAAAACACATAATGGGCTGATCTTTGTACAGGATCGCCCTGAGCCTTTTACAACATTCCTTTAAATACCCAGACCAAGACAAAACATCTTCAAAATGGCGGCATGAATTAACAATTGTAATTTGCTTTAATCAAGATCCCAGACCTGGGTAGTAATTTGCATGAAAGACCCTGTATAGAATAGATAACTGATGATTTATGGCATACAGTGGGTGTGTCGACAGAAGCTACTGTAAGTTCATATATGGTCATGCGGACTCTTTCCATATAGTTATTGAAAGACAGTGTTAAACAACATCAGAAGACTGTCTGCAATAACTACCTTCTGGGAAAGGACACACCCTCCACAGTAAAATAAAGGTTCTTTATTGGCATCTGGTTGCATGAAGAACATTTAATATCCATTGAACCATTCCAATGCACAAAAGATTCTTTATGGTGGAAAAAGGTTCTTTATATTATTTAAAAAATCTTCCATTTAAGAAGAAAATTGTTATTTTATGAACTGTTCACTGAAAGGTTCTTTGGGGAACACAGAATGGTTCTTCTATGTCATCACTGCAAATCCCTTTTGGAATTTTTTTATTTTTAAGAGTGTAAGCAAAGTATTTTTAAACTCTCTAAATTGTTTTACCCTTTGGTCTATTTCTCTGGGAATGAGACCATTGTACCAGTCGCAGTGAGACATTTCAAATGATACCAAACATGACTGTAAATTTACTTGCATTGACACAGAATATAATATTTTTATATAATTATTCTGAGTGAATTGAGTGAAGGGAAGAATAGGTAAAGGGAAGGAAGTTGGGGAGAAGGAACAAATGCGAAGGAAGGACAGAAGGGGAAGATCTTCATCTCTGCATGTGGGGTGTGGAGACAGATGCCTGTATGTGTTTGTATTGTCCGTATCTCAGGAGAACTAAGTATCTGAGGTTCTTTCAGCCTTAAATTGGTTAAATAAAACTGAACAACTCAACTCTCCTCCAATGGATTAGTTACATGCTTAATATAAATGACACGTTTTTGTTTCAAAACTATTTATTTCATGCCTGTCAGGATTAGGCTAGTTGCCTTTTTGCTTCCATGTGTTTGTCACTTGTGTCTCCAGTTCAGTTTTTATTAATTCCAAGTTAGTTCCCTTAATGCTTTGTACACACTGAAAGATTTTGAAAACGTATAAGATTTTCAAAATGTGAGAGACCACAAACAAGAGGACAAAAAATAGATTTAACCGTGGTGTGCCATGATGTGACAAACACAGCACAGCACGCCACACACAAACAGATTTTCAACCTGAGTCCCGATTGTGAAAACGGGGAATCTCGCAAAATCTCTCGAGACTTCAGAATAAACATGACGGATAATAGGCAGAAAGAAATTGCGTTGATAGTGTTTGGAATGATTTTGGTATGTTTTACAGGACACTTTGTATAAACACTCATGCCGTTGCCACAAATCGACAAGCTGATCCTCCATCTCTGCTGTCCAAATCCATTTAACTTTGTGCTTCACCATGCGTTTGTTATGGTTCTGTCTTCTGTCAGCTCGCTTTCTGATTGGATATTGTTTCGTTTCACTTTCTAATCTCCAGAGCGTGCGGGCGTTTGTCCTCGGGGTTCCCCCCACACCTCAGGATTTCTGATCCACGATTGGGGCACCTCCGACGTTCTTCCGAGCAGATTCAGTCACTCTTAACACACCTCACACCACAGGAAAATCTGATGAGATAATCTGTAGCACCATCAAGATAATCGGGACATTACTTAGGATTGTCGGGAGGGGAGAAATCGGCCCAGAATCAGCCCAGAATCAGCCCGATTATCATGAAGTGTGTACCCAGCATAAGTTAATAATTGCATTACGTCTCTCTGTGTATTTAAGCCCTTCGTTTCCTCAGTTCTTTGTAATGGGTGGTAGTTTTAGTAGGTGCTTATATTGTAATCCTGTGTTTCCTTTTTGAGTTCATTATTGAGACCATTTTTTTGTCATTATTAAAGACTCTCTAAAAAATGCTAGGTTGTTTCAACCACATTTGGGTTAAACATGGACAAACCCACCAGTTGGGTTAAAAATGTTATTAACCCTTTGATGCACAACATGGGTCAAAAATGACCCGGCTGAGTTTTTATTTTCTGTATCTTTGCAAGAAATTAATTTCATCATTCAGTATTCCAGGTATTCCTCAGTTAACTTCTTTTTGATCATCACAAATCCTCATTTTCATTTTTTCTTTCTTACTTTAAAAACAAACACAGTTTTTGTATTTCTACATCAATTTTACACACATGGGTCAAAAATTACCCGTATTTATTTCCTATGTAATTTCAATCATGACTGAGTGTTTCTTCACTGAATCTTTGAAAGAAATGTATTTTGTCATTTACTTATTCCAGGTATTCATTAAATATCTTGTTTTTGATTTTCTACAAATAATTATGTTTATTTTTTCTTTCTTACTTTATAAACAAACACAGTTTTTACATCAATTTTACACACATGGGCCAAAAATTACCCAAATAGAAATCTTTAATATTTGCACATTTTTGCAAGTAGGAACATATTTACTGCAGACAAATGTTCATCTGCCACACATTTCACATCTTTACAAGGCTACTTTTGTATATTTGATGGATGTAAGTCTTATTATATTTAATATATTAGGCTATATATTTCAGAATTTTTGTCATAAATCAATGCAATTGTTCACCCTTTAAGTCTGTCAGTGTTCCTGAAAAGGAACAGTTTTGGACATATACAACATGGGTCTAAAGTGACCTGAATGAGTTATTTTCTATATCGCATATATTACAATAAATTAATTTCATCATTCATTATTCCAGGTATTACTCAATAAACAAATGCTTATTTTAATTTTTCCTTTCTTTTTGAATGACATTTTTTTTGTGTTATTACCTTTCTAAAGGCCAAAGTATACTTCACTTTTTATGCATATGTGAGGGTCAGCATACAGATTTTTATAATTTCCGCCTGGTTTCTGTAACTGTGTATGTGCAACCTGCACATTCACATTTAAATTGCGTTCGACTGTGCCCAAAGTATACTTTCAGCTTTTTTTTACAGTGATGTCATCATCCACCTCAGTTCTGTTCAGGACCAGCCGCTAACACTCTGGATAATGAAAATCAAAAGCACAAGAATATACACATCAAACTGTTGAGCGATACACTTATTATATATTTTCACTGTTGGACAGAAACCTTGTTCAAAATGTTATTTTTCAGGAACACTGATAGATGTAAAAAGTGACCAGTAGCATTGGTTTATGACAAAAAAAATTAAAATTATGAAATATAATATATAGGCTATTATATGAAATATAATATGACTTTCATCCATCAAATATACAAAAGCAGCCATGTTGAGACGTGAAATGTGTGGCGGATGAACAGTTGTCTGCAGTAAATATGTTCCTACTTGGAAAAATTTGCAAAGGTTTCTATATTTTGACCCATGTGTGTAAAGTTGATGTAGAAATACAAAAGCGGTGTTTGTTTATAAAAAAAGAAAGAAAAAATAAACACAATGATTTGTGAAAATCAAAATCAAGATATTTAATGAATACCTGGAATAAGTAAATGACAAAATACATTTCTTTCAAAGATTCAGTGAAGAAACACTCAGTCATGATTGAAATAACATAGGAAATGAATACGGTCATTTTTGACCCATGTGTGTAAAATTGATGTAGACATGCAAAAACTGTGTTTGTTTATAAAGTAAGAAAGAAAAAATGAACATAATGATTTTTGACAATCAAAAACAAGATATTTAAGGAATAACTGGAATAAATGAATGATAAAATAAATTTCTTTGAAAGATTCAGCAAAGAAACACTCAACCATGATTGAAATTACATAGGAAATGAATAAGGGTCATTTTTGACCCATGTTGTGCATTAGAAGGGGTTTTCATAGCTTGTGCATCAAAGGGTTAAAAAAATGTAACCTAATGGGTTTGTTCATATTTGACCCTGCATTTTTTAGAGTGTAGAAACAGTCATTGTTCTGAGACGAGTGCATGGGCATTAGGCTCGTCCAGCATTAAATTTTTCATTTCAAATAGATTGATCGAAAGCCTATCCATTTTTCCCATAGACTTTTGGAAAATCGCAGAAAATAAGCTCTGTGTTTAACAAAGGGTTATGACACTTACACTTTTTGTCTATCAAGATAATCTTTACAAGTTAACACAACATTTATACATTTTGAAGCCGATAGATATAAAAGGCTAACAGTAGGCTATAAACAGACTACAGCACACCATGGTTGCGGATCAACGTCGTCACCACTAAGCTTCCTCAAACTGTATTTAAAAAACAACTTTATTTATAAACATGCTCGCTGATTATGATCTGTGCTGTTATGAATACTTATCCACTTTTTCATGAGAAATGCTGTCCAAATGTCCCGTTTTTAATGATGACGTCTAAAGTCCCTGCCAAAGGAAGTAGTCCATTTTAGCAACTTGTTAGCAACCGCCGATTTTAAGACACAGTAAAAGTTCTAAAAATCTCAAGCAGGTTATAACTGGTGTGTTTTATGTCATAGATCAAAACGTGAAAGTATTAGAGGCTTTGTAAACCACAGACCTTATTTCAGGCGATTTAGCAAAAACCCATTCAAAAAACCCATAGACTTGACGGCGTTGGAACCGGAAGTCCTAAAATGCTAACTCGCTTCCGGATTTTGCCTACAAAAATGCATCATCCCTGAGGCACTCTATGGATGGATGGATATTTTTCCTATTTTGGAAAGTGTGTATATATATAATGTATTTTTCTAATGTCAGGTATGCATCTTTTACTTGTTATTTCAGAGCATTTGTTATTTTGTATTGATTATCTTTGAACTGATTGTGTAATTGGCATGATACTTTGATTTTTTTTAAACTTTGGGAAAAAAACTTTTATCTTTTTAGTCATGTGCTTGTGTGCATGTGCTCAAAATGATGAAACTCACTCTGATGTGTTTTAGGGTCATTAAAGATTTTGTCTTTTACAATGTCTAAAGTCTGATCGTTAATGATTTCAGAGAAAATAAAACTGTTTAAACGGAATGAATCATGTCGATCCACTATGTGTTGGTCATATATACTAAACTGCAGCTACTGTAATACTTTAGGATCAAAGATGAAAAAGATAAAAAATTGTATAGCTTTACATTTTTTTTTTTTTTTTTTTACCATGACACCTACTAAAATGTCATTCAGTGTAACAATATTTATGTATCAGAAAATCATATTGGGCATATTTAAAACAGGAATCATTTGATGACATATTAAAAGCCTCTATTTAAGGATCTCAGTGCATCCAACAAATACTAATTAATTGTAATTTTTAAATCTTCATACTTCAATAATATCCTTCAATATAGAATCATGAAACAACCTTAGAAGAATTCCCCATATGCCATATTAAATCACATTATATAGACTTTTTGAGAGCACAACCATCTCAACCATCAGACATAAAACCTGACGGAGTTGACAAAATGTAATTGTTTTTCCACCTTTACCACGTGTTGTACGGTGGAGCAATTTTGTTTTCTCTCTCAGTTGTAGCTGCCTTCATAAACATATTAAAAATGCCAAGATTGTCGGTGCCGATAGCCTAGTGGTTAGTGCGCCGACATATGGCGCAAATGCGTTCACGGTGACCTGAATTCGATTCCCATCTCAAGGTCCTTTACCGATCCTGCCCCCCTCTCTCTGCCCAATGCTTTCCTGTCTGCTCTCTACTGTCCTCTCCAAATAAAGGCACAAAAAAGCCCATATATATATAAATATATAAAAAAAAGCCAAGATTTATCCCACAACTATTTAAAGAAACTATTACACCTGCCTGAACACAAGTTTTACAGAGAATCGGAACACCCAAAATGGACGACCGAGCAAAATTTGTCATCCTGGCTCAAGGGAGACTATCGTTAGGTGTTTAGAGAGCGTCGCGTCCCGATCCAGAGCAAGCTTCTACACCAGTGACTACTGAGATCACGTGAGCCCCCCGCAGACCGAGCGGCACCACCCGCGACGAGCGAGCCAGAGCCTGAGGAAAAGGGAACTTAGCTTGCAATCGCCCCGGATGCAGGGCCCCAACGTGGTTCTGACCAGTGGTGTGAGCCTGTGACACCAGTGGACGAGGGAACGGAAGCAGAGGACTGGCTGATCGACTTCGACAGGGACTTCCACCCTATCCCACCCAATTCCTGAACCTTCATCATTGTTTAACGACACCATCATCATGTCCAGTCTCCTGACACTTCCACCACCACAGAGCTCAGTCCTCCAGCTCCATCGCTTCTGGATATTTGCATACCTGCGCCGTCTCTGGGGACACCCTGTCAGGACGTCGAGCCACAGGTCGAGCAACCACCAGCAGCACCTGTCAAGAAGGATCTGGCGGCTCCTCGGATCCCTTCGTTCCATCTCGGCTCCGTCCTGGCTCCTCCCACCTTTGGCTCCTCCAGAGACCCTCGTCCGAGTGACTCCACCAGGTTCCCTCATCCCGCCGGCTCCCCCTTGGTCTGTCGTCACGCTGCCTACGCCACGGACATCCAGGCCGTCCACTGTGCTTTGTCCCTCCCCTATGGCTACAGCAGGCTCCTTCCTTCCTCCGGAGTCACCTCTGTCCTCGGTCTCATCAGTGTCATCCCTGTCCTCAGGTACTCTGGCTCCGCCTATGACGCTCGTCGCCGTGACATCGCCTGGGTCTCCTGCACCAGCGATGTCGCTCAGCTCCCTCGACCCTCGGTCTGCGCCTGCGGATCCACTGGCTCTGTCTCCATCGGTCTGTCTCCATCATCTTCCTGCCTGAACACAAGTGTTATAGAATGACATTTTGCCAAAAAGAGAGATAATATAATGTTCCCATATTTGTAATAATTTTAGTACTAGTCTGTACTATTAAATTAATTTTAATATTATTCCTGAGTAAATGACGGCAGAAACAGATGTTGAAAATTAATACTGTTCTGATGCTCCCTGCCATGCTTGCTTAGCTTGTCACTTTGTTTCTGACTTGCTCGGCCCCAAAAATTACTCCTTGCAGCTATGAACACTTTTTGTTTGCCAACATAAATGACGTTGGGTGAATATTTTGGGTGGTAATCTATTAGTCTGACAATCCTGAATACCTTTCTCTTTTCCTTGCTAAAGGCCTGTTCTCACAGAATATAATAACTATAATAATAAAGATATAGTTAAAAAAGAAATCATTCTAATATAAAAGAATAGTAGTGTATGAGTCCACAACACAACTATAACGATAATGGCGCAGAGAAACAATATTGTGGAATCACTTTCAGAGCGATTTGTTTTTTCCAGCTAATGATAATGACTTATTGTTTTTGTTGTTGTATTATTATTATTATTTGGTTTTAATAGTGCTATATAAATAAAATTGACATTAAAAGATGATAGAATTTCCATTTTTGGCTCAACTATCACTTTAAGGAAGTTGGTTTAAGTAAACCTATACATTTCTTGCAATTCCTTTTTAAACCTTGATGCCTTCCTTGAACTTTAACTGGCAAGTAAATGATGTAAGAAGTTTCTGCTTCAAGAATTGTCTACTTCTGTTAAACTTTCATTTTCTCATGAAGACCCTCCCCTTTTGATAAGATATAAAATGGGCACTGAAACAAACGTTATTTCATTCTCCTCCTGATCAAAGATGGATCTGCAAATCTCAGTTTTTCTTCTCTTCATTCTTTTCACTGCAGGTACAAATAAACAATAAGACAAATATTGTTTGTATTGTTTTCTTTCTTTCTTTTTTTCATTGGATCTCTCTCTCACTTGTCTCTGTTTTATTAATAAAGGACACTCTCTCAAATGTTATGAGTGCAATGGTCTGACGGGTTCTTGTGCGGATCAAACGGAACTAACATGTCCCAGTGGATCTTCTCACTGCGAGAGTTTAACAGCAGTGACACAAGTTGGTGAGTCCAATATGATTGAAATTTACTGTTATATTTGACTAATAGAGATGCTGCTATAATTCACTGCAACAGAACGAATACTCGTTTTTCTGATAGATTTAACAATTTCAATCACAAAATCTTCTGCATAGATTTTTTAAGTTGCTTTCCCTCAGATTGTTATGATTTGTATTCAAAAAATTGAAATAAAAGTGCTAAATGATGACATTTATAAATCAGTTTTTCATTTTAATTGGTCTCTCCTGTCATTCATATTTTAGGTCACATTACTTCTAAAGAGAAGCTTAAAGGATGTGTTCCTGTCTGTCAAAGTGGGTCCATAAACTTTGGCCTTGTAAGGATGACTACTTCCTACAGATCTGTGTAACGATCAAGACGCTCCAGGTATTGTGCCTAAATGACAATGTGCAAATCTTTTGTAAAGTCAACACACATTTTACTTCCAAAGGAAATACAATCAGAAAATAGAACAAGGTTTTGACTTGTCTGTCATGAACTGATTGAATGGAGCAGCTAGGACTGTTGTTTCATTAGATATTTTGTACAGAAAATAAAAGAATACTTGATTTCCTCCTGTAGATCCCTCTAATGTCCCGAATGGAAAGAAATGTTACTATTGTGATGGACAGACATGCTCAAACACATTGAGCTGTTCAGGGGATGAAGACCGCTGCATCACTGCAACAGGTGAGAATCTGTAAAAGGAAGATGATTAAAGTCATTATCTTTTAAACTCTCTACAGATCACATATACCAATGTCCAGCTTATGTAACTGTTGTAGGCCAGTAAAAGCTGTGCGTGTAAACTCCCCTGATCTCGAGAGGCGCTCTAGCGACAAACTTAGTTTTTCTTGTCTTCCTTTTTATCAGAGACGTCTGGAGGCCCGACAGCAGTGGTAAAAGGCTGTGTCTCTAAATCCATTTGTGATGCCACAACATCGGTTAGAAATGTTAAGAGTATCACATGTTGTGAGGGGGACCTGTGTAACGGTGCTCAGAGTGTCTCCCAGAGCTTCCTGTTCCTCTGCTGTTCTCTGCTCTCCTACTTCCTGCTGCACTGAATCCTTCACATCCTACAATGAGACACACTGACTGTACAGAATATAGAGCTTGTAGTTTCTCTGTACTATCTTTGGTGTTCTGATGTGATTTTTTTTTTGCAGTAAAATTCTGTTGTGACACTTTATGAAATAAAATACTACATCAGCTTGTTCCTGGGGTCATATTTAATACAGCTCATGCTGTAAAGAAGTCCGATAAAGCTCTGCAATAATAAAGTATTTTATTTCTTAAAAGGAGATTAAAGAGATGAAATGAAAATTAACTCATCATTTACTTCCCCTGGTGTTGTTCTAATGCCACATGCACTTCTTTCTTTTTTTGACTTTTTTATTGCAATTTTAAAAAATTTCCCTGACATCTGATGGCAGTGAATAGTGACCATCATCAAGCTTTTAAAAAAAAGAATGATCCCATGTAACAAATGTCATATATTCCAAGTGTTCTGGGATGATAGGGTAAAGAAGTAAAGAGCAGTAAAGAAGGAGAGATTTGATCATGGTTCACTCAATCTGTCAAACACTTTTGCTCATGTTGACCTCTGAAACATTTAATCAACAGGTTTTCTGTTGCTTAAATAAGAGCTTCAATAACATCTAAAGAAGAAGGCTGTTAATAATAGGATTCTCAGACAAAAACAAACAAACAAACAAACAAGCCTGTAAAAGACCATCTGAGCAGACATTTTTGCTTTTCTGCCTAAAGTAAATCTGTTCATCATATAAAGCAATCATGTCTCTTCAGAAATTTGGACTAAGCCACTCAATTCATATAGATTAGTTTTACGATCTCTGAAGCTTTGAAGTGGTAGCGTGGCTGTCAACGGAGGGACAGAAAGCTCTCGGATTTCATCAAAAAGATTTTCACGAATGTCTTACTGTTTTTGCAGAACTGTGATGTATTATTATGTTGTCATTGTATTAATATTTATTTATTATTTCTATTAATTTTATTATTAATTCATGTTTACGTCATTCAAATAGAGTGCTTAACCAGCTACAGATAAACTGGTAGCCAGGCAACAGACAAGTGTTCTGGGCCGAGAATGGTCAGTAATCGTGCCGTGCAGTACCAGGCTCAAGTGGAAAAACAACTGGAACCGTTCCTTACCAAAGAAGAGTTCGGCCTGACGATGGAAAGAGGCTATTGCTGTGAGCAAGGGAGTTAGTTATGCAGTGTGTGTTCCAGTGTTGCCAACTTATTTTCAGGGGAAGTTGCTACAGGCGGGTGGATTTTTTTGCTAAAAGTTGCTAAATGACGTTGTGATGTAATTGCTTTATGACGTCATCAGGGATGACGTGTTTTTGTATGCAAAACCCAGAAGCGAGTTAGCATTTTAGGACTTCCAGTTTCATCGCCCTAAAATCTATGGGTTTTTTTGAATGGGTTTTTGCTAAATCGCCTGAATTAAGGTCTATGGTTTACAAAGCCTCTAAATGTTTTGATCTATGACATTAAACACACCAGTTATAACCCACTTGTCATTTTTTAAAACCTTTCTTGTGTCTTAAAAACGGCGGTTGCTAAGAAGTTGCTAAAAGGGACTACTTCCTTTGGCGAGGACTTCAGACGTCATCATGACAAACAGGACATTTGGACAGCATTTCTCATGAAAAGTGGATAAGTATTCCTACACAGCGCAGATCATAATCAGAGAGCATGTTTTTAAATAAAGTTGTTTTTTGAATAAAGTTTGAGGAAGCTTAGTGGTGGTGACGTTGATAGTGTGCTGTAGTCCGTTTATAGCCTACTGTTAGCTTTTTATATCTGATGACTTTATTTAGACTTCAAAATGTATAAATGTTGTTTTAACTTGTAAAGATTATCTTGATAGACAAAACGTGTAAGTGTCATAACCCTTTGTTAAACACAGAGCTTATTTTTTGCGATTTTCCAAAAGTCTGCATAGGCTTTCAATCGAGGGAATCCGTGCGCCGCTAACTTCCGGGTTGGCCTACAAAAACACGTCATCCCTGAGGTACTCTATAGCATAGAAAATAAAAAATATATGATTTGAAATATGTTAATTTAGATTTGTTCATAAAAAATAATATAAACATATTTTATTTGTAAAAGTAATATAAACATCTTTATGATCAGATATGTTTATTTTTAAATTCAACATTGAATTATTGAACAGTAACACATTTCTAAACAATTACATTTTATTTATTTTCTTATTAACTAGTAAAACTACACATTTTCAACAATTATGGTTTTAAGCAGTGTATTGGGTTTTAGTGTGCTATACTCTCTAAGAAAGTCTGTAAAAATAGAGCACAGTTTGCTGTGTTAATATGAAGGAATTATCCGTATTATCCGATTTTTCACAGGTGTTTTACTTAAATTATACATTGCATTTTGTTTTTTAGGGTTACAACTTAAAGGTGCCCTAGAAGGTTCTTTTACAAGATGTAATATAAGTCTAAGGTGTCCCCTGAATGTGTCTGTGAAGTTTCAGCTCAAATACCCCATAGATTTCTTTTAATTCTTTTTTTTTAACTGCCTATTTTGGGGCATCATTAACTATGCACCGATTCAGCGCGCGGCCCCTTTAAATCTCGCGCTCCCTGCCCCCCGAGCTCTCGACTATAATACAGTGCATAAACAAAGTTCACACAGCTAATATAACCCTCAAATGGATCTTTACAAGATGTTCGTCATGCATACTGCATGCATGCTTCGGAGTATAGTATTTATTTGAATGTTTACTTTTAATTCTGAATGAGTTTGAGGCTATGCTCAGAGGCTAACGGGCTAATGCTACACTGTTGGAGAGATTTATAAAGAATGAAGTTGTGTTTATGCATTATACATTATACTGCAAGTGTTTAAAAATGAAAATAGCAACGGCTCTTGTCTCCGTGAATACAGTAAGAAACGATGCATTTAACAGTACATGCTAACGAAACATTTAGAAAGACAATTTACAAATATCACTAAAAATATCATGATATCATGGATCATGTCAGTTATTATTGCTCCATCTGCCATTTTTCGCTATTGTTCTTGCTTGCTTACCTAGTCTGATGATTCAGCTGTGCACAGATCTAGACGTTAATACTGCCTGCCCTTGTTTAATGCTTTGAACATGAGCTGGCATATGCAAATATTGGGGGCGTGCATATTAATGACTGTTACGTAACAGTCAGTGTTATGTTAAGATTCGCCTGTTTTTCAGAGGTCTTTTAAACAAATGAGATTTATATAAGAAGGAGGAAACAATGGTGTTTGAGACTCACTGTATGTCATTTCCATGTACTGAACTCTTGTTACTCAACCATGCCGAGGTAAATTCAATTTTTGATTCTAGGGCACCTTTAATAGATAATACCCTGGCAGAAAATTACCAGTACCTTTTCTGTTTTTCTAAAAAAAAAAATCCTACAGTGTACATAATTGCATATAAGCTAATAACATTCTGTATCATAAATGAACAAATGTTCTGTTAGGCATCTTTCTTCAGCTCTCTCCAGGTTGATTTGCTGCTTGACTGGCTATAGCTGTTTAATAGTTTCCTATTTTTGTGTATTTTAGATGAAAATATGTGCCTTTTTTATTGTTTAAGTCACTTTACAGAAGTTGCTAAAAGTTGACAAATAAATTTTAAACTAAATTTGTTGCTAGGAGCTTTTTGAAAAAAAGTTGCTTGGATAGTCTGAAAAGTCTTGTTAAATCTAGCAACAAAATTGCTAAGTTGGCAACACTGGTGTGTTCTACCTTCCTCTTTCTCCCCAGTGCTGAGGTTAACCTCTCCCCTTCCTCCTGCCCCTCTAGTCAACATAGGGTTTTCAAGACACACATCTCTCTAATGTACTTTCTTCTCACAGACATAACAAATATCAGGGTCATTTTTTGTATACCCTCTGCCTCTTCCTCGAGATTGTCCTCTTCCACCACCCCCTTCACCTTGTGCTTGGCCCTTTGTCTCTGTCACACTCTGGTGCATGGTTAATGCAGCAATATGCAACTCTTTTTCAGTCTTCTCTTTCTTTCTCTTCTGTTTTTCTGAATGGACAGCATGCATTCTGATCAGGTCCAGGCAGGCCTCATCCTATCCGATACAGCTTAGTTTAACAGCTGTTGACAATTGAGAAAGCTGTTACCCATGTGGAACTCCCACAAATCAGCTGTGTTACCTTGGTTAGTTGGCTCTGTCATTCCGCTGTGTAGATCGAACACTTTGTTCAGTCGTGCATAGTACTCCTGTACGGTTTCATCTTCGTTGTGCTAACAAGCACTTATCTTTGCAGGGAATGCTTTCCTAATGCATCCCAATCGACCCAATCAACTGAAGATAAAAGAAGACATTAAATCTCTCAAGATCTAAATAATATCTAAACATGTTCATTCTCAATAAGTACGTCTGTAGATGTATGTCAGAAATAAAGTCAATCTGGTTAGTAATAAGTGAAGCTGGTAATGCTGTTTGTGGAGATGTTTAATCAGATCTTGAGAGATTTAATGTCTTTTATCTTCAGTTGATTTAATCTAAGGCTGTGGCTGAAATCAGTTGTAGTTCTTGTGTTTCTCTTTCCTTCAGTAATTCTGCTTGTTAACAGCAGGTGTTCATCACTTAATCACTTAAATATCTACTTAACTTCAACACTGATTCAGTGTTACCTTTTAACACTCTGCATGTGGACTCATATAAACCCCTGCAATGTTAATTTAAAGCGGTGGTTCAGTGGTTTTTTCTAGGCTTGAATGTGTTTTGGGGGCACAGTTTAACATGTCTTAATGCTTCGTTTTTTTGAAAACGCTGTATTTTTCATATATTTTACCTTTATTCTACACCTCTGTTTCCACTGTCATATGAACAGCTCGTTTGACTTCCTGCTTCTATGAAGCCACTCCCTCCGAAACACGCAATGTGCTCAGATTGGTCAGCAGGTTGGTAGCTGGCCCAGTGTATCGTGATTCGCTGAAGCGTCCGGAAACGCCACGCCCCTTACCATTCGTTGTTACGCGCTTAGGTGGAAAGTATCAGACCCAGATGAAGAGGATAAAGCAGAACCTCTGCAATCGCAGCTTTTAAAGGACGTTTATGAATGGTATTTCATTTTGTATTTGTGTCGAAGTGTTTAGATGCTGTCACTGCTGTTTGTTAGCTTTAAATATACAGTTTTATCCTGATTAAAGCTTTACTTTAGCCGAATACATGACTGAGTAGTCACATTTTTGTAAAGGTAGCGTTTAATTTATTGCATGAACAACTGTTTGTCTATGAACATAGAAGTTTGTTGGTGTTTGTTGTACTAGAATTTAGCTAACTGGCTAGCAAAAACGAGTTGCTCTTTGTTTAAGTCCTTGATGCATTAAAAATAGCAACAGAACTATAGGTTTAAAAGACATGTACAAACAATAAAACATACTTACAGTTTGGGAGCAATAAACAGCAGCTTCTGCTTTTCAGCAAAAGCCTTTGTGTAAATCCAGCACTAAACTCGTGTAGATTCTGGAAGCTGTCTTCAGCGGCGCATCCAGTGTGAAAATATCACAGATTATTATGGGTTCTATATCTTTTGACGCGTCGCGTCGCGCAGCTCGCGTTCGGTGTACACAACTCTTCCGCGCCACATGGCCTCGCCCACTTTGTTGCGTGTTCCCGGGGGCAGTGTTTATGTTAATAGCAAGGGTTTATGATGTCACCAACCCGGGAAGAAGCTCGTTGTAGTCCAAACCAGCTGTTTTTGTAGGCAATAAACTGCCATAACTTTGAAAGACAATATCTCCGTTTGCATTGAACTTTCAGCGCTGTAACTTTGCAGATATTGTTTATGCTCAAGCAGCACACTAACACACTAACTAAAGTTAAAAAAGTGAAATCGCATTGAACCACCCATTAAACACTGAGGATTTTGTTGTGCACTAACTGGTGAAACTCTCAGGTACATTTCTGTTTTCTGAATTTCAGTCTCCATTCACTATTATGAATTTCAAAACCAGACTCACCATTTTTCTCTTTCTTTGTTCTTTTGAGATCCCGGTGGTGACATTCCAGGCCCCCAGTGATCATCCCTCTCCTTCCTTAAGTTCTGGGGTAGAGGCTAACCTTTTCTTTTTTTTCAGTTAGGATGATCAGTCACCGATGCAGTAGGTCCAGACAAATCTCTCACGGGATCCCAACCTCATCGCCAATTTGTCGTGGAAAAATTAACAAGGTTTCTTTAAAAGGTTTTTATTCTTGCAAGAAGGTCAGATCAAACATGATGCTCTGCAGTGTGGAAGACAAAAAGAGGAAGTCACAGTCATATACTTATAGACCACCCAGTCCTCCACAGTGGATGGTGGGGGCTTCTTGTTAATCAAACAAAACAACTCCTTACATGGTATTTAGTTAAACTGAAGGTGTTGCTTATAGAAAAAAGCTATAGATTGCACATAGTTAAGCCTCTAAAAACATGTTTATCTCAAGGGGGGTATTGACTCTTCTCTCACCCATCTGGTTTTGGTTCCGGTATATTGAAAAAAATGACAATGTAAAATTTTCCACTACAAAACCTACAATAATATATATAAAGAGAAATAAATAAAGAGAATGTATTTTACCCAATAAGCTCCATAATCCATGTAATCACATCAGACAAGCAGCTTGGAAAATGCATGGATGTTATAATAAAGTATATTTACATAAAAAACTCACAGAACTAGTCTTGACCTGGTTTCTCAATAACTTTACATACTCACAAATGAACAGATAATAACTAAATCTATGTGTAAATTGAAGTATGTGTAATTTTCTTCTGCAGAACACAAGAATCTCACTAATTTGCAACTACATGTCAGCTAGCTCTCATTGGAGCATTAGTAGAAAGTTAGGTTAGAGTTAGTAGAATAATATGACGTGTAATTGCAGATTTACTTATAGTCAGTAGAATGTCTGTTGGGGAGCATCTAAATAATGTTAGCAGATATTAAGCAGACAGTCTACTAATACTAAAGACTACTAGTTGACATGGAGTTGTAGAGTTAGTAGAAAGACTAAAGTGGACTATCGGAATAAAGTGTTCCCTTTATGTTTGTGCGCCCTCTACAGTTAAATGAGGGTAAAGGTGATAAATATCTAAGTGCAACTCAAGGCCAGAAGAGGGCGCTGCGAGTGCAGGTGAATACAGTCTTTGACTGCAGCATGGACTTTTTCTCATTGTGTTCTACACCAATATTTGTGTTTGTTTAAACTACAACAAACAAATTGGGCTTCACTCCTGCTTCGTCTTTCCCCATCTTTTAAGAAATCCACAAGTTCCTCAATCAAATCCAGCCAATTTATTGCTACTTTTATATCATAGTATTTAAAATACAAAATATATTATAATATTTTATATATTAAAAAAAATGCTGAATCACTAGCGCATCTTTCCTTAAATCTATCATGACTTTGTTGGTGTAAAATGATGCATTTAAGTCAATGTGTATAGTGTTTAACACTACAGTTTTATTATTGCCTTACTACTGTTTTTACAAGCTAGTGGTACATTTTCTCTTCACAGTGCATTAAAGGAGCCGTATGTAGGATTGTGGCCTAAACTGGTACTGCAATCACTATAAAAATACTGTAGAGCGGTGTATCCCCTCCCCCTACCCCCTGACTCGAGGTTGCCAGATGAGCTGCAGGATTCAGCAGAAACGTAGGCTGCTTCAAATTCTTCTCCGTTTTCTGCCGTCTCCATCTTTCAAAAGCATCTCCAATACAAATTCTGGTTTTATTTCGGACTTTGTCACAACGAATTTCTGAATTATAACGAGGTCTTTTTGATTTAGTAACATTAGACATTTTTATCTGACTGGAGTTAGGGTAGGTTACAGCAAAGCTGGCAACACGGATCCCGAAACACTACTGACTTCGTGATTGGTAGATAGGTGGAGGGAGGCGCGTCAGGCCAAAACACAAAATGACAACATCAACATCAGTTGAGGGCTGCAAGTCCACTTTTTAAATGACAATATCCTGGCCGGACTACTTTTGTCAGTGATATAAGTATTTGAAATGAACATGATTTCTTAATGTCTAGTGACACATCAGGGCCATTTTATGATTAATTGAAATAGATTTTTTACATACAGCTCCTTTAACTAATGTTAACAACTACAATAATGCATTAGTAAATGGTGAACTTAAAATGACCAGTGCTGTAGAAGTGCAGTTCATCATCACAGTAAAATGCCCAGTGTTAAATTAACAGAAAAAAGGTGTTAATTAATGATTTATAGAATGTTTCATTTCAAGTCACCATCTGAAGTCTTGAATCTGGACTCACTGAAACAGGAAGTAGAAGAGCAGAGGAGAGAAGAGCAGGAGGAAGCTTCCCTTATACACTCCATCTAATCAAGATAAAGAAATTATCATTGATTAATACTACTACTAAATATAGTTATTAAAATGGCATGTTTATTGTTAATCAATTTCCTCACATTTTTGTAAAACAGTAAAAACTCTCAGAAAGCACTTGACTAATTCATAAGCTTTTCATGCTGTTCAAGCTTTACACTATTTTTGACTACTCTTGATATTGTGTGTCTTATGAACCATCACTTGTGTATTATTATTGTTTGTTTGAATTATTGAATGACTTGTATAAATCATTTCCTCGGTTTATGTTACTGTAGGTAAAATCAAACTGCACACGGTCAAATAAAGAACAATACCTGCTGCATTGCAAAGGTCAGTGTCACAGCAGCGGGCTGAAACTGTCCCTCCAGTTGGTATCTGTGGCAGGAACAGAATGCGCACAACAGCGTAGTCCAAATACTACTTACTGCACCTTTAACAAATACGGATATATGTAACACATATGTAAAATCGGGTTTTTCCATTTCTTCTGATTTTTGTCTTGATATATTTTTTTATTAATTTAAGTGAAGTTCACAACGTAATTTCGGGAGGAGTGAACCCATCTAATCTTTCAATCAGTGAAACTCAAACATAATCTCAAGAGGAGGGAACCCTAATCTTTCAATTACATCCAGAGCATATAAGCAGCTACTCACCCTGCTCCGGCATCAGTTGTTTCGATATCCCTCCACCTCCCCAACTCCACCACATAAATTAGGTATCTCATCTATCGTACTCCTTTTCCAGGCACTAGAAGTCCCTGGGGGGTATATCCAAGCTCGAGTTGAAGCTGCTTCCTCGAGCCCCTCCACAGCGGACATCAAGCCAAATACGCTCAACTTTATTAGCTTAAAGATTTTATTAGGAAACGAACTCGTGAAATATATATTATTTGATCATTACTCATCAGATCCTCAGTACTGTTATGATGATCTCAGGCACAAAGTTGCAACTTTAATTTTACTGCGCTAAAAACCAGCTCACTCAGATAATTATTTCAAGTCATTTTGATTCAATTGGGCTCAAGAAGGCATTAGAGATGATATCTCTCTATGAATGTTTGTCACACCTCACAAGCGTGTTATTTCTCAGGACACATATTTCCTTTACATTTGTCAGGTTTGGTCTGTGTGTGTGTGTGTGCATGTGTGTCACCGAGTAAGAAAATAAATATGTTAATCTTGTAATTCTCTCTGGACAAATGTCTTTTTAAAGGCTTGATGTCTTAAATGTTAATGTGAGCAGTTGTGGATTATAATCATATTGTTTCTAAACATTATAAAGCTTTGATTGGTTAACCCAAAAACACATTTTCATGATTTGTAGATACACGTGTTTCCAAATGAAAAACACATCTCACATACTCTTACTCATCTTAAAGTATCTCGTTTTCTGTGAAATTAACGAAATGTTTGTGTTTTGATTCTTGTATGAAGAATTATTTGGCTATAAAGACAATCTGCTTATGATGATGATGCAGTATATTTGTTTCTTATTTGTTTATTAAAATGTATATTTTTGAGTACCTCAATTCATGATACAAAGAACAGCAGAGCATCAAAAGCTTTATTCAGTAAACTACAGTAATGCATCAGAATGTGTCTCATATTCGCTGATCTTCACTGTAGAATCTGAAGTCTTGAATCTGGACTCACTGAAACAGGAAGTAGAAGAGCAGAGGAGAGACGAGCAGGAGGAAGCTTCCCTTATACGCTCCATCTAATCAAGATGATGAAGGAAATAGTTTTATACTACTACTGCTACTACTACTAATAATAATAATAATGAATTAAAATGGCATGTTCATTGTTGACAAGTTTTGTCACTGTTTCCTAAAACAACAAAAACTCTCAGAAAGCACTTGACTGATTCAAATACATCTCGGTTACATATGTAACCCTCGTTCCCTGAAGGAGGGAACGGAGACGTACGTCAGTAGTGACCGACGAATTGGGATATCGCTAGAGAGCTTGTGAACTAAAACAAGCCAATGGAATTGCCGTGCGATATTGGCATAATGCGCACCGCCTCCGACAGGTGAATATAAATAGGAAGCAGATGCAATCGCACTCTGTTTTTCGCTGAGGAGACAACTGGTGTCCGCACAACAGCGAGGGTACAGAAACTGAGGCGACGGGACGTACGTCTCCGTTCCCTCCTTCAGGGAACGAGGGTTACATACGTAACCGAGACGTCCCCTTTTAGTCGGTCACGTTCGACGTACGTCAGTAGTGACCGACGAATTGGGATCCCAAATAAAGCGCCACAGTTGCGAAACCCCTTCCAGTGCCCAGCGCAAGCTCTAGCCACCCGTCGCACCAATTGGGACGGTGAAGGGGGCGAGCTTACGCCGAGAGAGTCTACTGCGGTTCCGACATACCCACTAAGTAAACTAGGCTACACTGGGAAAGCGAACCCATAGGGGACGCTGCAGAGGCCACTACCTACCCTGTGGGGGAGGAGTTTACGTGGAGAATACACATATGGACTGGCCCGTGGGGCAGTACGCATATGGAGTCCCTGGGATGGCTCCACCTGGGTAGGGGGAGACTCATCTGACAGGTGACAGCAGAGCTGGCTCTGCTAAGGGAAAGACACGGGCTCACAGTAGGGAGTTTGACCGTGGACAATTACACATATGGGACCGCTCACGTAGAGGGATCGCAACATATGGAACCCAGCCAACAGACAACGTCAGTGACGGATGTTGGCCTGGCATCAGACACTCCGCAATGTCCGAGCCGAAGGGGGAGGTGGAGGAACCCGATAGGGTTCGCCAAGCGGGGAACACGACTGGAGTCAAGGATGCACGTATCCGGCCCAGGGGGCGGGAGTGGCATTGCAAGCCGACACTTAGAGCGGGTTCAACGCGTCTACCAGCTAGTGGAAGCGAGTACACGGGAAGATACCGGCTCTACACGTAGGCTATAGAATCTAGCGAACATGTGCGCCCAGCCCGCAGCTCTACAGATATCTGTCAGCGAGGCACCATGAGCCAGCGCCCAGGAAGAGGCCACTCCTCTGGTGGAGAGGGCTCTCAACCCGAACGGGCAAGGCACATCCTGGGATTCATACGCCAGGGCGATGGCATCCACAATCCAGTGGGCCATCCTCTGCTTGGAGACAGCCTTTCCCTTCTGCTGGCCTCCGTAACAGACGAAGAGCTGGTCTGAGGTCCTGAAGCTTTGCGTTCTGTCTACGTACACACGCAGAGCGCGGACGGGACAGAGCAAAGCTAGGGCTGGGTCTGCCAGCTCCGAGGGCAGCGCTTGCAGGTTCACTATCTGATCTCTGAAGGGAGTGGTAGGAACCTTGGGCACATATCCAGGCCGGGGTCTCAGGATGACGTGAGAGTCACCGGGCCCGAATTCCAGGCACGATTCGTTGACTGAAAATGCATGCAGATCCCCTACCCTCTTAAGCGAAGCCAATGCAACCAGGAGGACGGTCTTAAGAGACAGTACTTTTAACTAGACTGATTGCAGAGATTCGAAGGGATGACCCCGGAGAGATGTAAGAACCAGGGTCAGGTCCTAAGAGGGTATGGAGGGAGGGCGAGGAGGATTCAGTCTCCTCGCCCCCTCAGGAACCTGACGATCAGATCGTGCTTCCCCAGGGACTTGCCATCAACTGCATGGTGATGTGCGGCAATAGCGGCAACATACACTTTGAGGGTGGAGGGAGACAGCCTTCGCTCCAAGCCCTCTTGCAGGAAGGAAAGCGCAGATCTGACCGAGCATGATCGGGGGTCCTCTCGGCGAGCCAGCAGCGGAACAGACCAAAATTCTCCACCCGACCCTCCTCCGGGGAGGGAGCGATGCGGGCATCATCTCCCGAAAGAACTGTTTACCTCAGCTCCAGGTCGCCTTATCTCCAGGATCGCTTCCCACTAGCCAACTGGGTTGACTGCGGGCTGAGCGGGCTGGGTTTTAAGCCAGCTTGTGAGATGAGCGCATCGAGAAAGCGTACTTTGACGATGACACATCCCAGCTTGGCTAGCCAGGGGTGTTTCCGGACCACCATAGTGGACATTGTCTGGCCAGGGGCCTGCGCTATGACTTGCATCATGCGTAGCTCAACCCCTACTCAGAACTACCCATATGCAACGAGTGCTTTGGCCTACCACGGACTTGCCGGGGGCCAAGACCCATGCAGGGCAGAGGTGGTGTGCCCGTAGCACTGCCACCCCACCCTAGAGGGTAGTGAGAGAGAAAAAAACTTGCAATGCAGATTATGGCCCTTTTGGCGTTCCATATTTGACACCAAAAAAGGCTTACAAACTGCCATGTTTTTCCATGCACTTCCGGGCTAAGACAGGGGGGGGCAAGGCGAGTACGCGTCGCACAACGCCCCCAGGGGCCCGGGAAAGCAAGCAAGTCTGAATCTGATTCAGCACGAGCACACCACAACCGTGGGACGCTCAGCCTCATCTTCATGTTCAGAGCCCAACAACACTCTCTCCAATGTAGCAGTCGACACCTGATCCTCTGCTGGAGCCCTGACTAAGACGCTAGGTCCCCCATGAGAAGGACCAGCAATCCATGCAGAAGCTACCAGCCATGTTGGACAGTGAACGTGGCCGTCCAACTGGACGACACACGGCGCACTGGGCGCCGACGTGGCCATGTTGTACTAAACATAACCACCCACGAACATAGTCACAACATGTTTGCAATGCACTAGAGGAGTGGGGGGCCAACGGAGAACGGCTCGGCGGGTATTGCCCCACTGTGATCCTCTGGTCACCCAGGCTTATTAACCAAAGTAGTATTTTTCTGATTCAGAAAAATAAACTAGATCGGGGAATAAGTGAGGGGACTCCACCTCATTAAAGGCACTCGAGTCTCGACCGTACATCTAGAGCGCCAGACAACGCGCTGGGTTGCCATGGCAACGCGCACTGTCAGCCGGCAGCTCGACGGCACACTGCCCGCTGAGCGCTCAAGCCCTTACGAGAAAGGCGAGACAAACAACGCGCCGACGTGGGCATATTCTCATAAGAGAGTATGAACCATCCACAAACACAGTCTCAGCACGCTAAACAGACAGTGCCGCGTTAAGCCTTCCCGGGGCCCTGGGCTAACGAACGCAAAGCCCCCCCCCCCCCCCCCCCCCCCCCCCCCCCCTCGCGCATCTTATGCGAATGAGTCCGAAGATTTTAATATGAAAAAGATATTATCAATTTAAAACATGCAGACAAAAATGGTAAAAACATTTATAGGATTGACAACAACAGTATATATGCGCTCTTCCATCATTATAAATTTGCATTGCTGATCTAAAAATGTAAAAAATTAAATTAAGTCCAAGTATAAATTAGACCGATTCGACTCTGACTCATTTCAGATGCTATGTGTCTGAAGATTATTCTAGTTGATTATTCTAGTTGAAGTCACAGACTTCTTTTAATGCACGTTTTATACCCAATAAATGCACTATTAGTTTCTTCTCTAAATATGTTTCCATCACGTTTTATGTGCATTTTATTTAGTTGAATAAAAAGTATCCACCCCACGAGTGTACGAGTTACTTCTATTCACATCTTGTGTAGTATCGTAAAATGTGCAGATGTAGCCGTTTTTTTTCAGAAAACCAATATGACTTGTTTAAAATTCTGTACTACTTAGGCTACATTACTGCATGCATAAGTTTCAGAAACCCATTTTAAAAATGACGGTCAAATGCAATAGATCATCGTTAAGACATTGTATGGACCCTTTCTTTGTCCATTTATTCAGCTTCTTAATGATTTTAGTAGTAACATTTAACATAGATAGGCTTTGGCAAGTTATTGACAACAATATTTCTAGTATGCTTCATTTTTATGAACATGCACACGGCTTCTGTCTCGCGCACAGACGCGCGTGCGAGCCTTTAAATGTATTTGGCTGCACTAAGATGCGTTCGGCGTGTGCACTGCGCACTATCTAGTGGACTTTTGTTTTCAAGCACTCAATTCACTTCCGCATGGGCTTGTTGTAGAGTACACACACAGTCCGTGCCATCATGAAAATTGGGCTGCACGCGGACGGGGAGTGCGGACGTCCGCGAACCCTCCTGATGACGAAAATTACGCGATGCGAACGCCCGAAGTATACCTTGGTGTTAAGCCTGTAGTAGCGGGCCACCAATCCACCCAGGCTCATATGCACGTGCATACCCAGACGCCACGCCACTGTCCTGGTTGTATTTCTGCATGCGTGTCCGCTGCGCCTGTGACTCTTGATTCGGGTGTGTGACGACGATGCGTTTTAAAACGCAAAAGAGGATTGTCTCGGGGGCCCCCCAGTGTTCAGGGCCCTGGGATGCAGCCCATGTTGCCCATTAGGATAACGCGGCCCTGTAAGCAGACATGAGATAAAGTGATTGTGGCCATCAGTGAGGATAGGAAACGACCGCCTCCAG
Source organism: Anabarilius grahami (assembly GCA_003731715.1). Classification (NCBI taxonomy): domain Eukaryota; kingdom Metazoa; phylum Chordata; class Actinopteri; order Cypriniformes; family Xenocyprididae; genus Anabarilius; species Anabarilius grahami. Next base: position 4,573,934 of record RJVU01023003.1, read on the forward strand.
AAACGCACAGACAGAATGACGTCTTGAAAAAGACGCAGTGTCTGTCTGTGAAGCTCTTTTAGAAGGGGAAGAGTCAGCTATCTCGTGCTGAAGCACACAGGGAGTGACGCGATGTGTTCGGGTACACCACTCCCCGAGCACACCGGGAGGAACCGGCCCAAATCGCAACAGACAACTGCGTTTTATATGGGAATTCAGTTGCTGTTAAAACAGCGATATCCCAATTCGTCGGTCACTACTGACGTACGTCGAACGTGACCGACTGAAAGAGAACTCCTTTTCATCCTGTTCAAGCTTTACACTATTCTAGATTATAATAGTGGTTATGAAAAAAGTGATAGATGAATACATGTAAATGTAAATTAGCACACAGTCAAATAAAGAACAATACCTGCTGCATTGCAGAGATCAGTGTCACAGCAGTAGAGAGACACTGTCCCTAATTCATTCTTTTGGGTCCCTGGATCACATTTAGGTGTACACCCTTTAGCCTGGTAAGACCCCTTAGTGGAACCTGCAAAAAGGACAAACTTCCAAAATAGGCTCAAGAAACAAATCCAGAAATCTTGTTCCTCTTGCAATAGACAAATAATTGCAATTATGTGATGAGATTAATATATATAATTCTACTTCATATTATCACTTTCAGTAAACTACAGAAGTAAATTTCCACATTCACACTGGACTTACCAACTGAATTTTCCACTGTAGTCTTTCCACATTTAGAAAATCCTTCTGGACATGTTTCCACTTTTGCTTCACAGAACCCCGTCGATTCAGATGAGCACGAGTAACACTTGAGAGAATATCCTTAAAGACAGAGAGAGACATTCAGTGATCTCAGTGTACCAAATAATACATTCAATACTTGCTGTTTTTACCTCCAGTGAGAAAAATGAAAAGAAGAACGATAGAGACTTGCAGATCCATTGTGTGTCAGAAACAGAATGAAATCACAATGTTTCCGTTCCTTTTATGTCTGTTCAGAAAGGGGTGGGTTCAAAGAGGAAACTTTGTGAAGTCCTACACACACTTGACACATTCAGGCACACACAGTAAATGTTTTCCATTCCAAAATAATGATCAGTTTTTAATAATGGATTACAGTAATCTAAGTGAATGATTTTAAAAGAAAGTAAAAAAAAAAAAAAAAGTAAAAAAAGGTTGCAGTGCTGTTCTAGCTGGTGTCTATAGGGGTGTTCTGACATAGGCTGTTCTGGCTGATTAATAGAGGGTATGCACGTGACGTCACCCTCGACCATTATGACTGCGGTCACGCCCGCTGAGTGGCACAAAGACTGAGTGGCAGCATTGGTTTTCAGCGTGAATGCCGCGAAAAACACACAAAACACTTCCAAAACAGGAAAGAGCTTTGTGATTGACTGTACAAATAGCTTTGACACAAAACCTGAGGTATATATTCAAAGACTGCCGAAAGCTACAGAAAAAAGAAGCAAATGTATCACTGCAATTCACAGAAACAACTGGACTTCAGCAGAGAAACATGGATTTGCAGTTATCATTTTGTGTCAAATTTTTGGATTTTGAGATAAAATCATACCGTATTGTATATATTGTTTTGACAACTGATCAATGAAATATTTAGCATCTTATATTCTGCATTATTAGGTGTTTTTAAATAAACACTGACACAAACTATACAAGTTTTAGGGCTGGACGATATGACGAAATATATAACATTGATATAAATGATCACTTCGATTTAGAATCACCTATATTGTAGTTACATAAAATATTCACAGGCAGATTTGCTTTCGAATCAACAGTCAGGTCTGTTACCAAGCAAACAAAGATACGCAATCTGCTTCTGAGTTAAACCTAAAATCAAAATGGAGAAACAACGGCGCGCTTTTAGGCCCAATCCCATTTCTACCCCTTACCCTTTCCCCTACCCCTTCGTTTTGCGCATTCACGTGAAGGGGTAGGGGTGTCTCGATTCTCTTTTGGCTGGAGTGGTAGGCTAGGGGTAAGGGGAAGGACCAGATAGCCCTTCAAAAGAAGATTTTTTGGGACCAAACTTCGAACGAAGGGGTATGAGAAATTTCCCTGCATACACCGACTACCGTGCTGCTAGAATGAGTGTAGTGATCATGGTAGTGATATTTCCTCTCAGGATCGATCACTTTGTTGTCTGGGTGCCAGTTTCTCTGTAGCTTGCTAAACGAGCTATTTGAATGTGAACACAAATGAGTAATACAGTTAAAAGAAATATCCTGTCATCCTTCATACCGTAGTCGCTATTTGCATCTCGTATCATCTGTCAACTCATTTGTATTTACATTGCAAAGAGCTCCGTTATCACAGCACGACGGTACCGGCCGGCTCGGCTCGGCTCTGCACGAAATGCAGCGGTTAAACAAACAGCTTGGAAAAGCGGCTTCACAAGTCTTGGGAAAGACGAAGGCTCGTTTTTGAACTGAAACCGAGCGCTGTTTCAAAATACAGCGCAAAACACTGTTGATATGCGCACTTCATTGCTGTTCATACTGGTATGTTACAGGACACTAATAAAAGAAACTTGGTATGATGACGTGTAGTAGTGGTGTCCAGGGCCGGATTGGGACTCATTTTCAGCCCTGGAGTTTCATGCCTTAGACCGGCCCACTTTAATTCACGACTGACTATATTACAATAATGTAATTAAAACCTCAGTATATAAGTCTGCAATAGTGCACTGTTCTCTACAGCCTTGTAAATAATTGTATTTTTCAAAAATATCTTCAAATAACCATGATAGTACAAATGAGAGTACAAAAAAATGCTAAAATTTGATATAGAGTTATTTTTATAGCTATAATAATGATTTTATAATGTGAACCATTGATTAATTCTCTAGCCATCAAGTGGCTGTAGTTAAAAATTCATGTTATTTTAATTTTAATTTAATTAAGTGTTTGCTTGATTGAAAAATGAAATTTAGAAATGTAGATCTTTATTAAAGTGGATTTAACATAAAATTTTGCTATTTTATATAAATGTATATACTTAAATTATTACAAATTGAGGCAAATAAATAACACAAAATACCATAAATCCTACAAAATTGCACAACTTTACAGTAAAATATTAAAGTAGGCTTGTTTAAAAAAAAAGTTACACATTTTACTGTCTGGTTAAGCTAGTTGGATAGAAAAATGAATATTGTTGGCCAATGTGTAATAGCATAGCAAGCAACATATGTAATCGGCCATATTTTATTATTTGCCTACTATTATTACGATATGAGTGAGCTGCATACATGCCTTTATCTTTTGCATGGTGTCCCCTCTTCCTTTTTATTTATTTACGTTACTTAAATCAGCCTCCGGTGGCTTAGACCTTTTGCCTTATAATTTAGCGTTGATTTAGAACTATGTTTCAAGGGGCAAGGGGTAGGGCGAAGCGGTTACAAAATAGAATTGGGATTGGGCCTAAATTTCAGTGTTCCTGTTCCGTTGAAAAGGTAAAGCCTGCTTTATTCGGCAAGTTTTCACCTTCGCTCTCTCACGAAAATATAGAAAAATTTTATCATCAAAGCGCAGCACATCCTCTGGGTCCTCCAAAAGTTTCTCCACCATCAACCGTAGCTGCTTTTTGTCTTGTATAATTAAAAAATGTAACGCCATTCTTGAAAAAGTCTTTTATACTGTGATTTTTACCGTTGGATTTAAAAAGGTTTGAAGTTAGGACACCAGTGGGGTTGTCCTAAAGTTAAGACAGCTTTTAGGATTATTTCTTTTGTCAATGCTTCTTTAACACTCGTTTCTTATAGTTAAGATAAGATTATGCACTTAAGAAATGTCATTCTGTATAGGCTAATAGCTTTTGTCCTAAATGAGGTCCTAACTGAAATTGCTATGGTTACCAAACAGATAAGATGGATTCTGAAGTTAAGATCTTTCTGTAATATGCCCAGCCTGTTGTCATCTGGGGCTGATTAAAAATTAATGCTTAGGTGGTTATTGCTGAAAAAAATAATAGAAACCATTACAGAAATTGTAATGGGTTTTAATGGTTTTAAATGGAACTGTATTGGTTTTAATGGAAACTGTAATGGTCTGTAATGGTCCTAGTGGGTCTCTATTGGTAATTTGTTTTTTTCTATTAGTGGCATGTTTTGCCTAATGGATACCATTAAGGACCAATAGAACATATTTGGCAACCTATAGATTACACGTCTCATTTTCCCTTTTGCAGTGTAACCGCATGGGAGACAATGTTGTAACTTTGTTTTAAAAACTGGGTGGGACAGGAGTGTGTGTGTGTGGCCTGGTAAACCCCACATTATGGGGATAAAATGTCCCCACAAAGATGGCAATATCGGAAATCCTTGCCGTGTGGGGAAATTTTTTGGTCCCCATGAGGAAAACAGCTTATAAATCATACTAAGTGATGTCAAATTTAAAAAAAATGTTTAAAATGCAGAATGTTTTCTGTGATGGGAAGGTTTAGGGGTAGGGTTAGTGTAGGGGAATAGAATATACAATTTGTACAGTAAAAGAACCATTATGTCTATGGAAAGTCCCCATAAAACATGCACAACGTGTTTGTTTGTGTGTGTACAAAAATAACATAACGATGTCCAGAAATCAATTTTAATTTATCGACATAGAACTCATGTTTAATCTGATTTCATCCCTCTCCCACAAAGTGTGAGTTTTCTGTGGGACAGTGTGGGCAAGGGCATGAAAACCCACACAGGCCCCCAGTTGGTTAGCTCCGGGGCCCATAGCAGGTTTACTGTGGGCAACCCACCATGTTCCTAGCACAGTACAAGTTAAATCATTGTTTTACGATTAAATGCTCAAGGCACAGGATTAATCAAACTATTTTTAACAATTTAGTAAAATGTCACCAATGTTATTACATTCAATTGCCCATCCCATAACTAAAACTGCACACAGCCAACAAGATAGCAAGACAAGTACTGTCTTTACCTGTTTGTTTGTAGCTGCTCCCTGACCAGTAAAGTCAGACTGAGAC
>RJVU01023003.1:4585282-4648065 GCA_003731715.1 Anabarilius grahami
TTTTTCTTTTATTGAATCTATTATGTCATTTTCTATTGTGGTGTGGTATGGGAGTCTGTCAGTGAAGAACAAGAACTCCTTAAATCAAATTGTCAGGTGGGCGAGTAAGATAATAGGAGTAAATCAACGGACTCTAGAATACATTTATACAACTCAGTTGTACAGGAAGGCAAGTACTATTTTAAGCGATGAGCTGCATCCCTTAAGTAAGGGGTTTCAGTTACTTCCCTCGGGTTGCCGGTTTGTGGCCCCGAGATGGAAAACGAGACGCTACAGAAATACTTTTGTTCCTGCGGCAATTGAGGTTTTAAATAATAATAAGAAGAGATGTTTTAATATGTAATAGTTAAATGCAAGAAGGGATATGCATGTGTTTGGTGCAGCCTGTCATGATGGTATTAACCGGTATGTTGTTGTAAATTGTTATGTCTTGTATGTGTTTTTTCTGGACAACGAAATTCTATTCTGCAAAACAATTTTACCCGTGGGTACGAAATAAAGAGACCTTGACCTTGACCTTAAGTATTTCTTATAATATGTTGATATATTAAAAATGTAAGAGTGCGCTCCACACCCATATTTTTAGCTTGTATAAAATTAAACTACGAATTTAATTTCATCAACATACTGCCTCTGAGCAGCTCTAACAGTAGGACTCAATGAAAATTTGTCATTGTTTTGTCACTACTATGTTTGCTTATCTCTATTGCACAAGTGTGATAAAGGTCTCTCTAGCTGCCTTGTATTTTATTTTTAATCTCAGTCTTAAAGGACAACATCCTTTCACACAAATGATCTAATAACATTTAAGGAAGAGAAAAATATTTTTGCTGCATATGATCTTGCAAATAATAATAATACTCTTCAAAATTTCCATGCTTTGTTTATGTTAGCCCACTTTTCAGTTCTTTAATGTGTTTATTTATTTTGAGGTTATCTTTGCTATTATTTTTGCTTTTGTATTCCTTGCTTTCTTATTTTAAAAATCTACAAAGATGAATAAAGAGAAATATATTGTAACAGGCTCCAGTATGTAATCAAACAGCTTGGAAAAGGCATGGATTATATTTTTCTTATTTTGGGCCAGACAAAAAAAAATCATATTTGAAATCATATTAGCCTACTCTTCACGCTAATTTTAGAGAAATTTAGTCATGTGCTTGAGATTGTGATGAAAATGAAACTCCTTCTGATGTTTTCAAGGTCATTATAGGCTCGTGGTTCATAGTTTCAGAGAAAACGAAAGTTATGGTTAAACTAGTGATGCGAGAAACGAAGCTTTCCAAAGCTTCGAAACAATTGAACCAATTGATTCGCAAAATGATTCACTGTTTCGAAGCGTTCGACACGCCACTCGCTGGTTTCTCCTGCTGGTCAGAACAATGTAAATGCAGACCAAACATGCACACAAAGATTAGATTAGACATCACGTGTCTGTATAATATGTGTTCTTTTATCAATTTTCAGGGCTTGTTTTGTTTGTTCCATGGATGGCTCAGCTAAACAGCCCAGACTATTAGCCTAAGTACTATTATTCCTTTTAATTATACTAATGTCTAATACTAAAACGTCTACAAATGTATAAAACTAATCAGAGATCAGATAAAACCCACAGACATTGGTTCGCCACTGGAGGCGATATCATTGAATCCGCATGATTCATGGGTTCACAGAGATCGCCCCCAAGCGGTGAACCATTGAAATTTCAAAACTTTTTAAAACAGTTATGACGCAACGAAGCCTCGTTTACTGAAATCGCTTTGGCAGTTTGATTCATGCTCTGGACCACTGATTCGAAACAAAAGATTCATAAAGGCTTCAAAGCTTCATGAAGCAATGTTTCGAAATCACCCATCATCACTAGTTTAAACAGGATGCATCATGACTCACAGTGTGTAGTTGTGCATATACTACTGAATTGCACTTATTTTAATTCTTTAACGTTGCAACAATGAAGTATATTTAAGTGAAAAGCTCAGAGAACTAGTCTTGACATAGTTTCTTTAAAACATTTCATACTCACGACCGTATGAAGTATGTGTGATTTTTTTTCTTCTTCTGCAGAACACAAGAATATATTTTAAAGTATGTTTGGGTCCAAACAACATTGAACCTCACTGGCTTTCATTTTATGCACATACATTTTTCAAAATATCTACTTTACTGCAGAAGAAAGACAATCATAGAGGTTTTGAATGACATGATGACGACAGAATCTTCATTTTTGGGTCAATTATCACTATAAGAAGGTTGGTTTAAGTAAACCTAGTACACATTGTAGTTTCCATATTAAACCATAATTTATCATTAACTGGCAAGTAAATTAAGTCAGCCTAAGTTTCTGTTTCATTTTCTTTCATTTTCTCATGAAGACCCTCCCCTTTTGATAAGCTATAAAATGGGCACTGAAACAGCTGCAGTATTTCATTCTCCTCCTGATCAAAGATGGATCTGCAAATCTCAGTTTTTCTTCTCTTCATTCTTTTCACTGCAGGTACAAAGACAAATAATGTTTGTGATGTTTTTGATTAGTAATACAGATCATTAGATGTTCTCTCTCACTGTCTCTGTTTTATTTCTACAGGACACTCTCTCAGATGTTATGAGTGTATGGGTCTGACAGGTTCTTGTGATCAAACGGTACAAACATGTCCCAGTGGATCTTCTCAGTGCATGAGTATAACAACAGTGGCACAAATCGGTGAGTCCAATATGATTGAAATTTACTGGTATATTTGACTGATGGAGATGCTGCTATAATTTACTTGTTTTTATGGCAGAATTTACCATTTTAATCACAAAATATTCTATAGATTTCTGAAACTTAATTAGTTTTTTATTATGACTATTATTTATATTTTAAAAAATTGTTTAAAATAAAAGCTACATTTGCACATATTTATAAATCAGTTTTCCAGTTTAACTGGTCTTTCCTGTATCATTTATATTCTTGATTCTTTAGGTGACATTACTTCTAAAGGGACTATTAAAAATTGTGCTGCTGCCTGTGTAAGTGGGTCCATGAATATTGGCATTTCAAAGACGACTACTTCCTGCTGTAGCTCAGAATTGTGTAATGCTCAAGATGCTCCAGGTATTGTGCTTCAGTAATCATGTGCAAATAACTTCTGTTAACTCAACATTCATTTTACTTCTAAATGACATTCAATCAGAAATTAAAGGATTAGTTCACTTTCAAATTAAAATTTCCTTATAATTTACTCACCCCCCATGTCATCCAAGATGTCTTTCTTTCTTCAGTCGAAAAGAAATTAAAGTTTTTGATGAAAACATTCCAGGATTATTCTCCTTATAGTGGACTTCAATGGAGCCCAAACGGTTGAAGGTCAAAATTACAGTTTCAGTGCAGCCTTAAAACATTCTACGCGATCCCAGACGAGGAATAAGGGTCTTATCTAGAGAAACTATCGCTCATTTTCTAAAAAAAAATAAATAAAATTATATACATTTTAACAATAAATGCTCATCTTGAACTAGCTCTCTTCTTCTCAATTAGAATTCTGGCAGTGTAGACGCTGCTAAGTGTATTACTGCCCTCTACAGGTCAAAGTTTGAATTGTCTAAATTGTCATATACAATATGCAAATATATAAAAATTAGTTCAAACTTTGACCTATGGAGGGCAGTAATACGCTTAGCAGTGTCTACACTGCCAGAATTCTAATAGAGAAGAAGAAGAGAGCTAGTTCAAGATGAGCATTTATGGTTAAAACGTATAAAAAAGATAAAAAACATTTTAGAAAATGAGTGATGGTTTCTCTTGATAAGACCCTTATTTCTCATCTGGGATCGCTGTAAACTGTTATTTTGACCTTCAACCGTTTGGGCTCCATTGCAGTCCACTACATGGAGAAAAATCCAGAATGTTTTCATCAAAAACTTTAATTTCTTTTCGACTGAAGGAAGAAAGACATGAACATCTTGGATGACATGGGGGTGAGTAAATTATCAGGAAATTTTTATTTGAAAGTGAACTAATCCTTTAAAAAGGTGTGTCTTGTCTGTCATGAACTGATTGAATGGAGCCGCTAAAGGAGTGTTTCATTAGATCTTTTGTACAGAAAATAAAATAAAAGAATACTTGTTTCCCTCTGTAGAGCCTGTTCTGAATGGAAAGAAATGTTACTCCTGTGATGGACAGAGCTGCTCAAACACAGTGAGCTGTTCAGGAACTGAAGACCGCTGCGTTAAAGCAACAGGTGAGAATCTGAAAAAAGAAGATTAAAGTCATGGGCCCTATTTTAATGATCTAAGCACATGGTCTGAAGCACAGTGCTGTCAGAATCCTCTTTTGCTAGTTTTACAACAGAAAAAATTGTCAGCGCATGACAAGGGTTGTGTCTAGTCTCTTAATCAGTCATGGGGGTGTTTTGGGCGTAACGTGCAATAAACCAGTCAGAGCCAGTTCTTTAAAAGCCAGTTGCACTTGCATCATCACGGATTCGCTATTTACATGGCAGAATTTGCAAGTGACAAGACTGAACACTTCTCCAGAGAGGAATCTTTTTATTGTTAATATTTAAAAATGTTTGTGTGTGTGTAACAAGCAGAGTGTATGAGCATTGTGCACCCGCATAAAGGCACATATTACAAAAAGTCCCTTTCAAGGAAAGTCTGCTCACTCTGCGGCCATATTTGCAACACCTCCGGGCAGCTATTTCAGGCATCCAAGACCAAATCATATATATTTGAATGGGGGAATACTAAAATCTCAAAAACTGCTTAGCGAACTCCCAATTAAATAACATATTTCAAATCAACATCAAAATCTGACATGAACTGTGCCATAAATGTTGTTTCTTATGCACAAACAGCGTTAAAAAAGTTTATTTTTCAGGCTAGTCGATCCGATGTGCATGTGCAGTCCTAAGCACGAGTCTCTGGTTTTTATGGGAACCGGAGCTTCTAATGATCGCTGCAGTGACGTTATGACTTTATCAATCAGTGATTGGCTCTTTTACTTAGAAGGCGGGACTTATTCCGCCATATTGTGCATTGCAGTTTCTCCCATTCATAACTTATAGGAGTGAAGCGTCTTTCTATATAAATAGTCTTTATTTGATATTACTAACGCTTTCTTTAAATAAAAAAATTTTAAAAAAACTACTGCGCCATTGACTTCAGAGCAGGTTTTTGTTGGTCAATGGTGCAGTCCTTTTCAGTTGCCTCAAAATAGCAATGCACCAACAATGCGCCTGAACACTCATTTTCAGACCAGCACGTCCATGGGCGAACAGATGGGTGCTAGTGCATTTGCTATTTAAACAACGTGGACGCTGGATGTGAGAATGATAACTGAGTTGGGCTGGAACTAGCAAAAAACACACAAGTGTATGATAGGGCCCATGATCTTTTAAACTTTCTTAGGTTTAAACATTTGACTCAGATCACATATACCAATGTCCAGCTTAGACTGAATCAACCTTTGTTTTCTTTCTTTTCATCAGCGACTTTTGGAGGCCAGTCAGCTGTTGTTAAAGGCTGTGTGTCTAAATCCATTTGTGATGCCACAACGTCAGTAAGTGATTATGCGAGCATCTCATGTTGTGAGGGGAACCTGTGTAACGGTGCTCAGAGTGTCTCCCAGAGCTTCCTGTTCCTCTGCTGTCCTCTGCTCTCCTACTTCCTGCTGCACTGAATCCAGCAGCTCTTCATCCTACAATCAGACACACTGTACTGAATATAGAGCTTGTATTTTCTCTGTACAATCTGAAATTCTGATGTGAAAATTTATTAAATAAAAATACAAAATATAAAAAATATCACATTGTCCTTGTTGTCATATTTAATTAATCTTTTCATGCTTTAAAGAAGTTCAGAAGTTCAAATAATATCTTATTTTTTTTACAAAAGTGAATTAATAAACTTTATGTTCAGAAGAAAAAATGTATGATTATGTATGTTCCTTAACTTATTTTGCACTTTTCTTTCCTTTTATCATTGTTTTCCTTAGGTACATTTTTTCCCCCCGACATTTCAGGCACTTTTGGGTCCGTGAACATGCTCAAAAACTCTTGAAACTTTGCACACACATAGAAATCATCAGCCATCAGGGCCACAAGCTGTGGCACACCCTTTTATATGGTTGTATTTGAGGGGCTTTGTAGCACACCCCTTTTCACCTACAGAACCAAACTTCATACAGTTATAGATCTCATCTGGCCAAGTCATAAGCCAGCCCAACAGGAAGTCAGCTATTTAAGGTTTTTAAAAAAGGGAAACAGAAAGTCTGTTTGTGATAGAGTTAGACACTCTGAAGGGGAAAATACTGGTCTGGCAGTTTCCTTTTACAGGGCTCCGGTCAGAGAGAAGGGCACGGAGAAATTATTCCAGCAAACTTTAATATTGTAGTTTGGGTACAAGCATTGATGTACAAGGAGGTATATGTGTGGGGTGTGTGTATGTGTGTGGTCTATAAAAGAAACAAAGAATGAAATAATATTAATCACAATGTACAAAGTATAAAAAATATGTACAAAGGTATACAGTAATATCCAATGTAATAATAAACATTGAATCAGAATACAGAAATATAATAATTTGGTCAAATAACCTGAAAGGAGTCATAAACAACTAATATGACGCTGCATAGAAACAGCTGCTGATCGCGACTCTGGAAAGCTGAGTTTACCGGCGCGAAATATAAAACATTATATGCATTTTTAATAATACATTTTTCAAATTATATATAGGCCTTCACAACATATATGCTTATTTCCAGACCAAATAGTGTCTGGAAATAAAACAATATATTCTGGCACCTTTGATTGGGTGGGCCAGTGCCACTGGGATATAGACAAGGATAACATAACCTTCTGAGGTAAAACTTGTTGATTTTTTTTTTTTTTTAAACCTAATTGTGTCCGTGACTATGGAAAGTGAATGTGTTGTTAGTCCTACTGCTAAATCGTGTTTAGCCTCTGTGTCGCTGTCAGACGCACCTAGAGTGTAGTTCGACACTCCCTGGCCATGCGCCCCTCAGGTGCTGGGCGAATGGGGTGCAGTTGCGCTCGCTTCCACTAGAGGGAAGCGAAGACCACCAAATCCATTTAGTATTCCTACTTTGCCTCATTAACCTTTCGTATGCCTGTATATGTTGTTTATGACTCCTTTCAGGTTATTTGACCAAATTATTATATTTCTGTATTCTGATTCAATGTTTATTATTACATTGGATATTACTGTATACCTTTGTACATATTTTTTATACTTTGTACATTGTGATTAATATTATTTCATTCTTTGTTTCTTTTATAGACCACACACATACACACACCCCACACATATACCTCCTTGTACATCAATGCTTGTACCCAAACTACAATATTAAAGTTTGCTGGAATAATTTCTCCGTGCCCTTCTCTCTGACCGGAGCCCTGTAAAAGGAAACTGCCAGACCAGTATTTTCCCCTTCAGAGTGTCTAACTCTATCACAAACAGACTTTCTGTTTCCCTTTTTTAAACAACCTTAAATAGCTGACTTCCTGTTGGGCTGGCTTATGACTTGGCCAGATGAGATCTATAACTGTATGAAGTTTGGTTCTGTAGGTGAAAAGGGGTGTGCTACAAAGCCCCTCAAATACAACCATATAAAAGGGTGTGCCACAGCTTGTGGCCCTGATGGCTGATGATTTCTATGTGTGTGCAAAGTTTCAAGAGTTTTTGAGCATGTTCACGGACCCAAAAGTGCCTGAAATGTCGGGGGGAAAAAATGTACCTAAGGAAAACAATGATAAAAGGAAAGAAAAGTGCAAAATAAGTTAAGGAACATACATAATCATACATTTTTTCTTCTGAACATAAAGTTTATTAATTCACTTTTGTAAAAAAAATAAGATATTATTTGAACTTCTGAACTTCTTTACAGCATGAAAAGATTAATTAAATATGACAACAAGGACAATGTGATGTTTTTAATATTTTGTATTTTTATCTCATAAATTGTCACATCAGAATTTCAGATTGTACAGAGAAAATACAAGCTCTATATTCAGTACAGTGTGTCTGATTGTAGGATGAAGAGCTGCTGGATTCAGTGCAGCAGGAAGTAGGAGAGCAGAGGACAGCAGAGGAACAGGAAGCTCTGGGAGACACTCTGAGCACCGTTACACAGGTTCCCCTCACAACATGAGATGCTCGCATAATCACTTACTGACGTTGTGGCATCACAAATGGATTTAGACACACAGCCTTTAACAACAGCTGACTGGCCTCCAAAAGTCGCTGATGAAAAGAAAGAAAACAAAGGTTGATTCAGTCTAAGCTGGACATTGGTATATGTGATCTGAGTCAAATGTTTAAACCTAAGAAAGTTTAAAAGATCATGGGCCCTATCATACACTTGTGTGTTTTTTGCTAGTTCCAGCCCAACTCAGTTATCATTCTCACATCCAGCGTCCACGTTGTTTAAATAGCAAATGCACTAGCACCCATCTGTTCGCCCATGGACGTGCTGGTCTGAAAATGAGTGTTCAGGCGCATTGTTGGTGCATTGCTATTTTGAGGCAACTGAAAAGGACTGCACCATTGACCAACAAAAACCTGCTCTGAAGTCAATGGCGCAGTAGTTTTTTTAAAATTTTTTTATTTAAAGAAAGCGTTAGTAATATCAAATAAAGACTATTTATATAGAAAGACGCTTCACTCCTATAAGTTATGAATGGGAGAAACTGCAATGCACAATATGGCGGAATAAGTCCCGCCTTCTAAGTAAAAGAGCCAATCACTGATTGATAAAGTCATAACGTCACTGCAGCGATCATTAGAAGCTCCGGTTCCCATAAAAACCAGAGACTCGTGCTTAGGACTGCACATGCACATCGGATCGACTAGCCTGAAAAATAAACTTTTTTAACGCTGTTTGTGCATAAGAAACAACATTTATGGCACAGTTCATGTCAGATTTTGTTGTTGATTTGAAATATGTTATTTAATTGGGAGTTCGCCAAGCAGTTTTTGAGATTTAATATTCCCCCATTCAAATATATATGATTTGGTCTTGGATGCCTGAAATAGCTGCCCGGAGGTGTTGCAAATATGGCCGCAGAGTGAGCAGACTTTCCTTGAAAGGGACTTTTTGTAATATGTGCCTTTATGCGGGTGCACAATGCTCATACACTCTGCTTGTTACACACACACAAACATTTTTAAATATTAACAATAAAAAGATTCCTCTCTGGAGAAGTGTTCAGTCTTTTCACTTGCAAATTCTGCCATGTAAATAGCGAATCCGTGATGATGCAAGTGCAACTGGCTTTTAAAGAACTGGCTCTGACTGGTTTATTGCACGTTACGCCCAAAACACCCCCATGACTGATTAAGAGACTAGACACAACCCTTGTCATGCGCTGACAATTTTTTCTGTTGTAAAACTAGCAAAAGAGGATTCTGACAGCACTGTGCTTCAGACCATGTGCTTAGATCATTAAAATAGGGCCCATGACTTTAATCTTCTTTTTTCAGATTCTCACCTGTTGCTTTAACGCAGCGGTCTTCAGTTCCTGAACAGCTCACTGTGTTTGAGCAGCTCTGTCCATCACAGGAGTAACATTTCTTTCCATTCAGAACAGGCTCTACAGAGGGAAACAAGTATTCTTTTATTTTCTGTACAAAAGATCTGATGAAACACTCCTTTAGCGGCTCCATTCAATCAGTTCATGACAGACAAGACACACCTTTTTAAAGGATTAGTTCACTTTCAAATAAAAATTTCCTGATAATTTACTCACCCCCATGTCATCCAAGATGTTCATGTCTTTCTTTCTTCAGTCGAAAAGAAATTAAAGTTTTTGATGAAAACATTCTGGATTTTTCTCCATGTAGTGGACTTCAATGGAGCCCAAAAGGTTGAAGGTCAAAATTACAGTTTACAGCGATCCCAGATGAGGAATAAGGGTCTTATCTAGAGAAACCATCGCTCATTTTCTAAAATGTCTTTATTTTTTTTATACGTTTTAACCATAAATGCTCATCTTGAACTAGCTCTCTTCTTCTCTATTAGAATTCTGGCAGTGTAGACACTGCTAAGTGTATTACTGCCCTCCACAGGTCAAAGTTTGAATTGTCTAAATTGTCATATACAATATGCTAGTGCAAATATATAACAATTAGTTCAAACTTTGACCTGTGGAGGGCAGTAATACACTTAGCAGTGTCTACACTGCCAGAATTCTAATAGAGAAGAAGAGAGCTAGTTCAAGATGAGCATTTATTGTTAAAATGTATATCATTTTAATTTTTTTTTTAGAAAATGAGCGATGGTTTCTCTAGATAAGACCCTTATTTCTCGTCTGGGATCGTGTAGAACAATTTGAAGCTGCACTGAAACTGTAATTTTGACCTTCAACTGTTTGGGCTCCATTGAAGTCCATTATATGGAGAAAAATCCTGAATGTTTTCATCAAAAACTTTAATTTTTTTTCGACTGAAGGAAGAAAGACATGAACATTTTGGATGACATGGGGGTGAGTAAATTATAAGGAAATTTTTATTTGAAAGTGAACTAATCCTTTAATTTCTGATTGAATGTCATTTAGAAGTAAAATGAATGTTGAGTTAACAGAAGTTATTTGCACATGATTACTGAAGCACAATACCTGGAGCATCTTGGGCGTTACACAAGTCTGAGCTACAGCAGGAAGTAGTCATCTTTGAAATCCCAGTATTCATGGACCCACTTACACAGGCAGCAGCACAATTTTTAATAGTCCCTTTAGAAGTAATGTCACCTAAAGAATATAAATGATACAGGAAAGACCAGTTAAACTGGAAAACTGATTTATAAATATGTCCAAATGTAGCTTTTATTTTAAACAATTTTTTAAAATATAAATAATAGTCATAATAAAATCAAATTAAATTTCAGAAATCTATGTAGAATATTTTGTAATTAAAATGGTAAATTCTGCCATAAAAACAAGTAAATTATAGCATCTATATAGCAATTATAGCATCAGTCAAATATAACAGTTAATTTCAATCATATTGGACTCACCGATTTGTGCCACTGTTGTTATACTCATGCACTGAGAAGATCCACTGGGACACGTTTGTACCGTTTGATCACAAGAACCTGTCAGACCCATACACTCATAACATCTCAGAGAGTGTCCTGTAGAAATAAAACAGAGACAGTGAGAGAGAACATCTAATGATCTGTATTACTAATCAAAAACATCACAAACATTATTTGTCTTTGTACCTGCAGTGAAAAGAATGAAGAGAAGAAAAACTGAGATTTGCAGATCCATCTTTGATCAGGAGGAGAATGAAATACTGCAGCTGTTTCAGTGCCCATTTTATAGCTTATCAAAAGGGGAGGATCTTCATGAGAAAATGAAAGAAAATGAAACAGAAACTTAGGCTGACTTAATTTACTTGCCAGTTAATGATAAATTATGGTTTAATATGGAAACTACAATGTGTAGGCTACTAGGTTTACTTAAACCAACCTTCTTCCCATACGGTAAAAAAATGTATTTTATCTGGCCAAAATATATATTAAATATATGGTAAATATATGTTACAAACACGTTCAATGAAATATATTTTTGAAACTGAAAATATATTTAGTTTTAACCTTCATATACTTAAAATATATTTAAACATGTATTTCAGGAGCAAGAAAATACATTTATATTTAAAAATATATTTCAGGGCGCAAGAAAATATATTTCCAATCTTACAGTCGACAATAGTGGGTGCCTAATTGCGATCAAAACTATCCATTAAATGTTAGAAGAAACACTTACAGAAAAAACATGAATTTCCCCACATTTTCCACATTGACCACTTTTATATGATCTTTCCAAAAGAGTGATCATGGCACTTGATCCCCAGCCATTTTGGAAACACCCTCACAAATGTGTGGTTTAGTCTATTATTTATTTATTTGTAATTTATTGTCAGTGTAATATAGCGTTTAAATCCACATCAAATACAAATAAAAAGATGAATGAAATCGCTAGATGTACTATGTTAACTGTGACGTAATTTGAATGGGAAACCACTAGCAGCGCTACTGCGCATGCGCGTCATTGTTCTGTAACGGTCGTCAGTCAACCGGGAGTTCTCGGCGTAAAAGGTAAGAGCTATAATTTATTTTTAGTCATCATTTTTCACATATGTAATGTTGATTGCTACTTTGAATGTATTATGTTTTGTATAGTCAAGTTTTTTTAAATTTATTTGTCAATTTAATGCCCTGTTTGTTTCATTTGCTAACATGAGGAGACGCATCTGATATTTTCAGATTTCCGTTTTAACGTTAGATATTTTTAATTTGGACACTAGTGAAAACTAACGTTACACACAAAAAATGTTTAATATTTTTTTAAATGTCAGCTGTAGAGTGTTTGGGAGACTGTGCCGCTTGCTGTTGTCGATCGATGATGCTCACGTGATCCTGTCACAGCCTGTAACGTAAGTTTTTTTTTTTTGCTAAATTTAAATGTTTTGCTAAACTTGTTAATAAGGCACACGTTATTCACTCGTTATTAGAGTTCAGGCATATGCTGGTTTGGCATTAATGGCTTATCATTTTCTATTATTATTATTATTAATATAGCCTACTATAATATAATTTTTGTTCACTTTCTGCTGAATGACAAGCTGTTTTCGATGAACCAGTTGAGCCAGTGATTCAGTAAGTCACTTGTAACAAAAGATGCTTATTTGTCACCAACTACAGGTTTACATGTGTCATTCATTACTGTAAAATATATACTTTTTATTTTCAGTAGCAGAAGCGGAGACAGTTTGTGCAACAGCAACAAGGTAAAAATGATCATGAGACACTTTAGAATAAATAATTTTAAATTATTTAATTATTTTATTAGTGTAATTTATGAATTATGTTCTCTGCACTTGTGTTAATATCTGTTTCTGTCTGTCTGGAACAGGTGCGGGTCCAAACCCATCTGTCGTCCGCTCCGTCAACGATTGGGCTGGAGAGCCTCTGACCACAAGTCATAGGTAGTGATCGACCGATGTATCTGTTTACCGATATTTTTCCCGATATTTAAGCATTTTTCCATAATCGGGTATCGGTTTCGTAATATCGGATTCGCCGATTTACAGCGCCATCTTGTGGCCGTTTTGAGATTTCCGCCATTGCAGCCCGGGCGTCTGAGGAGATCAGTCAACAACAACTCAGTGCACAGGTAAAGTATATGTTCTACTTGGTTTGCTTTAATTAATCAACTTTATTTAACATAACAGAGATGCACAAATGAGGTTTTTGTTTGTGTGATCAGTGAGAACGAGGAATGGATGTTTGGCTCCCTCCAACCAATGCCTCCACTCTTCCAAGGCAAGCTTCACCGCGAGGAGTTCCCTGTCACCGATGTCATAGTTGACTTCCGCCGGGCTGAGCTTGCGGGAGAAGAAGGCGCATGGATGGAGCCTACTTGGGGTCCCCTGCTGCTGAGACAACACCGCTCCCACTCCGAGGAGGGGAGCGGTGGTAAAGGCTTCCTTGAGATACTGAAAGGCGTTGGTGGCTGCAGGAGTCCAGGACAGAGACTCGGGCTTATTGCGGAGCAGACTGGTGAGTGGATGGGTGATGGAGCTGTAATTCATGATGAAGCGACGATAGAAGTTAGCAAATCCGAGAAAACGTTGTAATTCCTTGATGGTTGTGGGTTCTGGCCAGGTGGTGATGGATTCCACCTTCCTCTCGTCCATTCGGATGCCACTGTGATCGATGTTGTATCCTAGGAAGGATACGGAAGGCTGATGGAAAGAGCACTTCTCTGCTTTGAGGAATAGGTGGAATTGACGAAGCCGGGTGAGGACCTCCGCAACGTGTTGGCGATGTTCGGCCAGGCTCCGGGAGTAGATGAGGATGTCGTCGATGTATACCAGGATGAACCGATGGAGAAACTCCCGGAGCACCTCATGGATAAAATCCTGGAATACGGAGGGGGCGTTGACAAGGCCGTACGGCATGACCAAGTATTCATAGTGGCCGGTAGGTGTGATGAAGGCTGTCTTCCACTCGTCCCCCTCACGTATCCGGATGAGGTTATACGCGCTGCGGAGGTCCAACTTCGTAAACACAGTGGCACCACGGAAATGTTCCAGGGCCGCTGGGACGAGAGGAAGGGGATAACGGAACTTGACGGTGATCTTGTTGAGTGAGCGATAGTCGATACAGGGCCGCAAGCCTCTGTCCTTTTTCGCCACGAAGAAGAAGCTGGAAGCAGCAGGGGAAGTAGACGGGCGGATGTATCCTTGAGCAAGAGCCTCTTTGATGTATTCCTCCATGGCCTTCTCCTCCGGGATGGCTAGGGGATAGATCTTACCCCTTGGCACTGGTTCACCCGGAAGCAGGTTGATGGCACAGTCCCATGGCCGGTGTGGAGGCAGCTTGGAGGCTCTCTGAGGGCAGAAGACGTCACTGAAGGGGGCGTAACATTCGGGGATGTCGATGGATCGTTTCTCTACGGGGCTCTCGATGGAGGTGGCACCAAGGGAGAGTTCTGAAGGAGGAAGTGGTGGTACAGGAAGTTCGGAGATGCACCCGGAGAAACAGGTTTCGCCCAACTTCAGGATCTCGCTGGTGTTCCATGAGATGGTAGGGTTGTGCTGCTCCAACCAGGGGCGCCCTAGAACCACGTCAGCAGTGGAATCCTCCAGAACCAGCAGATGGATCTCCTCATGATGTAGTAGTCCTACTTGAAGCTTGAGTGGCCCACCAATCCTGCGGACCTGCTTATGGCTGAGGGGTCTACCAGTTATGGAGTTGATCTGGTAGACCGTCGGAGACGGAGAGGTCTTGAGACGTAGTTGCCGGCAGAGGGCGCCGGAGATGAAGTTACCGGCTGACCCTGAGTCTAGGAGCGCGACCACTGTAATGGAAACATCAGCAGCAGTAAGATTGACAACCGTGGAGAGTGGTTTCATCTTCTTGAGAGAAGGGATAATGGCACTCACCATGGGTCGTGGAGGTCGAATGGGGCACGCTGATATTATGTGCCCAGGAGCTCCACAGTACAGACACAGGTGGAGGGTCAGCCGGCGTTGTCGCTCAGAAGAAGTTAAGCGGGAATTCTCTACATCCATGGGTTCGTTGGCTGGTTCTGGGGAGCTGACGGGTTCGGATCGGCAGAGTGATGCGATGGAAAGGAACTGGTCCTGATGTTCTTGGAGACACGCTTGCATGAGAGTGGCGCAGCGAATAGAATGCTGGATGAACTTCTCTAGGCCGATGGTGTCCTCGCATGCAGCGAGTTGCAGCCGCACCCGAGGCTCCAGTCCTTGTCGGTAGGTCGTAATCAGAGCCTGTTCATTCCATCCGCAGACGGCCGCAAGCGTTCTGAACTGCAAAGCATAATCATAGATAGACATCGCTCCTTGTTTAAGATTGTAAAGTTTCTCACCAGCAGAGGAATCTGTCAGGGGTTTACCAAACACTTCTCGGAAATGAGAAATGAAGGCGGAATATGACTGAGTGACAGCACCGTGTTGCGACCAGATGGAGTCTGCCCATTTTAATGCTTTGCCGTTAAGCTGTGAGCAGTGGAGGTTGTATAGGGAAGTGTGATTGCAGAGAAGGCGGTGTTTCCCATACATTCTAATTTGTCCCGCCACAGTCTCAAAATGAAACGAAATGATATTTAAATAACGTCTGATGATTGCGCTCTTTTATACGGCAAAAGTGGGAGTAATAGAGCTAAAGAAATAGACTAGCCCCAATTAAGTTTTCGTGCACTATATTCAAAGTCATCTGAAGCCATTCCATAGCTTCATGTGAGGGACAGAAGAATATGTAGGGTGAATTGCCCTAAAGTGGGACACTGCCTAATGTGGGACACCTAAGGTTTAGTGTTTGTAGGTCCCGCATAAATACATGAATGTCAGTGAAACTAAAGGTTATCTGAAGCTGTGGTGCCATGTGATCAAAATCGCATAGCTTCTCAAATGTCCAGTCATATATGAGACTGTAGCAATCATCAAAAAGGAAGGACCTTGTGTGAAAGCCACCCAAAGGTCAATGACATAGAGTTTTGACAAACTTGATATTAAGGAGTATAAATTAATTTTAAACAAAAAAATCATGATATCTTTTGGCCTAATGTGCTTATGAAATGTATGTCCATCAAAAAATACTATAACATTGTATGTGTAAACTATATATTTTATATTTTTATCAAATTTCCTAGTGTCCCACTTTAGGAAATGTGGTTTC
Organism: Anabarilius grahami; assembly: GCA_003731715.1. Lineage (NCBI taxonomy): Eukaryota > Metazoa > Chordata > Actinopteri > Cypriniformes > Xenocyprididae > Anabarilius > Anabarilius grahami. The sequence goes on from RJVU01023003.1 coordinate 4,601,493, forward strand.
AAAAAGTGGGACAGTATGATTGCCTAATGTGGGACAGTACTTCAGTCAGTCAAAAATGTGTGGTGGGGCATGGTTTGTGGGACAAAAATGGTTATTTACAGTGTTTTAGTGTTGCTATGCAATAATAGAATGATTGTGTGTGTTTGTTGTTTAGTGAAATAGAAAACATTAGGCCAAATAAACATTTATGCAGTTCACAGCATTTTTATTAATTTTGATTCGAGGTTAAATCTAGCCTAAAGTTTGTTCAAGGTTTTTTTATTTATTTTTCGCAGGTTGCAAGATTTTATATTTTGCCTTCAAATAAGCCTAGGCTATGCCTGTTCAAGAGAACAGTGAAGAATTCTGACTCTGTTCTATATATAACATAACATAGCCTATGAAAATAGTTGCCTAATGTCTTTACAATAAATGCATCAAAACTATCATATTGTATTATTTTTCTGATGATGTTCAATTATCAATCAATCCATCCATAACCAAGAGAACTACTAACTTAAGAAGATTTTTACTATTCTGCATGAATCAAATGATTTTGGCCTTTTATCATAGACTTTGGCCTTTTCATAGACCTTTTATTATTATGATTATAATTATTATCATCATTATCATTATTATTATCATTATTCTTATTATCATCATCATAGATTTTGGCCTTTTATCATAGAATTTTCAGTGTCCCACATTAGGGACACAACTGTCCCACTTTAGGAAGCACCAGATTGTTTTAGACGACTTGCATTAAGAGTACTAATATGTCTATAATTTATTTTATGAATGTGTTATCTCCATTTTCTCTTTTGATTTGATTAGGAGACATCCTTATGGCGGCGTTATAATGCCAATAATGACCGAGCGCACAACTGATGCTTGCGCGCGCAGTAAATCACTTTCGCGAGAGAATAACAGATCTACACGCGAGGAAACGGAAGCCCGCAAGCTCATTTTAAACCCCCGCGCGCGCATGACATCTCCACTGCGCGCAGATCAAGCCCTCACGTGCTCGTACACAACTCGCAGCACGCGCGTCATCACTTCCCACACTCGCGCTCGATCTTCTATTTCGCTCGCGCGAACACTTTTGATTTTTGTCAGTCGTGGGGCGGGACTTTACTTACTTCAGTGTAACCTCAAATGTCATTGGACAATTCAGTTTATCCAGTCTGTTGTGATTGGACGCCTGTTGTAAAACGATTAGACATGGCTTCATCAATGGACCAGATGCAAGTGGGTTAAACTTTATTTATTGACTGATTGATTGCATTATTATTATAATATGTCCTTACCAGATACTATATTAACTTGATTTATTATTATTTTTAAGGAGCTGTAGCTGCTGGGGAAAAATGAGAACACATATTATATTTGCTGTAGTTCACCTCTACATTGCCACTATACTTCCACTAAACAGCATCTATGTTTACCCAGCCAAAATTATATCAGTTCTGAAAAATATAGAGATGTGAAAAGTGTCCATTAAATAGTTGTAACTATGATTCTAAATTCAAAATTGCTTCATGTGGCTTTGGATGAAAGAGAAATCACTTGTTCATATCAGTAAGGAAGAGTTGTTGTGTAAGCTTTTTTGTTATCATTCTTTGTCAGTTTAATATATTTTCCATTAAATACAGTATAAAAGGGTTTCAGCACTTTACCCCGTTGAAAAGTTGCAGTTAAAGTTAAGATACAGTACTCAGTATGAATGATCATACCCCTCTGAAACCCAATTAAGAAATTAATCTTTATATCTAAGACACTTTTTTTTTTTTATAACATTATGTTCAGATGTGGTCAGCTGTACTCATAAATACTGTGCACTGTACTTACTTTGAACTTGAAGAGTTCACTCAAAAATGAAAATAATGTCATTTATTACTCTCCCTCATGTCGTTCCACACCCGTAAGACCTTCGTTCATCTTCGGAACGTAAATTAAGATATTTTTGATGAAATCTGGCTCAGTGAGGCCTGAGCAATGACATTTCCTCTCTCAAGATCCATTAATGTACTAAAAACATATTTAAATCAGTTCATGTGAGTACAGTGGTTCAATATTAATATTATAAAGCCACGAGAATATTTTTGGTGCGCCAAAAAAACAAAATAACGACTTATTTAGTGATGGCCGATTTCAAAACACTGCTTCAGGAAGCTTCGGAGCGTTATGAATCTTTTGTGTCGAATCAGCTGTTCGGAGCACCAAAGTCACGTGGTGCACCAAAAATATTCTCGTCGCTTTATAATATAATATTGTTCTGAACGAAGGTCTTACGGGTGTGGAACGACATGAGGGAGAGTAATAAATGACATTATTTTCATTTTTGAGTGAACTCTTCAAGTTCAAAGTAAGTACAGTGCACAGTATTTATGAGTACAGCTGACCACATCTGAACATAATGTTATTAAAAAAAAAAAGTGTCTTAGATATAAAGATTAATTTCTTAATTGGGTTTCAGAGGGGTATGATCATTCATACTGAGTACTGTATCTTAACTTTAACTGCAACTTTTCAACGGGGTAAAGTGCTGAAACCCTTTTATACTGTATTTAATGGAAAATATATTAAACTGACAAAGAATGATAACAAAAAAGCTTACACAACAACTCTTCCTTACTGATATGAACAAGTGATTTCTCTTTCATCCAAAGCCACATGAAGCAATTTTGGATTTAGAATCATAGTTACAACTATTTAATGGACACTTTTCACATCTCTATATTTTTCAGAACTGATATAATTTTGGCTGGGTAAACATAGATACTGTTTAGTGGAAGTATAGTGGTAATGTAGCGGTGAACTACAGCAAATATAATATGTGTTCTCATTTTCCCCCAGCAGCTACAGCTCCTTACAAATAATAATAAATCAAGTTAATATAGTATCTGGTAAGGACATATTATAATAATAATGCAATCAATCAGTCAATAAATAAAGTTTAACCCACTTGCATCTGGTCCATTGATGAAGCCATGTCTAATCGTTTTACAACAGGCGTCCAATCACAACAGACTGGATAAACTGAATTGTCCAATGACATTTGAGGTTACACTGAAATAAGTAAAGTCCCGCCCCACGACTGACAAAAATCAAAAGTGTTCGCGCGAGCGAAATAGAAGATCGAGCGCGAGTGTGGGAAGTGATGACGCGCGTGCTGCGAGTTGTGTACGAGCACGCGAGGGCTTGATCTGCGCGCAGTGGAGATGTCATGCGCGCGCGCGGGTTTAAAATGAGCTCGCGGGCTTCCGTTTCCTCGCGTGTAGATCTGTTATTCTCTCGTGAAAGTGATTTACTGCGCGCGCAAGACTTCGGTAAAGTTGGTTTTATATTCGCACATTCGGACTTCTGATAAATTCAGACTTTCCAATAAATGTGCAATAAATTAATGTTTGCGAATTTTAAGCAGCGACATGATATTGACAACCAACGATTGTCAACTTACAACATTTTTCACAGTCGATCAAAATAGGCAAGTATTGTTTTAATGGCATATTTACTTGTGAATGTCCACTGAATGTCCAATGTAGTGTGATTAACAAGGCTATTGAATACGGATGTCCGAATGTGCGAATATAAAACCAACTTTACCGAAGTGACAGTCAGCACGGTAAAACTCTCCAATATGACATATTCCCATTATCATACTTGATATGTAGAAAAAGGACTGTGGATTGGCATAAACTAACTTGATCTTGCTGGAGTTTATTGCTGTTTCTAAACGATGTCATCAACTGTTAGATGCAGATATACACAGGGATTCTCTTTGTGCCGTGAACATTTATAATGCGCAGCGCAACTGCGCGCTGTGACTCCATATTGCTTCAAGCGCATCATTCTGCACCCGGGATGCGCATTATCGTTTTTTGCTGCTGTTTTGAAGCGTTTCATATTATCATAGTTTTGCGAACTGAAAGATTATTAATAGCCTATTTTGTTCTGTCGTATCTATAGCTTGTTGCCCCATTAAATAACTGCACAATACATTTAAAATAAATGTCTTTTAATCCTACATTAATATATATACATATAATTCTATAAATATAAATATAATCTTTTTTTTTTATAAGAATACAAATGGTAATTTTAAACTTTTTGTTAACATTTGGATTTTATAAAATTACTGTGCAAAGTTTTGTTTCAAGAATTAGGCTGACATACTTTTTGCTGCTGAATTATATACACACCTAGTTTATTAATTTATTTATTGGTCAGCTTATGATTATTAGCTTATATTTTTATTTGTTTGTTGTTTTCTGGATTGTCAAAGAGTGACCATTAGTTGCACAAATACAGATGTATACCCAGGTGAAAAAAAAGTACATTTCTATAATATACTTAAAGTGCTCTATTTTCGTGCACTAATTCTGTACTTAATATACTAAAAATTCTTCTTTAGTACTTAAGATAATCTTAAGAACATCTAAGTGTGCTCAACTGTGCTATTTTGAGACACCATGAAATATGAACTAAAATGTGTTTTTAATATACTATCTCTGTATTTAAAAATTTATTTAGATACCACTTATAGTACATTTGAACCCCTAGTGTAGTGTACTACAAGTGGTAACTAAATATATTTTTTATTGTTGCTTCCTCTTTTTATTTTTCAAGGCCCAAATTGAACCACTTGGAAATTTGGTTCAAATTTTAATGCATAGCTGTTCATTCAAATGTCCAACATTGTTATGCAATTGTTACTTTTTGACATTGATTAAAAACTATGGACAAAGACCCATTGTGACATCTTGATTAATCCCTCTGCTTTACTTAAATGTATCAGCTTAATTTATTTTAATAACACTTGTGCTTACTTCACGGCCACCTCTTTTTTAGATTGCTCACACATCAGACTTACTGACTAATGATCTATGAAGATGTCTCCTTCCTCTTCTGTCTTTATTTCTATTCTTATATCTGTGGGCAGTTTTTGAGTCCAGTGTTGATGTTAAGTTATAATGACCTCGTTACATTGTGATGCAATATGTTATTCCATTTGGAAAGATATTTAATTTACGCCACTACAGTTGCAGCTTGAAGTCGCGCTGGTATTAAAAAATATGTTGAAGGTATTAAAAAATGTAGTAAAAGGTATTAAATTCAACTTAAGAAGTTCTGTATATACCCTGGTCCAAAGAGGCTTTAGTTCGGTAAAGTTGGTTTTATATTCGCACATTCGGACATCCGTATTCAATAGCCTTGTTAATCACACTACATTGGACATTCAGTGGACATTCACAAGTAAATATGCCATTAAAACAATACTTGCCTATTTTGATCGACTGTGAAAAATGTTGTAAGTTGATAATCGTTGGTTGTCAATATCATGTCGCTGCTTAAAATTCGCAAACATTAATTTATTGCACATTTATTGGAAAGTCTTAATTTATCAGAAGTCCGAATGTGCGAATATAAAACCAACTTTACCGAAGTAGAGGCTTTGAGGATTTGAACTGGGGAAACTGGGACTTCTTGAAAGCAAAAAAGTTATATTTGTTTGAATATTGTAATATTGTATTTTTTTTTGTAACATTGTAAAGTATGTTCCTTGCTGATTTTTATTCAAATGTTCACGTGTTATAGACAACAAATAAAAGTTTTTCAAATGTGACGTGAATGTATTTTCTTGGGTTGAACTATATGTAGGGCAAAATATATTTTTAAATTCTTTTGTGAAATATATTTTGAAAATATATTTTTTTTAAATATACAAAAAATGGCCAAAAAATATATTTTTAGAAAATATATTTATATTTGAAAATATATATTTTTTAAATATACAAAAAATATATTTATGTAAATGTATTTGAAAATATATTTTAGCAAATATATTTTTTGTCCATTTTTTGTATTTTTTGAAATATATTTGAAAATATATTTTTTTACCGTATGGGTTATAGTGATAATTGACCCAAAAATGAAGATTCTGTCATCATGTAATTCAAAACCTGTATGATTGTCTTTCTTCTGCAGTAAAGTAGATATTTTGATAAATGTGTGTGCGTGTCCGTAAAATGAAAGCCAGTGAGGTTCAATGTTGTTTGGACCCAAACATACTTTAAAATATATTCTTGTGTTCTGCAGAAAAAAAAAAAAATCACACATACTTCATACGGTCGTGAGTATGAAATGTTTTAAAGAAACTATGTCAAGACTAGTTCTTTGAGCTTTTCACTTAAATATACTTCATTGTTGCAACGTTAAAGAATTAAAATAAGTGCAATTCAGTAGTATATGCACAACTACACACTGTGAGTCATGATGCATCCTGTTTAAACTAGTGATGATGGGTGATTTCGAAACATTGCTTCATGAAGCTTTGAAGCCTTTATGAATCTTTTGTTTCGAATCAGTGGTTCAGAGCATGAATCAAACTGCCAAAGCGATTTCAGTAAACGAGGCTTCGTTGCGCCATAACTGTTTTAAAAAGTTTTGAAATTTCAATGGTTCACCGCTGGGGGCGATTTCTGTGAACCCGTGAATCATGCGGATTCAATGATATCGCCTCCAGTGGCGAACCAATGTCTGTGGGTTTTATCTGATCTCTGATTAGTTTTATACATTTGTAGACGTTTTAGTATTAGACATTAGTATAATTAAAAGGAATAATAGTACTTAGCCTAATAGTCTGGGCTGTTTAGCTGAGCCATCCATGGAACAAACAAAACAAGCCCTGAAAATTGATAAAAGAACACATATTATACAGACACGTGATGTCTAATCTAATCTTTGTGTGCATGTTTGGTCTGCATTTACATTGTTCTGACCAGCAGGGGAAACCAGCGAGTGGCGTGTCGAACGCTTCGAAACAGTGAATCATTTTGCGAATCAATTGGTTCAATTGTTTTGAAGCTTTGGAAAGCTTCGTTTCTCGCATCACTAGTTTAACCACAACTTTCGTTTTCTCTGAAACTATGAACCACGAGCCTATAATGACCTTGAAAACATCAGAAGGAGTTTCATTTTCATCACAATCTCAAGCACATGACTAAAATTTCACTAAAATTAGCGTGAAGAGTAGGCTAATATGATTTGAATATGATTTTTTTTTGTCTGGCCCAAAATAAGAAAAATATAATCCATGCCTTTTCCAAGCTGCTTGATTACATACTGGAGCCTGTTAGGTACAATATATTTCTCTTTATTTATTTCTCTTTATTCATCTTTGTAGATTTTTAACATAAGAAAGCAAGGAGTACAAAAGCAAAAATAATAGCAAAGATAACCTCAAAATAAATAAACACATTAAAGAACTGAAAAGTGGGCTATGCAGCAAAAATATTTTCCTCTTCCTTAAATGTTATTAGATAATTTGTGTGAAAGGATGTTGTCCTTTAAGACTGAGATTAAAAATAAAATACAAGGCAGCTAGAGAGACCTTTATCACACTTGTGCAATAGAGATATGCAAACATAGTAGTGACAAAACAATGACAAATTTTCATTGAGTCCTACTGTTAGAGCTGCTCAGAGGCAGTATGTTGATGAAATTAAATTCGTAGTTTAATTTTATACAAGCTAAAAATATGGGTGTGGAGCACACTCTTACATTTTTAATATATCAACATATTATGAGAAATACTTAAGACATATTGAAAATAACCAAGCATTCATTTTTAACCAGCCCCAGGTGACAACCGGCTGGGCATTACAGAAAGATCTTAACTTCAGAATCCATCTTATCTGTTTGGTAACCATAGCAGTTTCAGTTAGGACCTCATTTAGGACAAAAGCTATTAGCCTACAGAATGACATTTCTTAAGTGCATAATCTTATCATAACTATGGATAGAAACGGGTGTTACAGAAGCATCGACAAAAAAATCCTAACTTTAGGACAACCCCACTGGTGTCCTAACTTCAAACCTTTTTAAATCCAACGGTAAAAATCACAGTATAAAATACTTTTTCGAGAATGGCGTTACATTTATTAATTATACAAGACAAAGAGCAGCTATGGTTGATGGTGAAGAGACTTTTGGAGGACCCAGAGGATGTGCTGCGCTTTGATGATAAAATATTTATATATTTTCGTGAGTGAGCGAAGGTGAAAACTTGCCGAATAAAACCTTTTCAACGGAACAGGAACACTGAAATTAAAAGAGATTTTGTAGGATAGGATAAGAATCCTAAATCAAGTTAATATTTGCTTCTATAATACGAATTTGTGAAAAATCCTAAATTAAGTTATCATAGAAATTTTCTGTAATACGCCATGCAGAGGAAGTAGCAGCACCAGCAGATTGTTTTGGTGAAGACCAGACGAGAGCACAATGACCCAGATATAATGCTTTAAGCAGGTGTTTCCCAACCCTGTTCCTGGAGGCACACCGACTGTGCACATTTTGGATGTCTCCCTTATCTGATCCATATATTTCTGGACTTGGGGTCTCTGCTAATGAGCTTAAGAGTTGGATCAGATGTGTTTGACTAGTCAAAGTTAGAAAATGTGTACTGTTGGTGTGCCTCCAGGAACAGATTTAAGCTCAATGGTGCTGAACCGGTCCGACTGCCAGACGAGGGGAACCAGCGCGCAGGGAAGTCTCAGGTTGCAGGGTAGGGCTGGAATGGGAACGCAACACAACATAACAGGACTGAACAAGACATCACTCGACAAGGTCACAACAAAGGAACACAGTGAGGTCATATAGGTAGCTATGGTGTTGTTGGTGATGATAAAAGAAATTTTAATTTACATATAAATGCTGTCAGGAGCAAACATTTTTTAAACACCGTGTTGTCAAAGTTGGTATTGGCTTTATATATGGTCAGACACTTGTATGTGTCAATATAATATGAAGATCAAGCTCAAGTGGAGTTACAAGGTTTTTGAAGGTCAGCGAATGACAGACATATGTTTTGTCTGTCACTGGAACAGCCTCACCTGAGACAGTCATTAGACAATGCACATATAAGGTTTATTGTAGCTATATAGGCACTCAGTAATACTTGTTATTGAATACATCTGGCCAAAATCTCATGAAAAGATTAAGCTCTATGCACAGGATATTTAAAACAGTAACACTTTACAGTGTTCATTAACTTTAGTTTACACAAACAAATAATGAACTGCACTTCTACAGCACTGGTAATTTAAAGTTCACCATTTACTAATACATTATTGTAGTTGTTAACAGTTAATGCACTGTGAGGAGAATCTACCACAAGCTTGTAAAAATAGTAGTAAGTATAAAATATTGACGTAGCAATAAATTGGCTTGATTTGATTGAGGAACTTCTGGATTTCTTAAAAGATGGGGAAATACAAAGCAGGAGTGAAGACCAAATTTTGTTGTTGTTTAAACAAACACAAATATTGGTGTAGAACACAAGGAGAAAAAGTCCATGCTGCAGTCAAAGACTGTATTCACCTGCACTCGCAGCGCCCTCTTCTGGCCTTGAGTTGCACTTAGATATTTATCACCTTTACCCTCCTTAACCTGTAGAGGGCGCACAAACAAAAAGGGAACACTTTATTTCAATAGTCCACTTTAGACATTCTACTAACTTTACAACTCCTTGTCAACTAGCAGTCATTAGTATTAGTAGACTGTCTGCTTAATATCTGCTAACATTATTTAGATGCTCCTCAACAGACATTCTACTAACTATAAGTAAATCTGCAAGTACACGTCATAATATTCTGCTAACTTTAACCTAACAGTCTACTAATGCTCCAGTGAGAGCTAGTTGACATTGCAAATTAATGAGAGTCAGTTGACATGAAGTTGCAAAGTTTCTTAAAGTTAGTGGAATTTCTAAAGTGAACATTTGTAATAAAGTGTAACCTTTATATTTATTTATGAATTTATGTTCTTCTACACAAAAATCCATCAGACCTGTGCACATTTTTGTGTACATATTTACAGTATGAACATCACAGCTCACTTGACACGGTGGTGATGACAAGTTTTGATTATTTTCCATTCTATTTGTAAGTGAGTAAAAACTATTTCAGGATGTTGCTTGATCTTAATCAGAAGTAGAACTTTTATTTGTCGTTTCGAGTCATTAAATTTCTCTCTGCGCATGAGCCAACACACCTGCAATAAGATGTATGCAATAAGTCTGTTTTTTTTTTTGTTTTGTTTTTTGTACTGTCATATGCATTGTGTATATAATGATAATGATAAAAGGAAAGAACAGTGTAAAAAAAAGTAAGAGAACAAAAAGAGAAACTATGGGAGGAAACTAGATTTTTCCTTCTTTACATAATTAAATAATTATCATAAATTTTTCTTGCATTATTACATTTCATACATTATTTTAAAAATGAAATGTGTGTGTGTGTGTCCATAAAGTGAAAGCCAGTGGGGTTCAGTGTTGTTTGGACCCAAACATTCTTTAAAATATATTATTGTGTTCTGCAGAAGAAAGAAAATCACACATACTTTAATTTACACACAGATTTAGTTATTACCTGTTCGTTTGTGAGTATGTAAAGTTATTGAGAAACCAGGTCAAGACTAGTTCTGTGAGCTTTTTACTTAAATATACTTTATTATCCCAGGTGAAAAAAAAGTAAATTTCTATAATGTACTTAAAGTGCTCTTTTTTCGTGCACTAATTATGTACTTAATATACTAAAAATTCTTCTTTAGTACTTCTTAAGATAATCTTAAGAACATCTAAGTGTACTCAACTGTGCTATTTTGAGACACCATGAAATATGAACTTAAATGTGCTTTTTATATACTATCTCTGTATTTAAAAAATGTATTTAGATATGACTTATAGTACATTTGAACCCATAGTGTACTACAAGTGGTAACTAAATATATTTTTTAAATACAGAGATAGTATATTAAAAGCACATTTAAGTTCATATTTCATGGTGTCTCAAAATAGCACAGTTGAGTACACTTTGATGTTCTTAAGATTATCTTAAGAAGTACTAAAGAAGAATTTTTAGTATATTAAGTACAAAATTAGTGCACGAAAAAAGAGAATTTTAAGTATTAAAAATGTACTTTTTTGAAACGTACTTTTTTTCACCTGGGATAATATCCATGCATTTTCCAAGCTGCTTGTCTGAGGTGTGATTACATGGATTCTAGAGCCTATTGGGTAAAATATATTATCTTTATTTATTTCTCTTTATATATATTAATTGTAGTTATTGAAGTGGAAAATTTTAACTTTGTCATTTTTTTCAATATATATCACAATATATATTTGATTTGACCTTCTTCAAGAATAAAAACCTTTTAAAGACACCTTGTTTGTTTTTCCAAATTATAATGAAGTTTAATTTTATCCATGACAAATTGGCGACAAGGATGGAATCCCCTGAGTGATTTGGACCTACAGAGTTTGTGACTGATCATCCTAACTGAAAGAAAAAAAAAAGGTTAGCCTCTACCCCAGAACTTGAGGGATGAGAGGGCTGATGTCTGGGGGCCTGGACTGTCACCACCGGGATCTCAAAAGAACAAAGAAAGAGAAAAACGGTGAGACTGATTTTGAAATTCATAATAGTGAAGGGAGACTGACATTTCCAGAAAACAGAAATGTAACTGAGAGTTTCCCCAATTAGTGAAACATTTCTTACCAATTAGTAAGAAGCTGTAGTTAGTACAAAGAAAGACCTCCACCAGTTAGTGCAGGCAAGGTACACAGAGGTGACGACCACTGTGTGAGGTATAAGGGCGCACCTGAAAGGATAAAACTCAGGTGTAGAAATTGGGTCTGGAAATGCCAAGCACAAGTTTCCAGGGGACTTGAGGACTTGGATGGCCCCATTAACAGGGAAATGAGAATATATGGAAATAGAATAATCGATGGAGTAATAGATCGGATATCAAAAAATATGATTTTCCAGAAAAATGTACAATGATTATAATGATACTGAACAGAGTTAAAGAAAATGTGCAAAGGTGGAATTTGACCTCGACTTCTGCCCCAGCGCACCGCCTCCTCCACACACACCACCGCAGCTAGAAGCACCGCCAGACTACAGCAAGGCTGCGGGAAGATCAAACCAAGACCATCCACCAACCCCAAGGTTGAGACTCCTGTGTCTCAATACCACCATAAAATAACCACACAAAAGCCACAGCAACCAGGAAAAAGTGGAGGGAACCAAGTATGTGACAAGCTTGTTCTGTCAGACAACTGCATACAGCAATGAATATGATTAATCAGAAGAAAAGCCCACCCTTACAGCACCAATCGTGGAGGTTTCAGGACTGGAAGGAGCCATGCTGGGGTTTCAACCATGGTCCGAGAAAGACTTGAGAGAGGCGATGAGTCATCTCTCTGGCCACAGAGAATCAGTTTGCAACAGAACTGTTGCAAATTATATAACAATTCTATGTTGTTATTCTTCCAAGATTTCAGTCCCACAACCTACTGCTGATGGTTCGGCTGGGGTCAGCAGAATGGCCCAAGATCAAAACCTTCCCAGTAGAAGATAAAAGAAGGAAGAGTGTTGACTGGGATGCAAAGCATTCCCTGCAAAGATAAGCACTTGTAAGAACTCAATTCTTGATATCAACAATTGAATTTGAATGGCAGCCATATGGTAACATTTCACTAGTGAAAATGTTACAGATATCAAGAATTCTAGTTTTTACTAGTGGAAATTCAAATGTTGATATCAAGAAGTAACATTGTTACTAGTGGAAATGTAATTCCTGATATCAAGAACTAAATTGTTGATATCAAGAATTCATATCCTGAGATGTGAATAAAAGTCAAAACGGCTTGCCATAATATCAACAATTGAATTGCTACTAGTGAAAATTACCATTTTTGATATCTGAAAATGTATTTCTGATATCAGTATAATGTCAGATATCTAAAATGGCTTTCTTACTAGTAACAATCACATTCATGATATCAGAAACTAACATTGTCCCTAGTGACAATCAAATTATGATATAAAAAATTTAAATTGTTAGTAGCAATTCAATTGTTGATATCAAGAACTCACATTTCAACTAGTGACAACTGAATTATTGATATCAAAAATTATGACTTTTACTAGTAAGAATTGTATTTCTGATAATGTGAAATTGGAATTTCAACTGGAAATCAATTCTTGATATCAACAATTGAATTTGAATGGCAGCCTATGGTGACATTTCACTAGTGAAAATACAATTACAGATATCAAGAATTCTATTTTAAGAAGAATTAAGAAGAAAAATTAAGAATTCAAATTTTAATTCTTAATATCAACAATTGTCATTGTTACTAATAGAAATGTAATTCCTGATATCATGAATCAGCATTTTAACTAGTGAAAACTGAATTGTTGATATCAAGAATTCATATCCTGAGAATGAATAAAAGTCAAAACGGCTTGGCATAGGCTCCGTAATATGGGAGTAGAACACAAGAGAAAAAGTCCATGCTGCAGCACCTGCACTCGCAGCGCCCTCTTGTGGCCTTGAGTTGCTCTTAAATATTTATCACCTTTACTCTCCTTTACCAGTAGCACTTTATTCCAACACTTTAAAGGTGCCCAAGAATGCTTTTTTACAAGATGTAATATAAGTCTAAGGTGTCTCCTGAATGTGTCTGTGAAGTTTCAGCTCAAAATACCCCATAGATTTTTTTTAAATACATTTTTTTAACTGCCTATTTTGGGGCATCATTAACAATGCACTGATTTACACTCGGCGCCGCCCCTTTAAATCGCGTGCTCCCTGCCACACGAGCGCTCGACTATATTACAGCGCATTTACAAAGTTCACACAGCTAATATAACCCTCAAATGGATCTTTACAAGATGTTCGTCATGCATGCTGTATGCATGCTTCGAATTATGTGAGTTAAGTATTTATTTGGATGTTAACGTTTTATTCTGAGTGAATTTGAGGCTGTGCTTCGTGGCTAACGGCTAATGCTGTTGGAGAGATTTATAAAGAATTAAGTTGTTTATGCATTATACAGACTGCAAGTGTTTAAAAATGAAAATAGCGATGGCTCTTGTCTCCGTGAATACAGTAAGAACCGATGGTAACTCTAACCACATTTAACAGTACATTAGCAACATGCTAACGAAACATTTAGAAAGACGTTTTACAAATATCTGTAAAAATATCATGCTATCATGGATCATGTCAGTTATTATTGCTCCATCTGCCATTTTTCGCTGTTGTTCTTGCTTGCTTACCTAGTCTGATGCTTCATCTGTGCTCAGATCCAGACGTTAATACTGGCTTATGTAATGCCTTGAACATGAGCTGGCATTATGCAAATATTGGGGGCGTACACCGCAACTGTTATGTAACAGTCGGTGTTATGTTGAGATTTGCCTGTTCTTCGGAGGTCGTTTAAACAAATGAGATTTATATTATAAGGAGGAAACAATGGGGTTTGAGACTCACTGTATGTCTTTTCCATGTACTGAACTCTTGTTATTTAACTATGCCAAGGTAAATTAAATTTTTGAATCTAGGGCACCTTTAACACTTTATTCCAACACTTTAACACTTTATTCCAATAGTCCACTTTAGACATTCTACTAACTTTGCAACTACATGTCAACTAGCAGTCTTTGGATTATATTTGATGCTCCCCAAGTTGCAAATTATTAACATGTACAGTAGTTTCAAATGAATGAGAGTCAGTTGACATGAAATTGCAAAGTTAGTCTACTTAAAGCTAGTGGAATTTCTAAAGTGGACTATTGTAATAAAGTGTAACCCTCACACAGTTCCCCTAACCAACTTTCATCTCGGCACAGCAGCAAATGTCACATTCACAATACACTAAAACTAACAAAAACATGTCTCAAACCAAGTCATTATTCCATAACAGTAACAAAGGTTGTGTATTTCAGTTTGGTATTACTGTAGAAATGTAGCAAATTGTTGTCTTCAGCTTTTTTTTATTTTTTATTATGTTATTGTTTTGAACATAAGTTTAACAGATTTGAAAAAAATATATAGTTATGGATAGCTCTTCATTGGTTCATGAATAATTCATACAGTGCCGTCCACAAATATTGGCATATAATATGATAAAAGGCGGCTGTGAAAATAAATCTACATTGTTTATCCTTTTGATCTTTCATTAAAAAAAAATCTAAAAAATCTAAACTTTCATCGAAGTAAAACCATTGAAAGTGGGGGATATCACATTATTAAATAAATGTTTTTCTCCAACACATGTTGGCCACAATTATTGTCACCCCTAGAAATTCTTATGAGTAAAATACTTCTGAAGTATATTCCCATTCATATTTACATTTTTCAGCATTCCAATCAACTAAAGATGTTACAATTCTGCCTGGAAGAGGATGTGTGTCTATATCGTCCAAATGCACAGAAAGGAGGAGAATTTGAGTGGACAAAGACTCTGTAAGGATCACAGCTGGAGAATTGCAGAGATTAGTTGAGTATTAAGTCTCAGAAAACCTAAAAAAAATGTACCAAACAGCACCTACATCCCCACAAGTTGTTTGGGAGGGTTTCAAGAAAAATCATCCAAAAACAAACTCCAACATATTCAGTTTTCAGACAAGACTGGAACTTCAAAAGGGACCGGCTTCTGATGAAACTAAAAAAAGAGCTTTTTGGCAGAAAACCCACATATATTACAAACCCACAAGAATATTATAAAGTTTGACATGTTGCCATGGCAACAGTATTTAAGATATCAAGAATCCTTTCACAGGTCTACATCTGCCATGTCTTGACATTATTCTGATGAAGACTAAAGCAAATCGGGTAAAAATAAGACACGGATTTCAACGCATTTTGAAAGTGACACACTTCCTGCTGCCAGTTGGTGGCACTATGACTTTGACTCACAATATCCATGTCCATGTGATCAGGCTCCTACAATAAACACACAGCTGAAGTTTCATCCAAATCAGTTAATGTATGCAGAGGTTATAACAGACTTTCTGTTTCCCTTTTTTAAACAACCTTAAATAGCTGACTTCCTGTTGGGCTGGCTTATGACTTGGCCAGATGAGATCTATAACTGTATGAAGTTTGGTTCTGCACTGTTAGAAAAAAAAGTACAAAATTGTACCTTTAGGGGTACAAAGGTACAAATTTGTACCCTTGTGATTTGTACCTTTGGTGACAATTTTGTACTCTCTCAGAAAATAAAGTACATAATTGTACCTTCAGGGGTACAATGGCTTGTCACTGGGGCTGTACCCTCAAAGGTACAAATTTGTACCCTTGTGATTTGTACCTTAAGAGACCAGTTTTGTACCTTTATTTAACAGTACAAAAATTGACCCTTCAAAAAGGCTACAAAATTGGCTTTGACAGCGTACAATCGTTGACTATAATGAGATATATATATTTTACACACACACACACTGAATTCAAATCAGAATTTATTAAATCCTTTTCATTTTCACATTTTACAACATTTTATTCGAAACACATTTTTAAACATTCCATATGACTCCATCTTGCCGGGTGTTAAAAAGTAACACTGAAGCAGTGTTAAAGTTAATGAGATAATTGATTGATGATTGAGTGATGATTGACAATTAGTGGAGACACCTGATGTTAATAAGCAGAATTACTGAAGGAAAGTGAGAAAAAAAGGTGTTAATTAATGTTTTATGAATGGTTTATTTCAAGTCACTATGAAAGAGGTCAGCGTTTGCTTTAGTTGGGCTCTTGACTCTTTACCTTTTATTATTAATTTTTCTCTGGCTGCTCCAACTTTGTGTTTGTAAAGCACATTTGTTATGGTCAGAGAAAATATGATCTGGTCACAATATAATTTGATGATGTTGTCATGTGATGGCCAGATGTCGTTTAGAGTCTAAATCTTTGACTGTGTGTTTGATGTATAGCTTTAGTATTAATGATTCTAGACCTGTGACTTCACAGTCTGATACTGAACAACAGTATGACTTAACCTTTTTTTTAATATAATAATACATTAAGCACTGAAGCTGTAGTGTTTAAACACACACAGACATCAAGAATCAGCATATGATTCTCAAGAACGGTGACGATAAATAAATACAAAATATTGACAAACAGATCGACTCTGAACATCACAAAACAAGCTACTGTCACAACAAAACAACAGAAAAATAAAAGCAAACATGAACAATCTACGAAAATTACACAACAATTCAGCTGCATAATTTATTCATGAAGCAATGCATGATGGGAGCCATGGATGCGTTTTGATTGGTGGCTCCCATCATGCACTGCAACATGAAGCACTTTGTTTGATTGTCACCATTGTTGAGGGTCATATGCTGATTCTTGATGTCTGTGTGTGTTAAAAAAAATCTTTCAAATTATAAAAGCTCTGCTGGATCTCAAGCGGTAACAGAGATTTACTATAAAGAAATAATATAACATCTATATCACCAGTTAATACTGGTTGTCACCAGTGAATCTGGCCATTTCACAATGAGAAAACACAACCATTATGACTGTGCTTCCCAAAGCATTGTAAACCTAAATTGATCAACTTCAGCTCACAGTACTTATCGAAAACACAGCTCAGATCATCTGTAATCTGAGCTTTAACAAATAGAGTCAAGAGCCCAACTAAAGGAAATGCTTTTCACCATCATGGTGACTTCAAACTAAACTTTCATTAAAACATTAACATCTAAACATCTGTTAATTCTCAATAAGAACTTTTGTTGATGTATGACAGAAATCAAATCTAACTGGTTAATAATAAGTGTAATAATGTTTAATGGCTGGAAGTCAATTGTAGTTGTTGTGTCTCTCTCTTTTTCTCTTGTTGTTTCTTCAGTGATTCTGCTTATTATCATCAGGTGTCTCCACTAATTGTCAATCATCACTCAATCANAAAAATTGACCCTTCAAAAAGGGGACAAAATTGGCTTTGACAGCGTACAATCGTTGACTATAATGAGATATATATATATATTTTACACACACACACACACGCTGAATTCAAATCAGAATTTATTAAATCCTTTTCATTTTCACATTTTACAACATTTTATTCGAAACACATTTTTAAACACTCCATATGAGTCCATCTTGCCGGGTGTTAAAAGGTAACACTGAAGCAGTGTTAAAGTTAATGAGATAATTGATTGATGATTGAGTGGTGATTGACAATTAGTGGAGACACCTGATGTTTAAAAATGTGTTTAAAATGAAATGTTGTAAAATGTGAAAATGAAAAGGATTTAATAAATTCTGATTTTAATTCAGCGTGTGTAAAATATATATATATCACAGTCAACGATTGTACGCTGTCAAAGCCAATTTTGTCCCCTTTTTGAAGGGTCAATTTTTGTACTGTTAAATAAAGGTACAAAATTGTCTCCAAAGGTACAAAACTGGTCTCTTAAGGTACAAATCACAAGGGTACAAATTTGTACCTTTGAGGGTCCAGCCCCAGTGACAAGCCATTGTACCCCTGAAGGTACAATTATGTACTTTATTTTCTAACAGTGTACAACCACGAGATCCCAGTTCATTTTCAGTGGGATAGGGCAGGCTTGCTAACATCCTTCACGTCAATAGACTGTATGAAAGATAAAAAATACTACCAAGTGAAAATATATAAAAAATTGAGCATTTTAAAAATTGTTAGGTTTTAGCTCTCGTTTTTTATCCTAGCATAAAATATTTTATATAGGCTAGCTATAGCGCTGTCAAGATAGCTTATATGATTTATTTCAGTTCATTATTGAATGCTGGATTCCCGCAGTAATCATTTGTACACCACAGGCAACAAATAATGCCGAATAAGTCAATAAATAACTACACAAGATGGGCAATGTTCCAAATCAAAGTATTTGTATTTATTTATTGAAATTAATAATTGAAAATAAATCATAGTGCTATTGACTTGCGTCATAGAGATCAGATTCGCCTTATCTCCTGCGAACCGCCTGTACAGTATGAACAGAGTTAATAACTGCTCGATTTAAGGTTATTTTAAGCGAATGAGAAGCGCGTGAAGTGCGGAAGCTCAAGCAGTTGCCGTGGTAACGAACAATGCCCGCTAAAGGAAACATCTGCATTTTTACTGTACAAATATTGTATTACAAACAAGAGCTAAAAACTTAACAATGTTTTGAATATTTTCGCTTGGTAGTCTTTTTTATCTTTCATGCTATATTGATGATCTTGGCAAGCGCTGCTGCTCGAGCTGCCCTCCATCTGCCGTCTATCCCACTGAAAATGAACCGGGATCTCGTGGTTATACTGTAGCCTACCAAGTAAAATGCACCCCCTGACCAAGGGTATTGTATATTAATAAAATAAAGTAATAACGAATAAGTAATTGTAAATACAAACAAGCCACCGGGATTTCACTTTTCCCAGCTGCTCGCGACGGCCAGTCCGGACTGTCTAAGCAGAGTTATTATATTAATAATTAAAAATGGTAGCACTTTGGGTGAAAAAGGTCATTCTCCATTCTTTTAAACTACTCCTCAACATTCATGCAGTGTAAATAAAGCAGTTACATCAGTGAGATGATAGTCCGCGGCCACACCCCTGTGCTAATGGTACAGCCCACGGCGCAAATTACAAGACAAAAAATTGAAAAATAGAAAATCGGTTAATTTTTATTTATTCAAATTATTGTTTCTTAAGTCATCATTTTGCAAAAGTGAAATTGAAAAAAGGGAGAAAAAATGGAAAACATCCATTTATGATGTAACCGAAAAACAGAAAAAATTAACGTCTGGTTTCAATTTTTCACTTTTGCATTTGCATTTTATGGTCTGAAAATTGAATTGTGAAGCGTTACACGGACCCTCTACTCTCCAGCACACTGATAACCTCACAAAACTCAGATAACAGAAACAACATTAAACACTAACAGATCTCTCTAGATCTCTACATCTTCACTTATTACACTTTTTACACTTATTACACTCCGACTTTGTTTCTTTCATTCAAAGCTTCTTAATGAGGTGTTGATGTTTTATCAAAATTTATAAATGTCACCATTACGGAGGTAAGCACTTGCTTTAGTTGGGCTCCTGACCCCTGACAATTTGATTTTTTTTTTATATATATATTTGTGATTTTGCCAAGTAAGACATGTTCCTGGATCAACATATTTTGTTGGTCCTGGAACAACATTCCTATCTGAAAATTTAGTCCTAACCTTTTCCCAACCCCTAAACCTAACCCTACCCATAACTTGTCCCTAAAATCAGAGGGAAATGATACTTGAATAACACTGTTGTGGAAGCACCTAACCCAGGTTGTAAGCCTAAATTTGACATAAATGGTAAACTTGTCCCTCAAATCTGATTGGTTGATTGGAATGTTGATCCAGGAACATGTTGTACTTGGTGAAATCACGTTCCCCATTTATCCACACTGTCCATGTGGTGGTCGCACCTTTTGACTTTACTTTTTCTCCAATTGATGTAACTGTGTTTCTAAAGCACATTTCTTACAGAAAAAAAAAACTGTGAGAAAAAAAATCTGATCAAATGGATTTGGTCGCTCGTCATTTGTTGATGACTTTATCATCATACAGTGGCCTTATTCACTGATTTCTGAGTGTTGTACTTCTTTCATGTTGTCGTAGTCCTATGATAATAAATAAAATCCTGTCCTGCTTTGATATTTTGAAAGTTTTTATCATTGTGCAAAAATTATTCAGAGAGCATCATGTAGACTCACACAGACATCAAGATTCTGCGTATGAACCTCAACAATGGTGACAAAATTTTCAGATAAACAGATTAACTCTGAACGTCACAAAACAAGCTATTAAAATGACAAGAAAGATTTTTGTTTAGTGTTACCATTGTTGAGGTTCATACGCTGATTCATGATGTCTGTGTGAGTCTAAAAGTCACTGCTCAAATCTCTGTATAATGAAAAAAAAAAAAAAAAAAACATTAATTAATGCAAAACTAACAGTTAATACACTCACCACCACAACACTTCCTTAAATGCCCGTGTAGTGACATAAATAGTCGTTTTGTCACTTGCGGTGTTGTAGGGTGGTTTCTGGCGTGTGAGATCCAAACAAGATAAATCATCCTCCAAATACTGCTTTATCTAATTTATTTATCACGCAGTTCCTCTGCACAGTGCATATAAAATCCCATCGAATGCCATCACATATTTACAAATGTTGTGCTTCCCTCTAATTACACACCTGCCTTTTCTTACTCTTTGCCCACCTATATACTCATTAAGGCCCACACTCCACCCAGTGGTCAAAAAACAGAATTACAACAGTCATAATGGCTCTTACACCTCAGCCTCTTTTGTACATGGCAGATAGACATTACAATTCAATACAAATACAAAGAGCCATTAAAGCCCAAAGCAACATTGTAAACTTTGCATTAATCAGTCCTCTGTAGGTTAGAAATCAAACAGTCTTTGCAATCAGTCCATTACATTTCCATGCTGTCATAAAACAAACAAAGCTTTGTCACAGGTCTCTCGAGTGCACTGGTTTTAGTTTGTACTTGTACAGACTCGTACAGAACAGACTTCCAGAACTCGTCCCATCAACCAAAATCCACGTGGAGCTGTTGAATCCATAATGACAACAGTGTAACCAGGAACAAAGTTTCCCCTTTCCTTGTTCCATTTCTGCCGATCTTGAAGCAAAGGTAAGTATTCATTTCTCTATCTTTTGGACTATTTTGTCCAAAAGATGGACACTATACGTTTGTCACTATATGAACTAAAAATAGTCCACAAAGGTTTATGCAGCTACTGAGAATCTCTGAAATTGAGAAAAATGACTTGAGTTGTTCTGTTTTAAGTTTTGTTGAAGATGATCATTTCAATCATTTTTCAGTAAGTTCTGAACATGTAAACAGTATTCGGGATAAAATCCCCCTTTTGAAAGAGCTACAGACGCCCCGATGTCGAAGCCAAAGACCAACAACACCCAAAACACCATTAGATTGGCAGAAGCTGAAGATTTATGCTTATATAATCAATACAGCAGATCTTATGAAATAGGGAAAAATTATTAAATGAGAAAATGATTCACTTTCCACTCGTGTCAAATGGCAAGGATCAGTTACTAAGAAAATCCATCAGGTACAATGAATTTCAATTGTTTTGTCACTAAAGAAATTATTATTATAAGGTGACAACATTTATTATATTTATTATATATTATTGCTATTATATAAATGTGGCCTAAAGGTCCCTCTAGCCTCTTTGAATTTTTTTTACCACTTTCTTCCACACAAATAATATCGCTCTATCAACATTTAATGAAAATGAAATATATATTTTTCAATCTTTAGACATTTTAGCACCACAAGCATTTCCTCATGCTGATGCTATAGTAAAGAAATGCTAAATGGCCAGAAGAATGTGGACATCTGAACACCTCACCCATGTGTTCCTGTTGANCTAGGGGTGACAATAATTGTGGCCAACATGTGTTGGAGAAAAACATTTATTTAATAATGTGATATCCCCCACTTTCAATGGTTTTACTTCGATGAAAGGTTAGATTTTTATTTTTAATGAAAGATCAAAAGTATAAACAATGTAGATTTATTTTCACAGCCGCCTTTTATCATATTTACCAAGGGTGCCAATATTTGTCGATGGCACTGTATTAATTAATCATGAAACCAATGACTTGGTTTGAGACATGTTTTTGTTAGTTTTAGTGTATTGTGAATGTGACATTTGCTGCTGTGCCGAGATGAAAGTTGGTTAGGGGAACTGTGTGAGGGTTACACTTTATTACAATAGTCCACTTTAGAAATTCCACTAGCTTTAAGTAGACTAACTTTGCAATTTCATGTCAACTGACTCTCATTCATTTGAAACATGTTAATAATTTGCAACTACATGTCAACTAGCTTTCATTGGAGTATAGACTGCTAGGTTATTAGAATAGTGACATGTACTTGCAAAGTTACTTATAGTCAGTAGAATGTCTTTGGGAGCATCAATTATACTCTAAAGAATGCTAGTTGACATCTAGTTGCAAAGTTAGTAGAATGTCTAAAGTGGACTATTGGAATAAAGTGTTAAAGTGTTGGAATAAAGTGCTTTTGGTAAAGGAGAGTAAAGGTGATAAATATGTAAGAGCAACTCAACGCCACAAGAGGGCGCTGCGAGATGCAGGTGCTGCAGCATGGATTTTTTCTCTTGTGTTCTACTCCCATATTATGGAGCTCCGGACATGACATGCAGGAAAAAAATAGTAGGCTAAATCGTGCGCACGATTTACTAATTCGTCCCCTCGATTAATAAATTATGCGCATGATTTACAACAAGGGAACGAATTAGTAAATCTAATTAAAATTTTTTTCTTGCATGTGCGCCCTAGTGAAAAATAAATATACTAAAATGTATTTGAAATATATTTATTTTATGCTAAGTATACTACAAATGCATTTACATATTTATGTACTTAATATAAATACCCTGAAATTGTACTTTTAGCATACTAAATTGGTATAATTAAAGTCTGCTAAATTGGAACAAGTATTTTTGTGTTGAGGTCCAACTAAAGATATACTTTTTTATTGTGCTAAAGGAACTATTGCAAGTATACTTTAGGTACACTTTAAATATCTTGCATTCAAATTATACAGTGATTATACAATCCTTACTAATAGTGATATTAAACACATTTTAGGCTTAATATTAAGAAATATGCACTGTGCAATAAAGAAGAACTGCAAATACATTTTAATTAGAATATTTATGTCAGTAAGTATATATATTAATGGGTTTGTAGTTAGTATGAAATGAATGTAGGCCTATTTTAAATACATTTTGATAGGTTTTTTTCACTATCAAGTAGGTGAACTTAGCATGTTTCCTAAATATCTGCAAACATATCGGGGTATTTTTATGCTTTATTAAAGTAAAAATCTTACATAGAGCCCCTTTAAGAAAATTCATAGTTACTTAAACTCATATGAGTTTTATCTCATTAATACACTCTTTCTGACATGACTTGAAAACACTAACTGCTGAAGCTAAACCTTGATCCCCATTGGCCTACAATGTCCTGGTTGAACCAGAAGTTGACACATATAGACCACATTGATTGATCTATGTTTAAAACACGCCATAAAGCCAATGCCATCAGACTCACCAACAATCGGTTTAGCTGTACATTTGCTTAACAACAGAACTCGCTGGAGGGCACATTTAGAGTATAGAAACTCATTATAGCTAAAGACACAAGTCTCACCATATATTTTAAATCTGAGAATGATGAAATTATTTTTAGATGATGCTATGTAATTTTTTAGATGAGGCTTTCTTTTTGTGTAAACCAAACAAGTGAGGAATACAACTAGCGAGTCGTCATGACGAGGCAAATAGACAAGAAGTTCTCACAATACAAGTTATAGGCAGTGCTCAGAGTATCATAAGCTACAATAGAGAGGGATTAGAGGAAGTGAAAGGACAGGTATAAGAATTTTTTTTTTTTTTTAAGATGAGGTTAAGTGCTCACAAAAGAGATGGGTTTTCAGCTGTCTTTTGAATGTTGCCAGGGATTCAGCATTCCGGATGGAGGCAGGAAGATCATTCCACCAGCAAGAGACAGTGAATGAGAATGTCCTGGAGAGTGATTTCATGCCTCTCTGTGATGGTAAGCCTTCGCTCCTTTAATGAGCGTAGGCTTCTGGTAGGAGTGTGGACTCGTAAGAGTGAGTGGAAGTAGGAGGGTGCTGAGCCTGTGGTAGATCTGTAAGCAAGCGTCAACACCTTGAATTTGATCCGAGCAGCAAGCGGTAGCCAGTGCAGAGAGATGAAGAGAGGCGCGATGTGGGCTCTTTTGGGCTCGTTAAAGACGAGACGTGCTGCAGCGTTCTGAATCATTTGTAGAGGTTTGATTGTGCATGATGGCAGTCCAGCCAGAAGAGCATTGCAGTAATCAAGCCTAGAAATGACCAGGGCCTGGACCAGAACTTGTGTTGCATGTTCTGTTAGAAAGGGCCTGATTTTCCTGATGTATAGTGCAAATCTGCATGACCAAGTCTTTGCAATGTGGTCTTTGAAGGTCAGTCGGTCATCAAGGATTACTCCAAGATTTCTGGCCGAATTTGATGGGGTAATTGAGGATGTGTCAAGCTGGATGCTGAAATCGTGATTTAGAGTCGGATTGGCAGGGAAGACAAGAAGCTCAGTCTTAGCCAGGTTGAGCTGTAGATGATGTTCTTTCATCCATGCCGAGATGTCCGCCAGACAGCTTGAGATTCGAGCAGCTACTGTGGGATCGTCTGGTTGGAATGAAAGGAAGAGTTGTGTGTCATCAGCATAGCAATGGTAGGAGAAACCATGTGCCTGAATGATGGGACCAAGTGATGTAGTGTAAATGGAGACGAGGAGGGGTCCAAGCACTGAACCCTGAGGAACCCCTGTGGTCAGTTGATGAGCTTTGGATACTTGATGATGAGCTTGATGAGTTTGATGAGCTTTGGCTTGAAAGTGGTATTTGCAGGCTGGCAGTGGAGGGACAGAAAGCTCTCAGATTTTGTTAAAAATATCTTCAATTGTGTTCTGAAGATGAACGAAAGTCTTATGGGTTTGGAACGACATAAGGGTAAGTAATTAATGACAGAAATTTCATTTTTGGGTGAACCCTTTAATGCTTTATTTATGTCTCTATTAATCTGGGTATCGGGAGCTTATTATATACCGTCAACTGTACCTAGATATATTATATTATATTATTATAATAACCTTATTTGTCTCACGTTTAAAATGTACTACAATCAGATGTTTAATATTCTGCAAAATTGTCTCTATTCTTATGAAATATTACTTAATAAGATTAGATCAGATCAGAAAATACTTATACTTTATACTTAAGAGTATTAAAGTTCTAACCACATGCAGCTTGATTTAGTTGAGAAATTTGTGTATTTCTTAAAAGATGGGGAAATACAAAGCAGGAGTGAAGCACAGAACATTAACTTTAAACAATTACATTTGTTTTATTTTAAACAAACAAAAATATAGGAGAAAAAGTCCATGCTGCAGTCAAATACATTCACCTGCACTGAGAGAAACTAATATGAAAATAAGAATAAAGAAGAACAGTGCAAAATAATTAAGGGAACAAAAAGAGAAATCAGATATCAAGATAAACAAAAAAGCAGTGGGAAGATAAGATAAGAAAATAAGGAGTTAAAAGGCAAATGTACAACGGTAGAAAATGATTTTGCATAATTTTTGCATGTTTAAGGCACATCATGCTTGCTGACTAAATGAAACCAATGTGTTATATGATCTAAAAACTGTTTTAAATTTAATGTTAGAATAAAAACTTGAAAAAACTTGCTTTGCGACTTTTATTATTGTTTTTTGATGTTGTTGTTTTTTTGATTATGCAGATTTTGTTTATGAGAATGCATCTAACACTAATATTTTGCCTCTTACTACACATAATAATTTGTGCAGATTTTTTATTGGATGTTCAGTTGATACTCATTATTATGTATGATTTACTCAAATGGTTTCTACTCAATATTATAAAGTATCTTCACTGGTTGAAATTTATCTTCAATGTGTATATTTTAATTACCCCATTATCTTCAACAGTATTTGGTATCATATTCTACACTTTTTTTAACTCCTATAGTTAGGAAAGCAACTGGGAAGAAAGCATTTAGGTAGAAGGTTCCTGTAGACTATCAATTTAAGAATGTTGGTTAGACCTATTCATTTATTGCAATTCCTTATTAAACCTTCCTTGATCTTTAATTGGCATTAAATTATGTAAGCTTAGTCTATTTCTGTTAATCTTTCATTTTCTCATGAAGATCCTCCCCTTTTGATAAGCTATAAAATGGGCACTGAAACAGACGTTATTACATTCTCCTCCTGATCAAAGATGGATCTGCAAATCTCAGTTTTTCTTCTCTTCATTCTTTTCACTGCAGGTACGAAGACAAATAATGTTTGTGATGTTACTGAGAATAATAACAGATCACTGATGCATCTCTCTGTTTTATTACTACAGGACACTCTTTCAGCTGTTATGAGTGTATGAGTCTGACAGGTTCTTGTGCAGATCAGAAGTTAAAAACATGTCCTAGTGGATCTCTTCAGTGCAAGAGTTCAACAGCAGTGGTACAAGTTGGTAAGTCCAATAGGATTGAAATGTACTGTTTGACTGATTGGAGATCAGCTGTTATTTACTGGTGCTGCAACAGAACAGCTACTCGTTTTTCTGGCAGAATTTACAACTACAATCACAGAATATTCTACATATATTTCTGATATTTAATCAGTTTTCTCTCAGATTATTTTGCATATAAAAAATGTTTGACATACAGTTGTAAGAAAGTATGTGAACTTGCAGAATCTGTGAAAATGTGGAACTAACAAAATAAGAGAGATCATATACAAAATGCATGTTATTTTTTTTAGTTCTCTCCTGAGTACGACATTTTACATAAAAGATGTTTACATTTAGTCCACAAGAGAAAAAAAAGCTGAATTTATTCAAATGGCCTCATTCAAAAGTATGTGAAGCATTGGTTATTAATACTGTGTTACCTGGATGATCTGACTTTTTTTGTTTGTTTGTTTTTTTTGTTTTGTGATGGTTGTTCATGAGTCTCTTGTTTGTTCTGAGCAGTTAAACTGAACTTTGTTCTTCAGAAAAATCCACCAGGTCCTGCAGATTTCTTCAGTTTAAGCATTTTTTGCATATTTGAACCCTTTCCAGCAGTGACTGTATGATTTTGAGATTCATCTTTTCACACTGAGGACAATTGATGGACTCAAACACAACTATTAAAAGGTTCAAACATTCACTGATGCTCCAGAAGGAAATATAATGCATTAAGAGCCAGGGAGTGAACACTTTTGAATTTGAATATCAAGGTAAATGTTACTCATTATTTCTTCCGGGAAACATGCGAGTATCTTCTGTAGCTTCCCAGGGCAGTTCTAAATGAAAAGCAATGATATTTCAATAAAATAAGAGAAATTTGAATGACTTCATCCTGTTCAAAAATTAATGCATCGTGTTTCCTTCTGGAGCATCAGTGAATGTTTGAACCTTTTTTAATAGTTGTGTTTGAGTCCCTCAATTGTCCTCAGTGTGAAAAGATGGATCTGGAAATCATAGTCCCTGCTGGAAAGGGTTCAAATATGCAATAAATCCTTGAAAACTGAAGAACCTGAAGGACATGGAGGATTTTTCTGAAGAACAGATCTCAGTTTAACTGTTCAGAACAAACGAGAAACTCATGAACAACCATCACAAAACAAAAAAAAGTCATAGATCATCCAGGTAACCACACACAGTATTAAGAATCAATGGTTCACATACTTAATAAATTCAGGTTTTTCTTGTGAACTATATGTAAAAATATTTTACGTAAAATATCTTTCTCAGGACAGTACAAAATAAAAAAGACAACAACATGCATTTTGTATGATCTCTTTTTGTTTTTCACATTTTCACAGACTCTGCAAGTGGTTCACATACTTTTTCTTACAACTGTAGTTATAATTAAATTTTCCTTCAAAATGTGCAGTTGAATTAGTTTTTTCCTGTATCATGTGTTTATAGATGACTTCACTTCAAAAGTGAAGGGTAAAGATTGTGCTTCTGCCTGTCAAAGTGGGTCCATGAACTTAGGCAGTGTAAAGGCGACTGCTTCCTGCTGTAACACGGACCAGTGTAACCTCCAAGATGCTCCAGGTATTGTCCTTCAATGATCATGTGCAAATAACTATTCTGCAAAGTCAACACTCATTTTACTTCCAAATGACATTCAATCAGGAAAAACACAGGGTGAGACTTTCCTGTCATGAACTGATTGAATGGAGTATATAAAGGAGTGTTTCATTAGATGCTATATTTTATACAGAAAATTGTTTTCCTCCTGTAGATCCCTCTAATGCCCCCAATGGAAAGACATGTTTCTCCTGTTATGGACAGAACTGCACAAGCATATTGAGCTGTTCAGGGACTGAAGACCACTGCATTAAAGCAACAGGTGAGAATCTGAAAAAGGACAAAGATTAAAGTCATGATCTTTTAAACTCTCTAGGTTTAATCATTTGACACAGATCAGATAAACCAATGTCCAGCTTAAACTCAATCAACCTCTGTTTTCTTTCTTTTCATCAGTGAATTTTGGAGGCCAGTCAGTTTCTGTAAAAGGCTGTGCATCTAAATCAGTTTGTGATTCCACAACATCAGTTGCTGGTATTGTGAGCTTCTCATGTTGTGAGGGGAACATGTGTAACGGTGCTCAGAGTGTCTCCCAGAGCTTCCTGTTCCTCTGCTGTTCTCTGCTCTCCTACTTCCTGCTGCACTGAATCCAGCAGCTCTTCATCCTACAATGAGACATGTATTAAATCATCTATCAGAGGAAAATATTAGAATTATTTTGATTTAAAAAAAAATAAAAATCTTTTTTTCCATGAGTTTGTAAAACAATTGCGTTCTCAATATCAGGATTTTCCTGTTCAGTTAAAGATCACAAAGGCAACAAGAGAAATAATCAGATATGATAACATTTTACAAATACTTTGTAAATGTTTATCATTTTACCTCATGCACATCATGCAATTCAAATTTTTTGTATACAACTCAGTTTTTGTTTGGGTTTATCTGACAATAAATAGCAATTTGATAGTTTGAGCTCTATTAATAATTGTTACGGCTTTTCTTTAAGCCTTTGTCTTTGATAACAGGAGTGAGCAAGTTTTTCATGTGTACAGAATCCATAGAAGCAAACAATGTCTTTCTTTATTTTGTTCCAATTAATAAACATTGTCTCAAGTCCACTTCCTGTGTCTCTCATTCCTTCATGTTGATGACACATAATAAAAAATAAAAAAGGTAATTGCAACTTTTAAATCTCACAATTCTGATTTATCTCAGAATTGCATGTAATAAAGTCGCAGTTGTGAAGTCAGAATTGCATGATATACTGTAAAATTGAAAAACTACTGTAAAAGATGCAATTGTCTTTTTAAATGTCTTATTCTGTGGGAAACAATTATCCATAATCCACTTTCTTGCACACTGCCCTGTAGTGCGGTGAAAAACTGCTTCCCAATTACCAACAAGCATTCTTGTTATGTAGTTCCAAACGTAGGTTCGGGAGGAGCCTAAACATTCAGTCCCGTCAATCATCATTACGAGCATATATAAGCAGCAGTCACTGCGTCATCCCAGCGACAATTCTTCCTGCATCCCTCCTCCTCCTCCCCATCTCCTCCTCTATTTCTCTTACCATGCGTTCCATTCGGAAATGCTTATCCCTATGCCCTAATCCCTTCAAAGGGTTTACCCTCCGGAATGAGAGCTTCGAAAGGATGAAGGGTGTAGGGGTCAAAAAAACTTTTTTTGGAACGCACTTCAGCGTCATCTTAAAGAGACAATCAAGGAGGCGCCTTCGTCTTTTTTCCCCTGGTTTACTCTTTGTATTAATACGCATTCATTTACTGTAGTAACATTATACTGCCGGTCATTTTGACCATAATCATGTACCAAATCTAACTCGTATACATATTGCAGTAGTATAGAAAAATACTGTATATACATTTATAGGTAAAATAGAACTCCTAACTTCCTGTACCTATTCTGTGACGTCAAACAACTTCCCCATGCAAAGGATCATGGGGGCCCGAAGTGTACATCAGTTGAAATCCTTCATTCCGAAGGGCCCTTTGAAGTGGCCAGTTTTGAGCACTTCGGTTTGGAACGACCCTTCAATATGGCGCCCATGATTGTTTTCACTCCACATTACCTTTCGGAGGGTGATATATCCCATTTGGAACGCACTGTTATTCTCCCTCTACGCAGTACTGTTATGTGCCATGAGTGAGATGATCGGTTCACTCACGCTGGCTGAATGATTCAGTCAACAGGTTTTCATTCCATTGCATCTTCTCACAAAGTAAATAGGCGACAGCTAAAAGATAAAAAATGTAATAACATTGATAAATTGCTGCAATGATAAATTGATGTTAACTCCGGACTTGCTTTTTTCCTTTTGGAACTGTTGCAAAATATTGTAAAATTTTAATACATTTTAAAATTACATTTAGCATTATTTATCACCAGATGGCAGCAGATCTTTTGTAGGGGGAGAGTGAGGATGGCTGCAACACTTTTTTGCGTTTCCTTGAGTTTCTAAACCAACATTTTAATTCAATTATACCCACATCTGTCAGCTACCCACCCACACTGCTGCAACACATGTAGCCTACATGTACAATTTAAATTGAATACACAATGACACATGTTATATCACACAAGCAACGTACAAACTTTGTGCAAGAGTTATGCTGGTGAAAAAACCTCAGTCAGTATTCACTACAGAAAGTTAAAGTAAAAATTGAAGGAACTGTAAGCATCGGACTCTGCATTAGCGGAGCATATTCTCTCAGAGACGACCAGAGACAAATTTCAACATAACATGTTGATAACGGTATATAACTGTCTTAAAGGGCTAGTTCACCCAAAAATGAAAATTCTCTCATGTTGTTCTACACCCGTAAGATCTTCAGAACAAAATTAAGATATTGTTGATGAAATCCGATGGTTCAGTGAAGCCTCTATTGAGAGCAAAGCCATTCAAACTCTCAAGGTCCATAAAGGTACTAAAAACATTTGAAACAGTTCATGTGATTTCAGTGGTTCTATCTTAATATTATAAAGCGACAAGAATACTTTTTGTGCACCAAAAAACAAAAGCAAAAAAAATGACTTTTCGACAATAGCCTATAGTGATGGGCCGATTTCAAAACACTGCTTCAGAGCTTTATGAATCGAATCTGTGGTTCGGAGCTTCAAAGTCATGTGATTTCAGCAGTTTATCCATTTAACAGGAGATCCAAATCACTAATTCGAAACAAAGGATTCATAAAGCTCAGAAGCTTCATGAAGCAGTGTTTTGAAATCGGCCCATCACTAAAAGTGTTGAAAAGTCGTTATTTTGTTTTTTTGATACACAAAAAAGTATTCTTGTCACTTTATAATATTAAGATAGAACCACTGAACTCACATGAACTGTTTCAAATATGTTTTTAGTACCTTTATGGATCTTGAGAGTTTGAATGGCTTTGCTCTCAATGAGCCATCGGATTTCATCAAAAATATCTTAATTTGTGTTCTGCAGATGAACGAAGATCTTACGAGTGTAGAATGACATGAGGGTGAGTAATAAATGACATTATTTTCATTTTTTGGGTTAAAGTAACCCTTTAATTTATTCCATTATTTCTCTTGTGGTCCTAGTGAAACAAATGAGAAGAATTGTTCGTGTTAAAGTTGTTTTTTAAAGTCAGTGCTTGAAGTACATTAACCTAAAATTGCTCTTAATTTTCATTGATGACTGCAGTGTTAGTGTGGTGAAATTCAGTTATTTCTGTGGGTTTGCTGCTGTCTGGTTGACCAGTGACCACACATAGCGTTAGCTTTTTTGGCTAAGGTTGCAGGCTTGTCTTCAAGTGGCTTTGATCACACCCCTGTCTTGATAGCTCCGCTGATGCAACCGTCATGAACAGTCATGAACACACCGATGCAACTGATCGGTGAGAGTTGCCACTTGCAGTTGTGGAGGAGCTGAAAACTGAGACGTGAAGTCGAACACTTTCTGCTTCCCGCAGTCACCCTCCCTGCCTCAGTTCGGCACAGTGAGAGCGCTGTCCCATAAAAGCAGCGATGGGAGTGAAAAGTTCTCTAGTTAGGAACACAGGCACAACCAGATCATTTTCATAATGACCAAAGCAATCTACCAAGAACAGCGCAAATTAGTGTCAAAGACTACAGAATAACACAAGACGCGTCACTTGTATTGTTTTGAATGGGAGAAAGTACAATGTGCAATATGGCGGAATAAGTCCCGCCTTTTAAATAAGAGCCAATCGCCGATTGGTAAAGTCATCACGTCAGTGCAGCGAAGCTCCGGTTCCTATAGAAACAGTCAGATGCACGCTTCCAAAATGAAACACAAGAGATGCGCACTTAGGACTGCGCATGTGTCTAATGATCCAGCCTGAAAAATACCATCACGATTCGAGTGTTTAGAAACAAAATTTATTAAACAGTTGTTGTCAGATTTCATTGGTGATTACAAATATGAAATTTGATCGAAAGCTTGGTGAACAGATTTGGAGAATTTGATGTTTCCTCATTCAAAGAGATAGGAGCTGCACTTGCATGCCCGAGAGGCGTTTCAAAGATGGCCGCCAAGTGAAATGACTTGTCTTAAAGGGACTTTGTTAGCGTCTGGTTTAAGACATGCTTTTTGGTGTAAATAATGGTGCAAATACCAGTAAAAAGAAAAGCGCAAACTTTAGTAAATCACCTTGCATGATTCATTTAAATACTCTCCTCCCATAAATTTTGCGTCTGAAAGGGAAACTCCTACAAAATCATATGCAATGAGGTCAGCTGCAAAAATAACTGTCAGCTGCGTGTCTTTAGTAAATCCTGATGGTATTTTTTTAAAGCCAAAAGATTGGCTCAAGACAGACTAATAACTAATTAATTTGAGGCAAGTGTTTACAGTTAATGTCAAGTTTAGGCTTACAGCAAGGGTTAGGGGCTTCTATTCATATACTATTTCCCTCTGATTTTAGGGATAAGATATGGGTTGGATTAGGTTTCGGGTTAGAACTATAGTTTTGGACCAGAATGTTGTTCCAGAATCAACAAAATGCTGATCCAGGACCATGTCTTACTTGGCAAAATCACTGCGACTGTGCAGAATAAGACCAGGACCCTGTACAGAAAGCACATCTATTTGTCCTCCTGCAGATCCCTCCAACACTGCCAATGGAAAGACATGTTACTATTGTGATGGGAAGAACTGCTTGAACACAGTGAGCTGCACAGGGACTGAAGACCGCTGCATTAAAGCAACAGGTGAGCATCTGGAAAAGGAAGAAAAAGATTAAAGTCATTATATTTTAAACTCTCTTAGGTTTTAAATATTTGACACAGATCACATATACCAATGTCCAGCGTAGACTAACTTTTGTTCTCTTTCTTTTCATCAGGGAATTTTGGAAGCCAGTCATTGGTTGTAAAAGGCTGTCTCAATTTATTTGTGACGCCACACCATTTATTCCTAATATTGGGAGCATCTCATGTTGTGAGGGGAACCTGTGTAACGGTGCTCAGAGTGTCTCCCAGAGCTTCCTGTTCCTCTTCCTTTCTCTGCTCTCCTACTTTCTGCTGCACTTATTATATGCTAATAATATGAGCATATTATTACTATGAACTTTTTTCTTTAGAGTTCAATAAAAACATTTTAAATAAAAAGATTTTGAATTACAGATATAACACAGTTAATAAAGATAAAACACTCATTAAATCAAAGACTAAACACAGAAAGAGATCAGTGAATTAGACAAGTCCAAGATGATTACAGAAACAACTCAACAGCCAAACCTGATCAACTGCAAGTCCAAGATGATTTTTTAAAATCTTTTTAAAAAATCGATCCAACTCTGTAAACATTGACATGGTTGCAGTTTAATTAACTCCTTAATAATTTGTTTTATGTATTTATTTTTACCTCTGATACAGCAGAATGTGTGTGTATGTTTTTTGCAGAGGTGGAAAGTCCAGGGGTCAGAAAGTAAAAGTCCTGCCATATTTTTTTTCCACCCACTGAAGCACTGTTAAAGTTAATGAGATAAATAAGTGTTTAATTGAGTGATGATTGACCATTATTGAAGACACCTGATGATAACAAGCAGAATCACCAAAGGAGAAAATCATAATTTTTAAGACACCATCACAGAGATCAGGATACGCAGTTTTTTGCGTGCATATAATACGCACTTTATGGTATATTGTATGCACGAACCCCACACCACTAATCCTACCCAAGACTACCGAATGTGTTATATACCCCGCTAGAAATTTTACATTCTCAGAACATTCTCAGAACGTCCCCACTGGTATTAAGGACGTTGTGACGTTCAAGATGTGGAGTTCTTTTAAGATTTGAGGGACTTAATTTGGTGGACCTTCACAGAACATTCAGAATGTTCTCTGAATGTTTAGGGAACCATATTTTATTTGGAAATTTTCCCAGAATGTCCCTGCTGCCCTTGTCAAAATTTTTTATTGAAAATTAGAGCTAAATTGACTAACAAAAGTGGCTGTTCAAACAAAAAAAAATTTCTTAAATGTCTTACAAAAAAAAAAAAAAGCTCTTTACAGGTAATTTCTGGATTAATATTATGAAACCTTTTCATTGAAATGCAAATCTTTTGCAGTAAGTCATTAGCCGACAACAGCACATGCATGAGCTAATGTAACTGCTGTATCACTGCATCAGCATATACAGTTACTGCAGTCTTTAAATAAAGCAACATGCAGCAGAACATCAGTGTTTCACTATTTCTGGATCATCACTGACTGAAGCACAGGATCTCTCCAGCACAATGATAACCTCACAAAACTCAGATAACAGAAACAGAACATTAAACTCTAACAGATCTCTCTAGATCTCTGCATCTTCACTTATTACAAACCACTCTGACTTTATTTCTTTCATACAAATCTTCTTAATGAGGTGTTGATGTGATCAAAATTTATAAATGCACCATTACGGAGGTAAGCGCTTGCTTTAGTTGGGCTCCTGACCCTTGACATTTTGACTTTAATTTTTGTAACTGTGTGTTTCTAAAGCACATTTCTTACAGAAAAGAAAAAAAAAACTTGTGAGAAAAAATCTGAAATCAAATGGATTTGATTGCTCGTCATTTGTTGATGACTTTATCATCACTGAGTGTTGTACTTCTTTTGTGTTGTCGCAGTCCTATGACAATGAATAAAATACTGTCCTGCTTTGATATTTAACAAAAAAGCTTTTATCATTATGTAGAAATTATTCAGGCAGTATCAAGTAGATTCACACAGAGATCAAGATTCTGAGTATGATCCTCAACAATGGTGACAAAATTTTCAGATAAACAGATTAACTCTGAACGTCACAAAACTACTAAAGTCACAAAAAAGATTTTTGTTTATTGTCACCATTGTTGAGGATCATACGCTGATTCATGTCTGTGTGAGTCTAGACACTGCTCAAAACTGTGTCTGTATAATAAATACAAAAAATAAAAATAACAGTTTAATACACTCAGAGTTTAGTCTCTGGAGAGGATCAGTCAATCACTAAATAACCGGATTGATCTGATCAGACTTTCTTTTGCATTTATTTATTTTTTTGCTATAACAAGCATGTTTTAGAAACACAGTAAAAACAGCCAGATAAAATCTAATGTTAAAATATCAAGAGCCCATCTAAAGCAAATGCTCACCTCCTTAACAGTAACTTCAAACTTTATTATTTTCTATAAAACACCCACGTAGAAGGCGACGTTCTCGTGACCTTGCGCATCTTTGCCTAAACGTTCTCTAAAGGTGACAAAAATTCTGAAACATTACAGAACATTCGAGACGTTCCTAAAACGTCTTCTTTTGGTAATGAAAGTGCTGCAGTTCAAGGTTTCTTATATGACTTTAGGGGGACATTCCAATTTGGTTGTTTTATGGTCACATAAGAACGTTACAAAGAGGACATTTGGGACATTAACAGAACGTTCTCACACGGTCGTCTGTTGGTCATTTAATAATGTTCCCGATATGAGTTTAGGGGGACGTTCTATTTTGGTTATTTTATGGTCAAAAAAGAACGTTACAAAGAGGACATTTGGGAAGTTATTAGAACGTTGTATAGTAATAGTCCCCTAAACATTCCCAGAATGTTCCCTGAAGGTCCACCGACCAAATAACGTTCCCCAAACCTTAAAAGAACTCCACATCGTGACCGTTTCAGAACGTTCTGGGAACGTTACTAGGTGACAGGTTACCCCGCTAGTGGGGACGTTCTGAGAATATTCTGGGAACATAACATTTCTAGCGGGGTTAACTATTTTTAACACTAGTCTAATTACTGGGGTTGTAATTAGATTATGGGCCCAGTCTTGTTTCTTCTAATTTTAATAACTCTAGGCCTATATCAAACTTGCCATTTCTTTATAAGATTCTTGAGAAAATTGTGTTGACCCAGCTGCAGTCCCAATTGATGTCAGTTAATATTCTTGAAAATTTCCAATCGGGTTTTAAGTCTCAACACAGCACGGAAACTGCACTTTTAAAAGTAGTAAATGATATTTTACTAGAAACAGATAAAGGGAATGCCGTAGCTCTGGTGCTTCTAGACTTAAAGGGATAGTTCACCCAAAAATGAAAATTTGATGTTTATCTGCTTACCCCCAGGGCATCCAAGATGTAGGTGACTTTGTTTCTTCAGAAGAACACAAACGATGATTTTTAACTCCAACCGCTGCCGTCTGTCAGTCAAATAATGCATGTCAATGGGAATTCCATCTATAAGAGTAAAAAAAAAAACATGCATAGACTAATCCAAATTAAACCCTGCGGCTCGTGACGACACATTGATGTCCTAAGACACAAAATGATCGGTTTGTGTGAGAAACCGAACAGTATTTATATAATTTTTTACCTCTAATACACCACTATGTCCAACTGCCCTGCACATCCGGTGTGTGAGGTCTGAATGCACTCTGATGCCAGAAGTGATCTTTCGCACTCATTGACATATACACGTGAGAGATCACTTCCGGCATCAGAGCGTGTTTTCAGACTTCACCATCCGGCTGTATTACCTTATCAAAATAATATCAAACATGTTGTGATCCGAAGATAAAACAGCATCTGGGACTGTTTATTTACACTTACAATATTAAACATATTTACAAATGTTGTGCTTCCCTCTAATTACACACCTGCCTTTTCTTACTCTTTGCCCACCTATATACTCATTAAGGCCCACACTCCACCCAGTGGTCAAAAACAGAATTATAACAGACATAATTACTCTTACACCTCAGCCCCTATTGTACATGGTAGGTAGACATTACACTCAGACATTACAATTCAATACAAATACAAAGAGCCATTAAAGCCCAAAGCAACATTGAAAACTTTGCATTAATCAGTCCTCTGTAGGTTAGAAATCAAACAGTCTTTGCAATCAGTCCATTACATTTCCATGCGGTCATAAAACAAACAAAGCTTTGTCACAGGTCTCTCGAGTGCACTGGTTTTAGTTTGTACTTGTACAGACTCGTACAGAACAGACTTCCAGAACTCGTCCCATCAACCAAGATCCACGTGGAGCTGTTGAATCCATAATGACAACAGTGTAACCAGGAACAAAGTTTCTCCTTTCCTTGTTCCATTTCTGCCAATCTTGAAGCAAAGGTAAGTATTCATTTGTCTATCTTTTGGACTATTTTGTCCAAAAGATGGACACTATACGTTTGTCACTATATGAACCAAAAATCCATCAGGTACAATGAATTTCTATTGTTTTGTCACTAAAGAAATTATTATCATAAGGTGACAACATTTATTATATTTATGAAATATTATTGCTATTATATAAATGTGGCCTAAAGGTCCCTCTAGCCTCTTTGTATTTTTTTTACCACTTTCTTCCACACAAACAATATCGCTCTATCAACATTTAATGAAAATGAAATATATATTTTTCAATCTTTAGACATTTTAGCACCACAAGCATTTCCTCATGCTGATGCTATAGTAAAGAAATGCTAAATGGCCAGAAGAATGTGGACATCTGAACACCTCACCCATGTGTTCCTGTTGATGTTTTCATAAAAGTGTTAATGGAGAGTTGATCCTCCCTTTGCTGCTATTACAGCTTCACTCTTCTAAGGGTTTCCAATAGATGTTATAGAACCGACATCACTGAGGTTCAGGGCTGGGTTTGGTGCAGGCCAGTCAAGTTCTTCAACACCAGATTCCTCAAAAGAACAAACTGATTGTATGGTGTAACATTCCATATATTTAATTGCTGTCACTGGAATTACTAAACTCATTAGTCATGACGAGGCTTCCACATTCTTTTGGCCATTTAATGCACATTTACTACATCAAACAGCCAGTTTCAGAAGTTTTCAGTCAGAAGTAATTCAAGTTGGTAAGTCCAGTATGATGGATTGCAATTTACTGTTAGAATTGACTGATTGAGATGCTGATACAGTGTAAAATGTATAGAAGTATATTTAAGGTATAAATACAATTTATGATTGAATAGAATATCTAGTAAAGAACTGCTCACTCCTGTATCATTCCTCTGCTTTAGGTGAAACTACTCTTATAGAAAAGTATAAAGGTTGTGCTCCTTCCTGTCAAAGTGGGTCCATGAATGTTGGCACTAAACAGTGGTATTCTGAGTGCTGTGATGCTGACTTCTGTAACAAACTAGATGCTCCAGGTATTGTGCTTTGCTGACCAGACTATCTTCTTTAAAGTCAACACTCATTTAACATTCAATAAGAAAATAAAAAGTAGGGTGGGATTTGACTTTCTTCGTTAGATGTTATATTTTGTACAGGATATACTTGTTTTCCCTCTGTACAGTAGATAATGTCCCCAATGGAAAGAAATGTTACTCTTGTGAAGGACAGAGCTGCACAAACATTTTGAGCTGTTCGGGGTCTGAAGACAGCTGCATTACAGCAAAAGGTGAGAATCTGAAAAAGAAAGATTAAAGTCATTGTTTTTGTCTCTCCATCATTCATTTTAAACATTTGATACAGATCACAAATACCAATGTCCAGCTTAGATTGACTCAACTTTTTTTTATTTCCTTTTATCAGGGCTTCTTGATGGACAGTCAAAGGTTGTCAAAGGCTGTGCTTCTAAATCTCTTTGTGATGGCACAGCATCTATTCTTAATATTGAGGACTTCTCATGTTGTGAGGGGAATCTGTGTAACGTTGCTCAGAGCACCACCCCGAACGCCACCACGAGCACCACCACAAGTGCCAGCACAAAGGTCACCACAAGCGTCGCCCAGAACTCCACATTTAACAGTGCCAAAAGTGTCACCCAGAGCTTCCTGTTCCTCTGCTGTTCTCTGCTCTCCTTCTTCTTGCTGCACTGAATCCAGCAGCTCTTCTGATTCTGCAGCTGCAGCAAAGACACAATGTGATGCACTTTACAAACATATATAACTCGTATTTTCTCTGTACTATTTCGAGTCCTGATGTGATTAATCGAAAACCATATTGGAAATTTCATGAAAAAAATTACATCACCTTGTTTCTGGATTAATGTTTAAATCTTGTCATGCTGTAAAATAAATACACTGCTTTAATACAAATATTTTGGAGTCAATCCATCTTAAGTGGTCTGATTTTCATACTTTTTTGAGTGATGATTATCTATATATATTAGTATAGCAAAACAACTTTTTCTTTTCTTTTTTTTTTACTTGGTTTAATCACAGTGGCTGTCTTTGTGTCATGGTCCACAACAAATTTTGGTTAATCAGATGTTTATGGAAACTTCAATATCTCAGATGAGGATGGTCTGGGCTCCTTGGAACAAAACCGATCTCTATAATACATTTCCTTAGACTTATAATTCCTTCCAACTGATC
This sequence comes from Anabarilius grahami, assembly GCA_003731715.1. Lineage (NCBI taxonomy): Eukaryota > Metazoa > Chordata > Actinopteri > Cypriniformes > Xenocyprididae > Anabarilius > Anabarilius grahami. The sequence continues at coordinate 4,641,839 of RJVU01023003.1, forward strand.
CAGAATGCTGCAGCAAGAGGGGGCTTTAAGGAGCTGAAAAGGGCGCACGTCACGGCTCTCTTCATAACATTGCACTGGTTGCCAATAGCCGCTCTCATCAAATTCAAGGCACTGATGTTTGCCTACAGAACAACCACTAGCTCTGCACCTCTATACCTAAACTCACTACTTCAGACCTGTGTGGCCTCAAGAAGCTTGTGCTCTGCAAGTGAACAGCGCCTTGTGGTGCCATCCCAAAGAGGCACAAAATCACTTTCAGGGACCTGTAACTGGACTGTTCCAAGCTGGTGGAATGACCTGCCCATATCATCCCGAGTTGCTGAGTCTTTAGCCATTTTCAAGAAACGACTAAAGACGCATCTTTTTCGTCAACACTTGACCTAATATTACTAACACCTTCTATTCAAGACTGGGACTAGTCACATCACTTACATATTGATGCTCTTTTGTTGGTTTAACTGCTTCTTTTGTTCTCCTCATTTGTCACTTTGGACAAAAGCGTCTGTTAAATGATTATGCGGAAATTTAATAATAAACTAATCTTTTGATCTGTATCTATCAAGATCAAAATATAAAGATAATAATTAGATTATGAGGTGCCTTTAATTTGTAAAGTATGTAGTAAGAACTTTTGTTGATGTATTACTGAAATAAAATCAAACTGGTTAATAATAAGTGTAATAATGTTTAATGGCTGGAAGTCAGTTGTAGTTGTTGTGTCTCTCTCTTTTTCTCTTGTTGTTTCTTCAGTGATTCTGTTTATTATCATCAGGTGTCTCCACTAATTGTCAATCATCACTCAATCATCAATCAATTATCTCATTAACTTTAACACTGCTTTTTTAACACCCAGCAAGATGGATTAAAGATTAAAACAGTTTTTATGTTTTAGATAGAATGCTGTCATTTGTGTTTGACAGCATGTATAACAAAAAAAAAAAGAAGGAAAAAAAAAGAAGAAACGTGAGACTAAAAGGAGTCTTGGTACCATACTTGTTTTGGTACCATAATGCCATTTTTGTTGATGTTACCAATGAAAGTCTTGCAGTAATTTACTGTTAATTTCAATACATTTTTTTCTTACAACAGCTTGGTTTGATTATTTTTTTAATGTTTATTTTAATACATTTACATCAATATAATGGTAAATAATAGAGTACAGTTTACTGTTGAAATAATTATTTACAGTATTTTTAAAGTATAACGATTACAGCAACATCTTGCCTTTTGGAGCATTTACAGGATTTTATTGGCAACTTTAGTTGCCAGATAAATACTGTAATTCAGTGCAATTTCAAAAAAAATACTGTAATGTTTACTACAAGTTCAATTTTATAATCCTGTGAAAAAAAAGAATACTGTATTCCACAAACAACAATATACTGTAAATTGATTATTTACAGCAATTAACTATTTTACAGGATTTTATTGACAACTTTAGTTGCCAGGTAAATACTGTAATTCAGTGCAATTACAAAAAAATACTGTATAATTGGCATCAGAGCTCTTCTGATACGAGAAAGTATTTTAGTCCAGTATACTGTAACTACATGTTCTATTTCCATTTGCTTTTTACACAGTTTCTGGATATTTTGTATATTTTTATATTAACATATTTATTAAAACCAAGTTGCAGCAAAATCTCATCAAGTTTAGATGTTTTTTACATTGCTTATAATACAGTAAAAAGCATAGTTATAGTATCTTTGATTTCTTCTAGGTTTTGTCTCATTATTTTATTAATATTACTAAGTAATTAAAAAAAATGACTAAGAAATCATTATTATAGTATTTTTTTATTTTTAAATATTTATTGAAATGTATTTCAATTTTAAAAATATATTCTTTAATAATAAAGTTATAAATGACTCAAAATGACAAATAAAAGTTCTACTTCTGATTAAGATCAAGCAACTAAAATATTTTTTAGTTATAAATAGAATGGAAAATAGTCAAAACTTGTCATCACCACCATGTCAAGTGAGCTGTGATGTTCACACTATAAATGTGTACAAAAAAAAACAAAAAAAACCACAAGTCTGATGGATTCTTGTGTAGAAGAACAGGTTCTGTGTCTCAGAGGTGTCAAGTGCACGAGTTCAACAGTGGTGACAGTGTGATGGATTGAAATTTAGCATTTTAATTTACTAATGGTGATGCTGCAACAGTGGAAATGTAACTTTCTGCATAATTGCTGCTTGTGTTCTGGGCAGAATTTGCAAGTGCAATAACACAATTTGTTTTATATCTGATTGTAATGGGCAATGCTTTACAATAAATGTATGAATAATCATGTAATAATACCTGAAATAATAGTCTACTTACTTCAACATGAACTCATGATTAGTGAAGATATGAACTAATCATGAACCAATAAAGAGCCATCCTTAACTACTACATATTCTTTTCAAATCTGTTAAACTTAGGTTCAAAACACTAACATAATTAAAAAAAACTGAAGACAACAATTTGCTACATTTCTACAGTAATACCATATTGAAATACTCAACCTTTGTGTTATGGAAGAATGGCTTGGTTTGAGACATGTTTTTGTGTATTTTGAAAAAGTGACCTAAGAGAAATTATCAAAATAGTGTTAGCAGACAGTGTACTAATACTCTAATGACTGCTCTTTGACATGTAGTTGCAAAGTTAGTAGAAAGTCTAAAGTATATCGGAATAAAGTGTTCACTTTATGTTTGTGCTCCCTCTACAGGTAAACGAGAGTACAGCTGATAAAACTGAAGGCCAGAAGAGGGCGCTGGGAACACTGATGATCTCTTCATCACAGCACCTGTTAGTGGGTGGTATATATTAGGCAGCAAGTGAACATTTTGTCCTCAAAAGTTGATGTGTTAGAAGCAGGAAAAATGGGCAAGTGTAAGGATTTGAGCGAGTTTGACAAGGACCAAATTGTGATGGCTAGACGACTGGGTCAGAGCATCTCTAGAACTGCAGCTCTTGTGGGGTGTTCCCGGTCTGCAGTGGTCAGAATCTATCAAAAGTGCTCCAAGGAAGGAACAGTGGTGAACCGGCAACAGGGTCATGGGCGGCCGAGGCTCATTGATGCACGTGGGGAGCGAAGGCTGGTCTGTGTGATCTGATCCAACAGACGAGCTACTGTAGCTCAAATTGCTCAAGAAGGTAATGCTGGTTCTGATAGAAAGGTGTCAGAATACACAGTGCATCACAGTTTGTTGCGTATGGGGCTGCAAAGCTGCAGACCAGTCAGGGTGCCCATGCTGACCCTTGTCCACCGCCGAAAGAGCCAACAGTGGACACGTGAGCATCAGAACTGGACCACGGAGCAATGGAAGAAGGTGGCCTGGTCTGATGAATCACGTTTTCTTTTACATCACGTGGATGGCCGGGTGCGTGTGCGTCACTTACCTGGGGAACACATGGTACCAGGATGCACAATGGGAAGAAGGCAAGCCGGCGAAGGCAGTGTGATGCTTTGGGCAATGTTCTGCTGGGAAACCTTGGGTCCTACCATCCATGTGGATGTTACTTTGACACGTACCACCTGACCATGTACACCCTTTCATGGAAGCAGTATTCCTTGGAGGCTGTGGCCTCTTTCAGCAGGATAATGTTCCCTGACACAAAGCAAAAATGGTTCAGGAATGGTTTGAGGAGCACAACAACGAGTTTGAGGTGTTGTCTTGGCCTCCGAATTCCCCAGATCTCAATCCAATCGAGCATCTGTGGGATGTGCTGAACAAATAAGTCTGATCCAGGGAGGCTCCACCTCGCAACTTACAGGATTTAAAGTATCTGCTGCTAACATCTTGGTGCCAGATACCACAGCACACCTTCAGGGGTCTAGTGGAGTCCATGCCTCGACGGGTCAGGGCTGTTTTGGCAGCAAAAGGGGGACCAACACAATATTAAGAAGGTCATAACGTTATGCCTGATCGGTGTGTATATATAGCCAACTTGGAATAAGGTTCTATCGGCATTCTATCGACTTTGTAGCTAGAACATTTTTGTTTTCTAAATAAAAAGTCCCAATACGTACACAACACACAAAAAAAAATCACATATGTAAATAAGTCATCACAGAATAAGAATTAAGTGAATAACTCAGTTTTGACAAAACTGTCAGATAAAACCTAATAATTTCAAGGTGATGATATTTTGTTTTAGTCACATGTTTGTGAATGTGATCAAAATGATGAAACTCACTCTGATGTGTTCTAGGGTCATTAAAGATTTTGTCTTTCACAATGTCTGAAGTCTGATCATTAATGATCAGAAAATGTAATCTAATCATCTGTTTAAACACAATGAATCATGTCCCATCCAGAGTGTACTGTAGGTGCTGGTTGCTTTATTGCTCGTTTCCTGGCTTCTCATTAAAGGGGCTGTATGTAAGATTTTTACTATAGTAAAGCATAAAAATACCCCAATATGTTTGCAGATATTTAGGAAACATGCTAAGTTCACCTACAGGTTTCTCAGAAAAACAATGCTACAGACAGATATTCTACTTTGAAATGTGCGTCCAGTGTCAGAATGTCTCTTTGTTTTGGTCTGTGTGAAACCTCGTGTTGCCAGTTTATCCAATAGTATTTCGACATCACACGTTGCCACTTGACGGAAAACGGGGCGTATAGCAGCCATGGAAACCAGCAAACAAACTGGGTCAGAGAATCGCAGATTCTACCTGACCTAAAAAGCCTCTGCATCCATCTAAAAATCTCTATGAACGACAGCATATTAAAACACAGATAAATCAACTCATCAGCTTACAGTGTGTAAGTCTCCTAAGCTTTCATTGTCAATTGTGCTCCATCTTGTTGCATGTCCTCAAGCTGGCCACCTGCATCTTTGAATGAGGGGGCGGGGCAAACAATATTTTGAATTTGGACTGCAGTACCTATTTCGACCACTGGGTGTCATTCCTTGTCATCCTCTTCATTGAATGCTATTCCCTAAAGCCTTTCTATTTAAATTGAATTTTCTTTTGCAGAGCAAAATAAGTTCTGTGTTCTACAGAAGAAAGAATGTCATACAGGTTTTCAATGACATGAGGGTAAATAAAAGATGACAGAATTTCCATTTTTGAGGGGGTCATCTATCACTTTAAGAAGTAGACCTATACATTTCTTGCAATTCCTTTTTAAACTTTCTTTATCTTTAACTGGCAAGTAGATTATGTAAGCTGAAGAAAGAAATGCTTCAAGAAAAGACAACTTCTGTTAAACTTTCATTTTCTCATGAAGATCCTCCCCTTTTGATAAGATATAAAATGAACACTGGAACAGCTGCAGTATTTCATTCTCCTCCTGATCAAAGATGGATCTGCAAATCTCAGTTTTTCTTCTCTTCATTCTTTTCACAGCAGGTACAAAGACAAATAGTGTTTGTGATGTTTTTTTGATTACTAATACAGATCATTAGATGTTCTCTCTCATTGTCTCTGTTTTATTCCTTAAGGACACTCTCTCCGCTGAGAGTATGAGTCTGACGGGTTCTTGTGTGGGGCAAACAGAACAAACATGTCTCAGTGGATATTCTCAGTGCGAGAGTTCAAGAGGGATAACAAAAGCTGGTAAGTCCAATATGATTTAAATTTACTGTTATATTTGACTAATGGAGATGTAATCGAGACATCACTTCCGTCATCAGAACGTGTTTCTTGACCTCACTAACTGGATGAGCAGGGCAGTTGGACATAGTGGTGTTTTAGAGGTAAAAAATGATAAAACTACTGTTCGGTTTTTTCACACAAACCAATCGTTTTGTGTCTTAGGACATTAATGGAAAACTTAATGGACAACGATGATGGCGCCGCGCAAGGCAGCCTCAGTGCTGAGCTCTTCAGTGTTTGTTCTGTTTTTGTTCGTTTTTCCTGTTTTTTGTTTTTCAAACACCATCAGTTTTACCAGGGAGGAACTGCTGAACATTCGGCAGTACACACCACAAAATCTTTTACCGGATTTCGATTATTCAGACGTTTTGTTGAACGTTGTAGTCAGCGGAGCGGCAGCGCTGTTAAGACGCTTCAGGGCGCGCAGACGGGGGAAGCGCGCCGGAGCTCTCGTGAAACTCAGACAGCGCGGATTAAGAACGGCGCTCCCCAGCATCCATCTGGCAAATCTCCGTTCTCTGACCAACAAAACGGACGAACTCCTTCTGCTCTCCCGGACAAATAAGGATTTTTCAAACTCGGCTGCTCTGTGCTTCACGGAGACCTGGCTGAACGACGCCATTCCGGACAG
>RJVU01023003.1:4660257-4693629 GCA_003731715.1 Anabarilius grahami
GGGGGAGGGAGAGGGGTGAGGGTGTTGATGGCTGTGTGGTGAGCCGGTCAGAGCGGGTGTGGGGTGTGAGACCAGGTCTTTCAAACCTGCAATAAAATGTATTCAGCCAGATCAGTGGCTGCAGCCTCAAAAACACTCCAATCAGTGCAGTCGAAACAGGCTTGTAAAGCCCGCTCTGTTTCGCTGGTCCATTTCATTACAGTTCTTACCACAGGCTTAGCAGATTTCAGTTTCTGCTTGTAGGCTGGTAGAAGATGAACCAAACAGTGATCAGAGAGTCCCAAAGCCGCTCTGGGGACAGAGTGGTATGCATTCTTTAAAGCAGTGTAGCAATGGTCCAGTATGTTACTGTCCCTGGTGGGGCATGTGATGTGCTGTCTGTATTTAGGCAGTTCACGGGTGAGATTAGCTTTATTGAAATCACCGAGAATAATAATGAAAGTGTTTGGGTAACACTGCTCTGTGTGTGTGATCTGATCGGCCAGCTGTTCGAGCGCCGCGCTCACGCACGCATCAGGAGGAATGTAAACACTCACCAGAATAAACGAAGAAAACTCCCGCGGTGAATAAAAAGGCTTACAGTTAATGAAGAGAGCCTCCAAATTAGGGCAGCACATCTCCTTTAACACTGTCACGTCTGTACACCAGCCTTCGTTGATATAAAAACATAATCCACCGCCTTTCGTTTTCCCCGACGACTCAGTGACGCGATCCGCTCTGAACAGCTGGAAGCCCAGCAGATGAAGCGCGCTGTTCGGGATGGCTCCTTTCAGCCAGGTTTCCGTGAAGCAAAGTGCAGCAGAGTTGGAAAAGTCCTTGTTCGTGCGGGTGAGGAGAAGCAGTTCGTCTGTTTTATTTGCAAGGGAGCGGAGATTCGCTAGATGAATACTCGGCAGCGGAGTCCTAAACCCGCGCTGTCGGAATTTCACGAGCGCACCGGCACGTTTCCTTCGTTTGCGTTGTTTGGAGCGCTTGTATACAATCGCAGCTCCTCCAACCAGAATGTCCAGTAAAAAGTCTGAATGTTCAAAAGTCGGCAAAAAGTTATTTGGTGTGTTGTTTCTGATATCTAGGAGTTCGTCCCTAGTAAAGCTGATCGGAAAAAAGTTACTCAAAACAGGACAAACAAACAAAAATAACAAAAGTACCAAGACGCTACAAACCGAGGCGGCCATCCGCTGCGCCATCTTGAATGTATATAAAAGCATCTCAAATGTAGCTATTCTAGAATACTCATTCTCATTCTTGCTCATTCTAGAATACGTTTATTTAGTCCCCATAGATCTGAACACACCGAATTAAGGTAAGATTACATTTAACCAGGGGCCATGACCATTACCATAAAATCAGGCTGACCAAACTTTACATAATCATGCAGTGGTTTACCCACAGACACTTAGTTAGAATAATCTCACCATAATCAGAGGTTGAGGCCCACCCTGTTTAGATTGGTCTAGCAACACTGTTGCTCTAAAAGGAAAAGCCCATTATTAGCCTACACAGTCTAAGTATACATAACTAATGCCAATGTGTTAGTCGGAGCTCTAAAATATCAGTTGGTGTGCCCCACTGCTCCACCTGAACTGTACTTTAGTCCGTTACTAACCTGAGCGTAGATTTGTGGGGTCATGGACTTAACGTAATCTACTAGAGTCAATAATTTCAGAGTAAGTCAGAATAAAGCCAAATGTAACAATTTATTAGTCAGGTAAATGTATCATGCCAATTACATAATCATTTCAAAGATGATCAATACAAATATCAAATGCTCAGAAAAGATGCATACCTGACATTAGAAAAATGCACATTGCTGAGTGTCTGAAGGACACTCAGCAATATGGGCTGATCTGATTGCAGGATCAAGCCCTGAGCCTTCTGAAACATCTCTTTAAATACTTAGACCAGGGGCGCAGATAGGAATTTGTAACTGGGGGGGACCAAGCTGTCAGCAAATGATTTAAACTCAATTAGTTATTTGGCGTAATTTGGGCTTTAACTTGTGCTCATGTAGTTACTTTGCAAAATTTGGGCTAATGCTTTGCACTTAAAAGCCATTGGGGGATTCTTATTTGGAATCACGGATAAACAACAATGAACAAAGGTAAACAACAGGAAAACAACATTTTAAATCTTATCATTTCAGTTATACATTTACATTTATGCACTTGGCAGACACTTTTATCCAAAGCGACTTACATTGCATTCAAGATACACATTTTACATTTTGTCAATTCTTGCTTTCCCTGGGAATCGAAACTATGACCTTGGCGTTGCAAGCGCCTTGCTCTACTGTTTGAGCTGAAAGCTAAACACTCTTTGTCCCTGGGTGGCCACGATCCACCAACCTTTCGATTAACAGCCGAAGTTATAATTTCATAATTTTTCTATACCTCTATAGAATTTCACAACAATGTGAAATACAACATATTCCTGAGAATGAATGGCTAAAACTACTATTTCAAATGTCTAAGAATAACTAAACATTTGAAATTTAAGTGTTAATTACAAGTTTGTTGCAATTTACAGAAATATCTTTCAAACGATTTTTTTTTTCATCCTAGCCCATAATTTAAGAATCTATATCCTCCGTTGCTCCATACAAAAAAGAAAAAAAAAACATAATTTCCTGCTATAAGAGGATGTCAAAAGTTTATGTAGGCCTTTATTTGTTGTTTGCATAAACCTTGCACCACACACATTTACTTATTATAATTATTTTTATAGTGGCTTGCATGACAGTGAACTCAATTTATACAGTACAATGGGTTAAATGATCAGATAAAACATTATTTCCATTATGTTTGGCTAATTGACTACCATTCATATAACCACAGTTTTACCACAAATACCATGGTTAAACTCGGTTAGAGTAGCAAAACCATGGTTAATTTGTGGTTACCATGGTTTAACTATGGTTTAACTACATGGTTTAACTACATTTTTTTGGTTTTATTTGTAGTAAAACCATGGTTCATTTTCGTAAGGGCATTATTGTCAAACTAGCTATTCTCCTTCAAAAAAATCTAACCTGCCACATATGGGAAAGTCAACAGGCACAGGATACTTACATTGTTTGTTTTTTTTAAAAACGAGGTGATTGTTTTTTGTCTCTTCATTCCGAAATCACCGACTCAGTCGGTGTCAGCTCAGTCATAGTATATGATCACAATGGTTACCGCTCTAAGTCCTACAGGCACGATTGAGGCAGCTACCAGCTCCTCATAGGACCCCGCGTTGCCAAGTCCGCGGTTTTCCATATGGGTTTTCCCGCAGAATTGGGCTACTTCATCACTATTTCCGCGGGCTGTTTTTCATGTCGCGGGTTGAAGCAACACCAAATGTGATTTTTACTGGGGAAGCAGTCCCCCTGAAACGCGATTGGGCTTGTTTTGAGTAGCAATTGGGTGGGTTTTGTTGTAACCTGGCAACCCTCCCGGCGTCACTCAGGAGTCGTAGCAAGCCAAGCACGCGCGCGCACGCACACACACACACACAGAGCGTAAACGTCAGGTATCGTGTGTTTATTGACAGCAGAGCAGCGTGTAGTGAGAACGTGACTACAAAGTAATAGTGACCGGTGTAGATTATTATTGTGTGTCACCTTGCTCTGCCCCGTTCGTAGGGGGGGACGGATCGGGTCACTATGAATCTGGGGGGGACATGTCCCCCCCGTCCCCAGTGCCATCTGCGCGCCTGACTTAGACCAAGACAGAAACTTCTTTCAAATGGAAACATGAATTCACAATGGGAATTTGCATTAATCAGGGTCCTAGACTGAGTAGTTTACACCTTTTTAGGGACAGAAGGCCATTTGCATAAAAGACCCGGTGAAGGTGGACACACCCATTACAGAGAGCAAAATATCTCTAAAATCTTAAAACCTTTATTACCTTCTGGTTTACTTCTGTGGGAATGAGACCTTTGTACCGCAGTCGCACTGAGACATTTCAAATGATACCAAACATGTATAATGTTGTATAATAACTGTTCACATTAAACCATATAGATTTTGGGTGAATTTCAGATCATCTCTGCATGTAGAGAGAAGAGATGGGGGAAGAGGGGGTGAAGGAAGGGAAATGTAGATTAAGGCAATGCTGAGGTGTGATGGACTCAGTGTGATTGCATCTCAGATGGGGATGCTAATTTTGCAAGAGAGAGTTCAAATTTTAATTTCCTTTGTTTTCTCAAAGAGTAGCTCTTTCTTGGTCCAGATAGTCCAATATCAGTCTTACACGTCCCCCAAACCTTAAAAGAACTCCACATCGTGACCGTCTCTAAACGTTATGGGAACGTTACTAGGTGACAGGTTACCCCGCTAGAAATTTTACGTTCCCAGAACGTTCCCAGAACATTCTCAGAACATGCCCACTGGTGTTAAGGACGTTGTCTAGTAACTTTCCCAGAACGTTCAGAGACGGTCACGATGTGATTATCATCTTGATTAGATGGAGTGTATAAGGGAAGCTTCCTCCTGCTCTTCTCTCCTCTGCTCTTCTACTTCCTGTTTCTACAGCGAAGATCACCACAAAAACTGAATATGAAACACAATTGATTTTATTTACTGAATAAAGTATATTTGTGTCATGATCACTAGTGTGAGTGCCCTATCAGCCACAAGAGGGCACTCCATCCTGGACTCTTGTTTTCACCCCAAGGACTTCATTACCCATAACGCACTGCCGGACTCATGATCTCATTATCACTTCATTACAACCAGCTGTTATGTATTATGTTATCAGTGTCTGTCTATTTATACCCTGTTGGTTTCTGTTCTTGTTATGGAGTTTTCAGTTCACATTTCTTGGTCCGTGTTGTTTCTTGTTCCCTGTTTGTGTTCCTGTTTTTGGATGGACTGTTTAACTGGCTTTTGACCCTTGCTTGTTTTTGGACTCATGATTTTGGGTTACCCATTAAACTTACCTGCACTTGGATCTGTCTCTTGTCTCCGTGTTTGCAACCGTGACAGAAAACTCCATCACCTAAGGATCCAGCAGGATGGGGATCCATATCACACCTCCGACTACTGGGAAGGAACGGATAGCTCGCCTGGAGAACTTAACCACCCTGAGGCAACAGGGCAGGAAGGTGGGTGGTTTGGCACAATTATTTCTATTGATGCAGTCTTAAAGGACCTTCTTAATAATTGTCTGGATGACTCATTGCCGTGGTGGGAGATGGATAGACTGGGTGACCTGGATTTTTGGAGGTTTGTCCATTACCTTGAACGTCGGAGTAGGGGGGCCTAACTGAGTCGACCAGGCAGTGTGCATGCTCCAGCCAGTGAATCCGTTCCAGAAGCCACAGAGGAGGTGGGCACTGAACCTCTGCTTCACCCCGGTAAAAGGAGGAGGAGGAGAAGGAAGAAGGCTTCCTTCATCCTTCAAGGCCTGGAGTTCTCTCCAGCCAGTGAGTCCACTACAGAGCCCGCTCCAGCCGGTGAGTCCGCTCCAGCCGGTGAGTCCACTCCAGAGCCCGCTCCAGTCAGTGAGTTCATTCCAGAGGTTGTTCTCTGTTTTCCCAAGCACCTTGCCCTGCCGGCGCCAACTATGCGCCTTGCCCTGCCGGCGCCAACTAAGCGCCTTGCCCTGCCGGCGCCAACTATGCGCCTTGCCCTGCCGGCGCCCCCAGTGCAGCCCGCTGCCATCCCAGAGCAGCCCCAGTCTGAGCCCGCTGCCGTCTCAGAGCAGTCCCAGCCTGAGCACGCTGCCATCCCAGAGAAGCTCCAGCCTGAACCCGCTGCCGTCCCAGAGCAGCCCCAGCCTGAGCCCACTGCCGTCCCAGAGCAGCCCCAGCCTGAGCGAAGGGTCAAGAGCTCAACTAAAGCAAACCCTGATCTCTGTGATGGTGTCTTAAAAATTTTGATTTTCTCCTTTGGTGATTCTGCTTGTTATCATCAGGTGTCTTCAATAATGGTCAATCATCACTCAATTAATCACTTATTTATCTCATTAACTTTAACACTGCTTTAGTGGGTGGAATAAAAATATGGCAGGACTTTTACTTTCTGACCGCTGGACTTTCCACCTCTGCCGTGAACGGACACGTATCGGCGTCCACTTGCGCGCAGTGACCGATCTGCAACGAAGGCGGATCGCGGACCCCGCCTTGGCTCCGCGCTGCATCCGCTCCGCATCCGCGATTAAAACCTTGCCTCCGCGGCGGGTCCATTTGGGACCCGCAAATTGATACAATCGTTACAGTAAAGGCGCGTGCGCGTCCGCGGATCCGACATGGGTCCGCTCAGGATCCGCTGATTGACAGCAGAATTTATGGCCCCGCCCGGAGGCGGACCTGATCCTCTGGGCGGCGCCAAAACGAATGTTACAGTCACGCGGGTTTGGCGACTTGAATGTGGATCCACCTAGGAGTCCCCTGCTGTGTGGCATACATTATACACACACACACTGGCATAACATTATGAGCACTGACAGCCCAGATAGCATCAATGATCGAAATAACATTGAATCAATGTTAATGTGTCAAAGGTAACGACATTGAATCAATGTCACTTTTGCACCCTCAATTAATGTTGAATCAATGTTAAATTTCAACAATAAATCAATGGTAATGGCATTGAATCAGGGTTACAATGTGATGTTGGTTCAACATCATGCTTCCACTCTCAGAAGATGAAACACAACTGACTCAAAGCTACACAGCCTGAAATCAACAGAAGATAAAAGAAGACATTAAATCTCTCGAGATCTCAGCAGAAGTTATTTTTGAGAATTAACAGGTTTAGATGTTGATGTTTTATTGAAAATGTCTGGTCACCATTTTGGTGGTCAGTGGTTCCTTTAGTTGGGCAGTTTGACTCTTGGCTTTTTGTGTGAGTTTGTGGTCTTTGTAACAGTGTTGACTAAAACACACCATTTGTTGCAAAAAGTTGTAAAAGATTAATTGAGGGTGCAAAAGTGACACTGATTCAATGTCATTACCGTTGACACATTAACATTGATTCAACATTATTTCAATCATTGATGCTATCTGGGAGGTGAAGTGAATAACACTGATTATCTTTTCATCACGGCACCTGTTAGTGGGATATATTAGGCAGCAAGTGAACATTTTGTCCTCAAAGTTGATGTGTTAGAAGCAGGAAAAATGGTCAAGCGTAAGGATTTGAGCGAGTTTGACAAGGGACAAATTGTGATGGCTAGACGACTGGGTCAGAGCATCTCTAGAACTGCAGCTCTTGTGGGGTGTTCCCGGTCTGCAGTGGTCAGAATCTATCAAAAGTGCTCCAAGGAAGGAACAGTGGTGAACCGGCGACAGGGTCATGGACAGCCAAGGCTCATTGATCTGGGGAGTGAAGGCTGGCCTGTGTGGTCCGATCCAACATATGAGCTATTGTAGCTCAAACTGCAAGACTCTAATGCTGGTTCTGATAGAAAGGTGTCAGAATACACAGCGCATCGCAGTTTGTTGCGTATGGGACTGCATAGCTGCAGACCAGACAGGGTGCCCATGCTGACCCCTGTCCACTGCCGAAAGAGCCAACAGTGGGCATGTGAGCATCAGAACTGGACCACGGAGCAATGGATAATGCACTCTGCCACAAAGCAAAAATGGTTCAGGAATGGTTTGAGGAGCACAACAAAGTGATTGAGGTGTTAACTTGGCCTCCAAATTCCCCAGATCTCAATCCAATCGAGCATCTGTGGGATGTGCTGAACAAACAAGTCCGATCCATGGAGGCTCCACCTCGCAACTTACAGGACTTAAAGGATCTGCTGCTAACATCTTGGTGCAGATACCACAGCACACCTTCAGGGGTCTAGTGGAGTCCATGCCTCGATGGGTCAGGGCTGTTTTGGCAGCAAAAGGGGGACCAACACAATATTAAGAAGGTGGTCATAACGTTATGCCTGGTGTTTATATAGCCAACTTGGTGTTCCCGCGGGAAAATTGTCAATGCACATCTGATTATTCTCAGCATTCTCTTGCAGCCTTGTACTTTTGTCTTTTGTTTGTTAATCTCTAGTTATTTACTTTGTGTTTTTTTGTTTTTTTCGTTTTTGTTACTCTAGTCATTGTCAATGGATTTTCCTTAGTTCTTTATTATTATTATTTTTTTTTCTTGTTGTCCCTCCTCCTCATCCAGTCTTTCCTTGCAACCTGATACTTCTCCTCCCCCTGGTTTCCTGATATTTTCCCATTACAAAGACGTAACTCGCTGCTTAACTACTATGCATCGCTGAAGAAATTCACTAGCTAATCATGACTGTTTATGAATCCGTTTGAGATCGAATTAATGCTAGATGTTTTGATGGATATGGCTTCTGAGGACTAATTAAATTTTTCTCGGTTAATTTGTTTTATTTCCAGATTCAACCAAAGGCTCGTTTTTACCAGTGCACGTACGCACATGCGCACACTTCAAAACAGTGCTTTAAATCTCTTGACAAACTGAAAGACGTAGCTAAATTATATTTGTGTATGCGAAATAAAATATATAGATTGTAGTGTAAGTCAGCATGCTTATTTTGCTCAATATAAGGATTTATTAAGTCCACATGTCATGCACACAAGAAACAGTATGCTTCTGACCACAGCTCGAGAGCTGTTTTCCCAACCACATAACTTTGCGATGCTGTTTGCGAATGTTAATTAGAACTATGGTTTCATGAATCACTGACTCGTTGAACTGTGCTGATAGCGACGGAACTTGCGACCAGTTTGCTAATGATGCTTTCAGGAAACGCTCCCCAGACTCGTCTGGCACCATAATTGCCAGGGTCGCGATTTTCCCGCACAATTGGGCTATTTTGAAAATGCAATTGCAGGAAAAATTACAGAGCCATGGATTGCGATTTTTTGGGCTACTTTTATAATGTACCGCGGCCGCAATCGGTAGAAAAAGCAGGGGCGTAGGAGCGATTTTGAACCTGGGGGGGACAGTAAATGCCAGGGGGGTTCGGGGGAAATTCCCCGGATTTCTATATATATATATATATATATATATATATATGCAGGGGCGGAGCCAGACGTTATGAACATTCGGGGCTTAGCCCAAATATTTTGCCCAATGACATTTTAATTTTCTATTAACAGCTTTACTGTCATTGAGTAAAGTTCATAAAATGTACATTATTTCCCACTGGAATTTGTTGGGTGTACCTCCTCTAGGGGGGTCCGGGGGCATGCCCCCCCAGAAGAAAATGTTGTACATTTTAAGGTTAAATGCAGCAATCTGGTGCAATTTGAGAGCTCAAAATTAAGATGTATAGTATGCAAATTGACCAAAGAAACAGCGTTGTACCTGGACATGAAAGATGGTTCAAACATCGTTTTAGTTGTGATATTGTCTCAGTCTACATTGTGTTTTAGGATGCAAAACAATTATTACAATAATATAAAAATAATAATATAATAAATATATAATAATTATATAGGCCTATATAATTATTCATATGACAGTTATATCCACATATTGTTAAAAAATGCACTCTAAAATAAATTTAAAAGTAAATAAATACTTTACACAACAGTACACAAATTATTTTACACAAACGTTACTTTACAGAACAGTATAGGGAAATTACAATAGTCTACTTTTGTAGTAATTAATAAGATAAATTCTTGAGCATTAATTTTGATTGTTAAAAAACCCTTCAACCGGACCAAACGAGAGTCTCGAGGCGTGTCTCTGCTCTGAGTGAGTGACAGGAGGCGTGGCTCTGCTCTGAGTGAGTGACAGGAGGCGTGGCTCTGCTCTGAGTGAGTGACAGGAGGCGTGTCTCTGCTCTGAGTGAGTGACAGCAGGCGTGGCTCTGTACATCTGCGTTGTGCGTGAACTCGCTGTCGGAGAGAAGAGAGAGAAAGCGCTACCGGTGTATGGATAGGCTACTGTAGAAAAGCGGTATTGAACTGCTTAACGTATTTTAATAGAGAGATATGTTTAGAAAAATTATATTTTGACAACACTGTTAAGAAACCTCAAACCTGAAAGATTCGGGGCTTTTGGAAAAACATTCGGGGCTCCAGCCCCCTTAGCGCACCCCTAGCGCCGCCCCTGTATATATATATATATATATATAAAGCACTTAAATGCTCATTTCTAATGACTTTTGGGAACTTTTTGGGTACTTCTACATAGTTTATGGACACGTATCAATGGCACATTGACAATTTGCCTGTTTTACACAACATAAAATAAAAAAATTGGCTTCTAAGTAGGCTAAATTTGACCGTTTCAAAATACAATAAAACTAAAACTGAAAACCAGCAATCTGCCATTTCATCGGCTGAATTAGCCTACTCCTACCTCAAATACAAAGTGCATCTGTGAATAATATTGTTGTTTAGTTGTAACGTTAACGTCAACCGTCCAAATCTGTTTGGCAGATCCAGCTGATGAATGGGCTATATGCACAGTTACTTCCTGGTTGTCGTTAAGCCAGCTCGGGCATTTCCGGTGAACTGTTTGCAGTTCTTTCTGTACTCACTGTACATCGACATAAAACCATCAATGGTTGACTTTTTAATGTTGTATTCATATTTTAATGCAGTTATCACATTTACCTAATTTGCCAATAAACAAGTTTTATTGATTGCAATAAAGACGAAGCTATTGGGACCGTTAAAAAACGCTGTGTCTGTAATTAGAAACACACACGCATTTTTCCCCCAGCACTTCAAATGTTATTTTTAATGTGACGACCACAAACATTATTTGTTCATCCTTCTGAGATTGTCCCCATTGTAAAACCGAACGTTTAAAAATTGAGGAAATTCAACATTTGATAGAAAACACTTATTTAAAAATTAAAAAGACAATAATTACCACTTCAACCAGCAGGCAAAATAGCATTTATTTGCGCAAATATCAGCCATTTCCTCTAATCGTTTTTTACTTAGTTTCTGACTAAATATTAAACATTATCAAATAACTAGGTTTAAAAATACATGTTGTCAATGTGAAGTATGAAATACTCACCAAATCTTAAGCAAAACAATAACTTTTCTTGTGAATGAATGACACAGCGCACCGCGCTTTCCCTTTAATCCCAGCAGCTGTCAGTCAGTGCAGCGCAATATCACGATTTCAGCACAATTGTAAAAACACACATTTTATTCAATGAATCTAACTAAAGAGCACAATAATTTTTTTATTTTGGAAGCTTTTTTCACATAAAAGTGTGAAAACTGATGGTTGAATTGAATTTAGCCGAGGAGGAACACTGAGGTACATCTTTATTTATTTATTTTTATGCTGTCTTACGTTTGAATAACTAAATTAATGCTATGCCTGACTATGTAAGCTATATTCTGATTATAAACTAAGTATTACACTACTGATGCTCAACACACCAGCAAATGACTCTCACCGGAAGTTTTCGAGCTGGCTTAAATTAATGCGGAAGTTCTAAAGAACGCTCCGTGCATAAAGTCCATTCCAGCCCACAAACTGTTCAAAAACCGCCAAAATTATGTTATCACTGATCAGTATTTATTTCAGTATTTTTACTTCCACGTTTTTCCTTCCTACTATGTTACGGTTGGTTACATTTACATACAAGAAATAAACACCGGCTGCCGAAACATACATAAAATAAACCGTTTTAGGTGCATTAGCGCCACCTGTTGGACTGGAGTGTTGCCCTCCTTATAAATAAATGACGCCATCAAAACCTTACGGCGAAATGACAATATCCTCCACACACTCGTTTATAAGGCGGCCTCCTGTATCTTTGCGCAGTTACCCAAAATCTCCTGAATGAAGTTAAAACCCATCATGTCACTGGATGAAATAAAATCGACTTTCGGAACCTGCACTTAAGCCTATAATTTAGTTTTTAAAAATTTAATTATGCATTTAAAAGTTGCAGAATGGATTAATTTGGAGACTCTGAAATCGGCAGAGATAGGCAGGCAATGCAAAACAAAATCTGACATTGGGAAATAGTGAGGGGGACAAAACTTAGATTTTGAAATGTGGGGGGGACGCCCCTGAGAAAAGGGAAATGAAAATTGGTAAATTTACTAATGTGTGGGACGGAGGAGAGACGGTGGGGGTACGTTTGATGTCACCACAAACTATTACGTGAGTTTCAGAAATGAACGCGACAACAGCCAGTCAAAGCGCGTCGCTTATAATTCTGCATGTTTTGCGCGTCTCTGTGTGAATGAACACGGTAGTTGTACTATACAAACTCAAACATACGTGAGATGCTTAAAGTGTTTTCAACATGTTGCGGCAAAAACTAATCAGCTGACATCACTAGTAAGAGACAAACCTTAGGAAGATTCACTTTATAAAGATTTTATTTCTTGCAAGAAAGAGTCCACAGTCGACACAACCATACAATGTCTGCCCCGAGTGTGAACTAAGGGCACAAAAGAACCCACAATCATTTATACCCCCAATGTTTGATCAACTCTTCTCAGTACTTTTCCATACAGAATAAAGGTAACAAACACACACACAAATGGCTCCTTTCCTGTCTTAGAACTATTTTAAATTACAAAGCAAGAAACACAATGGTCATCCTTCTGTCTTAGATTTAAATTATCCGACACCCTTGGTTCGGGAAAGCTCTCAGTTTGGGTGTTCCATCGTTGCCCCCCGGGGGCTCAACAGACACTGAGTCTGTAGAGCTGAAAGAGGTGTTTTGCATAGTTGAAGCAGATATTGATTTCAGTGTGAACTATTAAATTTTTCCCCAACAAACACATGCCTTCTCAATAAACGAGGACATGAACTTTATCTCCAGAACTGCTCTCTGAGGCACTTCAGAGATTTTTTCACCTTTCATTTGGAAAAAACTTAATGACAAACCACCAAAACAAATGTTTGCTTTAACTTAGAAGACATTTTAACAGAAATTTGTTACTAGTAAAATGTACTGCTCAAAGTAATAATAAAATTACCATTGTTTGTAAGGAATACAACCAAGATATTTTTAATCCATGTTTTAATATTAAACAGATCTGTCGTGCAGCATCTTATTTGACAAAAAATAAAAATGCAATGTTTTGTTGTAAATTAATTAGATTTTCATTTAAGATTGAATAATTGATAATTAATTGTTACAGTTTAATTAATTAATTTCATTAAACACTACTGTTGATGGAAAATTTGTATTAAATCATAAAACACAGGGAAAAATAAAATAGATTTAATGGGGCCCTAAATTAAAAGGTGGCTTTATGCAGTTTAATTGTGAGCAAACAGGCTGTGTTTACATTCATTCTCAAGGTCTAACAAACACATGGAGAGCATATCCTCCCCCGTTAATGGTAAATTAATATTGTGATAAATATCTATATCATATATGGAAAAATAATATTGTCATAATATTTCTGGTCATATTGCCCAGCCCTAATTTTGCAATTTATCATGAAAAATGCTGAAAATTAAAATCAAAGAAAGAGTACAAGAAAAATAAAAAAAGTAGTGAATGAAGAGGATTAAAATACAGATAAAATAATGTGCATATGTTAAATATAAACAAGTCTAGCTAAAATTATCAAAATACAATTTAAAACAGAATAAATAAAAATAGTTTACCAAGGCGCATTATGAGAATAACGCAGCTGTCAGCTATGATTAGATGGGACAGGGGGAAATTGGGCTTGTTTTGTTTTGGGCGGGTTTTGAATGAGCTTTGGGCTGGAAATTTTTCTGGGACCTGGCAACCCTGTCTGGCACTCTCGAGCTTGTTTCCCCACCCTGTTCCTGGAAGCATACCAACAGTGGGCCTCCAGGAAGGAAACACTGACTTATCAGATATCTGCGTCATTGTGCTCTCGTCTGGTCTTCAGCAAAACAATCTGCTGGTGCCGCCACTTCCTCTCCAGTTCTCAAGCATGTTGTCACCTTGGGCTGGTTAATAATGAATGAATGCTTAGGTGGTTATTTTCAATATGT
The DNA here is from genome assembly GCA_003731715.1 of Anabarilius grahami. Taxonomy (NCBI): domain Eukaryota; kingdom Metazoa; phylum Chordata; class Actinopteri; order Cypriniformes; family Xenocyprididae; genus Anabarilius; species Anabarilius grahami. Next base: position 4,674,134 of record RJVU01023003.1, read on the forward strand.
CTGTACTGAAGTATTGCTCACAATATCTTGATAGCAAAAGAGTGCACCCTAGACCCATTTTATGGTGCACAAACTCACACACACATTTTCTCTTGAAGACCCTCCCCTTTTGGTAAGATATAAATGGACACTGAAACAGATGTTATTTCATTCTCCTCCTGATCAAAGATGGATCTGCAAATCTCAGTTTTTCTTCTCTTCATTCTTTTCACTGCAGGTACAAAGACAAAAAGTGTTTGTGATGTTACTGAGAATTATAACAGATCACTGATGCATCTCTCTGTTTTATTAAAGGACACTCTCTCCGCTGTTATGAGTGCAATGTTGTGATGGGTTCTTGTGCGGGACAAACGGTAAAAACATGTCCCATTGGATCTTCTCATTGTGTGACTTCAACAGCAGTGGTACAAGTTGGTAAGTCCAATATGATTGAAATTTACTGTTTTGAATGAATTTACAATTTCAGTCACAGAACATTCTACATATATTTCTGATATTTAATTTGTTTTCTCTCAGATTGTTATGATTTTGTATTTTAAAAAAACAGCTTGAAATTGAAGAAAAAATTATTTTTGCCATATATATAAATACATTTTCCATCAAAATAATGTGCAGTGTAACTGGTCTTTCCTGTATCATTCATGTTTTTTAGGGTACATTAGATCAAAAGCGACGATTAAAGATTGTGCTCCTGCCTGTCAAAGTGTGTCCATGAACATAGCCATTTTAAAGACAACTACTTCCTGCTGTAACACAGACCTGTGTAACCTCCAAGATGCAGGTATTGTACTGACCATGAGCATCTGACTATCTTCTTTAAAGTCAACACTCATTCCAGAGGACATTCAATCAGGAAATAAAATGCAGGGTGTGGCTTTCTGTTGTGAACTGATTGAATGGAGCAGCTAAAGGAGTGTTGTTTTGACAGAAAATTACATTTAAAAAATATATATACTTGTTTTCCCTCTGTATAGATCCCAGCAGTAATGTCCCCAATGGAAACAAGTGTTTCTCCTGTAATGGACAGAGCTGCTCAAATATAGTGACCTGTTCAGGGATTGAAGACCACTGCGTTAAAGCAACAGGTGAGAAACTGGAAAAGATAGAAGAAGATTAAAGTCATGATCTTTTAAACTCTCTTAGGTTAAATCATTTGACACAGATCACATATACCAATGTCCAGTTTAGACTGAATCAACCTTTGTTTTCTTTCTTTTCATCAGCGACTTTTGGAGGCCAGTCAACTGTTGTTAAAGGCTGTGTGTCTAAATCACTTTGTAATGACACAACATCAGCTCATAATGTTCAGGACGTCTCATGTTGTGAGGGGAACCGGTGTAACGGTGCTCAGAGTGTCACCCAGAGCTTCCTGTTCCTCTGCTGTTCTCTGCTCTCCTACTTCCTGCTGCACTGAATCCAGCAGCTCTTCATCCTACAATGAGACACAAGTTATATATTCAGTACAGTGTATTTTCTCTTAACTATCCTTACTTATTCAATTGATGAAAAATCTCTCAATATATTTTAGTTTATTTATTTATTTGAAAAGGGACCATGTATAATTTTTTTTTTTAACATAAATGTTTCCATTTCATGCATTGTACCGGATTTAGCTAATTTTCATCCGCAGTCATCCAGCAAGTCATTGCTTACATAAATAATAAAATAACACAAACAGTTCCAAAAAACATACATACACACACACACATCCTACTGTATCAGGGGCAAAAATAAATAAATAAAACAAATAAAAAAATATTAAGGAGTCAATCGAACAACAACCATGTCAATGTTTACAGAGTTGGGAAGATTTTAAAAAAGATTTACAGTTTTTTACGATTGCTTACACACTAAAATTAAAAGTAGTACACTATTAGCAAAATCTTTCACTCAAGAAGCAAAACATCAGCCCATATTTGCACAACTATAAGCACATTGTCAACCTCACACTTGTTGCAAAACTCTACACACAGTGATTTGCAAAACACTAAACACACTTAACATACACTACACACAAAAATCTATCATGAAGTCACTTCCTTGCAATACCAAAGCACTGACTGTCAAATTACCGCACCGTCCAACCAATTGGTTCAACACAGTCGTCAGGTGTGCAAACACTTGTTTGCTTAATTGTAGACACACCAATCAGGTGTATAAGCACTATAAAAAGCAGCAGGTGAGTTCATCGCCTTAAGCACAATGGAAAGAGTCAGAGAAAGAGTAAGATGAGGAGGAGAACGAGGAGGAGAACGAGGAGGAGGACGAGGAGGACGAGGACGAGGAGGAGGACGAGGAGGAGGACGAGGAGGAGGACGAGGAGGAGGCCTGACGCTGAGGGAGGCTGGACTGCGAGTACAGCCAAATCTAAGCCGATACACAGTGGCAAGTGTGATAAGAACATTTCGACTGGAAAATAGGTATTGTAAAAATATCATCATATCAAAAACATCTGCACGGTTTCAGTAACTGCTTACAGTACTGTATTCTATGCACTATCAGCACTTCTGTTACCTTTTCCTGTGAAATTACTGTACTATTGTATACTGTTTTTTTTTTTCTACATAGGATTGAGGGTCGGGAACGACAAGGGGGAAGGCCTCCTATGTTCACAGAACAGCAAGAGAGGGAGATAGTAAACATGGTTTTGGCCAACAATGCTATAAAACTCAATCAGCTCCAAGCTAACATTGTCAATAACCACGCCACTTTCAACGACATCCATCAGGTCTCAACATCAACACTGGCACGCATCCTAAAAAAAAAACAGATTCAAATGAAGCAAATTTATCGAGTGCCTTTCGAGCGCAATTCCGAAAGGATGAAACGACTGCGGCATGATTATGCAGAGGTATGTATTCACTTTAGCAGTGTGATCTTGCATACTGTCTCATAATCTTTTACTGTACTGTAATATGTATACTAGATCTACACTGAACTACACAATTTTGCCTGACACTGTTCTTCAGAGAGTTTTACGAATGGATGGAGAGGAGATCCAGCATGAGTCCATTTACGTAGATGAGGCTGGGTTCAACCTGACGAGAACACGAAGGAGGGGAAGAAACATCATTTGCCACAGGGCAATAGTCAATGTCCCAGGGCAACGTGGGGGTAATATAACACTCTGTGCAGCCATTACACAGAATGGGGTCCTCCACCGCCATGCCCATATGGGCCCTTACAACACAGCACTCATACTTACATTCTTGGACCAATTGCACAACATAACAGCAGCAAATCAAATCGATCATATGCAATACATTGTTGTCTGGTACAATGTGTCTTTCCACCGCTCTGCTCTGGTTCAGAACTGGTTTCAGCAACATCCACATTTCACCGTCCTATATCTTCCACCATACTCTCCATTCCTCAACCCTATAAAAGAGTTTTTCTCGGCATGGCGGTGGAAGGTATATGATCTCCATCTCCAGGCTGAGGTACCCCTCATCCAAGCCATGGAGGAGGCCTGTGACCAGATGGACATAGCAGCAATGCAAGGATGGATTCATCATTCAAGATGTTTCTTTCCAAGGTGTCTTGCAAATGACAACATTGCCTGCGATGTTGATGAAGTTCTCTGGCCAGATCCAGCTAGGCGAAGAGACAATGTCTAGTTTTTTTGTTTTGTTTTGTTTTTTACAGTAAACTTACAGTACAATACATAAAGTGACATTTTGTTACAGTATTATGAATCTCCATGTCAACATTTTGGGCGTGTTGACAAATAAATGAGTTTCTTCAGTCTGCAACATTGGTCTTGTGTAGTGTTTGGTGAATTTACATTATATTTGTACTCTGTTGATGGTAGCCTACTCTAATCATAGGGAAGTAGAAGTGCTAAAAGTGTTTTAGGTTTATCACAGCAGAATATACTCTGTTTGCACGAGTTACAGTAATGTGAAACGTGTGTGTTTCATATGGTAACAAAGTGTGGTTTTTAAACAGAAGTGTATAGTTTTTACAAGAGTGTTTAATTATGCAAAGGATCTGTAGTGTTTTGCTAATTGGGTGTGTGGTTGTGCTAATTTTGTGTAGTGTTTTGAAAACACAGGCCCTGTTTTGAAAATCGTGCTTAAGCAATCCAAAAAAACTGTAAGCTTCAATTTAAAAATACCAATAGATGTACATCCTTTTACAGTATATCCTAAAGAAAGCCAAACCATTTCAAATTTTATATATACCATACGCAAATGTGAATCTAAAATGGTCAAAACCCAAAAATGTATGTTTCTCTAAGATCCTACAATGACGATAGTGTTCTGTGATAGTGACATTATGTTCTCCAGCATCTGGACAGACCAGGGTCTTATGTGAGGATCCTGTTTGTGGACTTCAGCTCTGCTTTTAACACCATCATCCCATCACTCCTCCAGCCCAAACTAACTCAGCTCTCCGTGCCCACCTCTGTCTGTCAGTGGATCACCAGCTTCCTGACAGACAGGCAGCAGCTGTGAGGCTGGGAAAATTCTCATCCAGGACCATAAAGCATATTGTATTTTTTTAGAAAATGACAGATCGTTTCTCTAGATAAGACCCTTATTCCTCGTCTGGTATCGTTTAAAGCCCTTTGAAGCTGCACTGAAACTGTAATTTTGTCCAACTGTTTGGAGTCCATTGAGGTCCACTATAAGGAGAATAATCCTGGAACCTTAATTTCTTTTCGACTGAGGAAAGAAAGATATGAACATCTTGGATGACATAGGGGCAAGTAAATTATCAGGATAATTTTCTTTGAAAGTGATCTAATCCTTTAACTTATTAGGATGTCAGTTGTTTAGAAAACTATCTTCTCCGCAACCTTCGCGAGTACTGGCAGCATGCTTATGGGTCTATAATTACTAACTTCATCAAGATCTCCAGATTTAAAAATATTAGTAACAATGACTTGTTTCCATGCAGGAAAAGCTACATTCAATTGACAAATTAATGAAATGAGTAATGATGGGTTAAACTTTCTTTGTGAGTTTTTACAGTGTCAAATTGATGAGCATCTCTACATTTAGATTTTTATAATCAGCTAATAACTTTGTTGACTTGCATTTCAAGTCATGGTTAGATTAAAACCTTGACCCACATCATCAATCGGAAGAATATTTATTTCCCTTATTACAATTTTTTTCCGGTAATTTAACAGAATTAATTAGAAAAAAAACTTTTAAAAGTAGTAGCAATGGCAAAATTAGTCTTAAATTAGCTTTTCCTGAACTTTGAGCTTAAACTTTCCAATAAAATTGGGTTCCTACCATAAGAGTAAATTTACATTTTTCCAAATGATTGCCTTTTGCCTCATTCATTAGATGAAGACAGTAACTGAATTTAGCTACTCTTAGCTCTCAAATAACTTTATTTCGCAGACCTTTATAACAGAGTCAATCTTCCAGAATTAATGCTGAATCCCTATTTTTCACCAACTTCCATAAATTCTCATTGAACATGGTGAATTATTTTTATGCTTGATTTTTTCTGAACTCTAACAGTAAATGTATCTCTTAAAGAATGAATCCTATTAAAAAATGTCCTTATGACACAATCACCAGCTGGTGTGCCCAGGATAAACAGCAGAGGGCACCAAAAAGTCATAGGACAGGAAATAGTTATTTTACAGTTTTTTACGATTGCTTAAGCACAATTTTAAAAACAAGGCTCATTTTGTCAAAACACTACACACAATTCACAGATCCACACACACAAGTAGCAGAACACCTCAGTTCTTTTGCAAAATGAAACACTTCATTCAAAACTTTACATTCATTTAACAAAAGCCAACTTTGACACCGTATGGAACACACATGGTTTATACATTCTGATTCTGTTTGATTCATTTACACACTGCTGTGCTCAATCTTAAACACTTGTAACTTTTATACTTTTCTAATGATATAGTCTGGGTTTGATTTTTTCAGAGATATTGTTAGACTAAAGTACATGAACATATTGACCAAAAAAAACAAACAAACAAAAAAACACACACAAGATCAGTACTGCACATTGATGAAAATATTTATTTCTCTCCACATTGTAAAACCATTCAATACATCCATGCCTTTACAAAGGTTACATTTTGCACTGAAAATCAGAACATATTCTACAGGTCCTTCTCAAAAAATTAGCATATTGTGATAAAAGTTCATTATTTTCCATAATGTAATGATAAAAATTAAACTTTCATATATTTTAGATTCATTGCACACCAACTGAAATATTTCAGGTCTTTTATTGTTTTAATACTGATGATTTTGGCATACAGCTCATGAAAACCCAAAATTCCTATCTCAAAAAATTAGCATATTTCATCCGACCAATAAAAGAAAAGTGTTTTTAATACAAAAAAAGTCAACCTTCAAATAATTATGTTCAGTTATGCACTCAATACTTGGTCGGGAATCCTTTTGCAGAAATGACTGCTTCAATACGCCGTGGCATGGAGGCAATCAGCCTGTGGCACTGCTGAGGTGTTATGGAGGCCCAGGATGCTTCGATAGCGGCCTTAAGCTCATCCAGAGTGTTGGGTCTTGCGTCTCTCAACTTTCTCTTCACAATATCCCACAGATTCTCTATGGGGTTCAGGTCAGGAGAGTTGGCAGGCCAATTGAGCACAGTAATACCATGGTCAGTAAACCATTTACCAGTGGTTTTGGCACTGTGAGCAGGTGCCAGGTCGTGCTGAAAAACGAAATCTTCATGCTTCCATCTGCTGAAAAGCTTTATGGAGATGAAGTGCTCCAAAATCTCCTGATAGCTAGCTGCATTGTCCTTGATAAAACACAGTGGACCAACACCAGCAGCTGACATGGCACCCCAGACCATCACCCTGCCAACTCTCCTGACCTGAACCCCATAGAGAATCTGTGGGATATTGTGAAGAGAAAGTTGAGAGACGCAAGACCCAACACTCTGGATGAGCTTAAGGCCGCTATCGAAGCATCCTGGGCCTCCATAACACCTCAGCAGTGCCACAGGCTGATTGCCTCCATGCCACGCCGCATTGAAGCAGTCATTTCTGCAAAAGGATTCCCGACCAAGTATTGAGTGCATAACTGAACATAATTATTTGAAGGTTGACTTTTTTTGTATTAAAAACACTTTTCTTTTATTGGTCGGATGAAATATGCTAATTTTTTGAGATAGGAATTTTGGGTTTTCATGAGCTGTATGCCAAAATCATCAGTATTAAAACAATAAAAGACCTGAAATATTTCAGTTGGTGTGCAATGAATCTAAAATATATGAAAGTTTAATTTTATCATTACATTATGGAAAACAATGAACTTTTATCACAATATGCTAATTTTTTGAGAAGGACCTGTAAATACAATATAGTACACGAACAAAAACATTTGTGGAGAAAAAACAAAAGCATGGTTTTAAATGAAAAAAAAAAAAAATAGTAAAAACACCTAAGCATCATCTCTGGCCTAGCTGGATCTGGCCATAGCACTTCATCCACATCACAGGCGATGTCCTCTCTCGCAAGACAGCGAGGAAAGAATCTTCATGAAAGGTGAATCCATCCTTGCACAGACCCTGCATCAGTTAGGTCAGGTCTTCTCCATGGCTTGAATGAGGCATATCCTGACATAGGGCTGGAGATTATAAACCTTCCATGTCAAAAAGAAAAAACCTCCTCAATGGGTTTAAGGAAGGGACAGTATGGTGGGATGTATTGGACAGAAAATTGTGAATGCTAATGAAACCAGTTTTGGACCAGAGCAGATGGAAATTTACATTGTCCCATGTATCTCATCTACTCTGCATCCATGTGGTCTTCTGCTGTGACGATTTTGTGTAGCCTGTCTAAAATGTGAATATGTGGCCGTGTTGTAAGGGTCTAAGTTGGCATGCTGGTGGAGGACCACATTCTGCGTGATTGCAACATACATTGTGATGTTACCACCACGTTGTCCCGGGACATTCAGAATAGCTCTGTGGCCGATGATGTTTCTTCCTCTCCCTCTTACTGCAACATTGCCTTCCATTTTTGTTGAAGATACATAAACTCACCTTTTGCCTTTTTATAGTACTTGCACCTACAGTTAAGCACCTGAGTGTCTGCACACCTGACGGCTGTGTTTGATCAATTGGTTTATAGGGGTGGTATTTTAGACAGCAGTGTATTGAAATGGCAAAGAAGTGACATTATGTTAGATTTCTGTGTCTAATGTAGAGAAGTGTGTGTAGTGTTGTGCAAAACAATGTGTGTAGTGTTTTGCAAAAAGTGTGAGGCTGAGAATGTGCTTATAGTTGTGCAGATCTGAGCTGAGGTTTTGCTCCTTGAGAGTAGATTTTCAGTAACTGTGTGTTATTTTTAATTTTAGTGTGTAAGCAATCGTAAAAAAAACAAAAAAAAACATGATGTTACTTTGCTGCAACTTGGTTTTAATTAATAATATGTTAATTAAAAAATATTCACATTATCTAGAAACTGTGTAAACAACAAAAGGAAATGGAACAAGTAGTTAGTACGTTGGACTAAAAGACTTTCTTGTTTCAGACGAGCTCTCATGGTACTATATGCATCCACTCACACATGCACAAATCCATCCACACATACTGTATATGAAGAACTCCTACAAACGCAGTATCAAAAGCACAATTATGCATGTTTCTTTGTAAACTGTTAATATGACCTTACAAGGACTTCCAAGAAGCATCATGTTCTTTTCCTACTAAGTGATACTTGCACAACCACAGACACAAATTGTACGTACACACACACACACACACACACACACACACACACTCACACACAATTGTGGGGACATTCCAGGCGTAATGGTTTTTATACTGTACAAACCGTATTTTTTATCCCCCTACACTACCCCACCCCTAAACCTAACCATCACAGGAAACTGTGCACACTTTTACTTTCTCACAAAAACTCATTCTGTATGATTTATAAGCCTTTTGAAAAGTGGGGACATGGGGAATGTCCTCATAAATCACCCTCTCCTTGTAATACCTGTGTCATACCCATGTCATTATACACATTTGTGTCCTGATATTTCACAAAAACATGCCCCCCCCACACACACACACACACACACACACACACACATGTTGGTTTTGCTATACTTGTGAGGACATTGCATAGACTTCCATTGATTTTATATCAGGTCAATGATATTTTCTATCCCCCTACACCCTACTCCTAAACCTAACCATCACAGAAACATGTGCACCTCACTAGATTTAAATAAAAACCTCTTTTGGCTGACACAAGTAACACAGCTCTTTTACGGTCATTTGTATAAAAAAAAAAAATTTCTGTTAAATATAACAGCCTTTTCATCCAAAATGTAAAACCAGAAAAAGTTTACATTATTGTCAAAAAGAATTAAAGTCTTCCTATGGACTGGCGTGTACAGGCACAACAGGGCTAAAGTTCCTTAAGGGTTAAAAGCCTTTTGTTTAGTTTTTTCCCATAAAACGCTAAACTGCAACATAAAACACCACAACACTTCCTTATACACCTATTTGTCACTATATACACTAAAAAATAGTCCACAAAGTCACTGCTTGCAGGTTTATGCAGCTACTAAGAATCTCTGAAATGACATATTGAGACAAATGACTTTGAGTTCTAAGTTCTGCTTTAAGTTTTGTTCAAGGTGATCATTTCAATAATTTTTTCAGTAAGTTCTGAATAGGTAAAATTATAGTATTTGGGATAAAACCACCCCCTTGNTGAAAAGTGGGGACATGGGGAATGTCCTCATAAATCACCCTCTCCTTGTAATACCTGTGTCATACCCATGTCATTATACACATTTGTATATAACAAATGTGTTATATACACACACACACACACACACACACACATGTTGGTTTTGCTATACTTGTGAGGACATTGCATAGACTTCCATTGATTTTATATCAGGTCAATGATATTTTCTATCCCCCTACACCCTACTCCTAAACCTAACCATCACAGAAACATGTGCACCTCACTAGATTTAAATAAAAACCTCTTTTGGCTGACACAAGTAACACAGCTCTTTTACGGTCATTTGTATAAAAAAAAAAAATTTCTGTTAAATATAACAGCCTTTTCATCCAAAATGTAAAACCAGAAAAAGTTTACATTATTGTCAAAAAGAATTAAAGTCTTCCTATGGACTGGCGTGTACAGGCACAACAGGGCTAAAGTTCCTTAAGGGTTAAAAGCCTTTTGTTTAGTTTTTTCCCATAAAACGCTAAACTGCAACATAAAACACCACAACACTTCCTTATACACCTATTTGTCACTATATACACTAAAAAATAGTCCACAAAGTCACTGCTTGCAGGTTTATGCAGCTACTAAGAATCTCTGAAATGACATATTGAGACAAATGACTTTCAGTTCTAAGTTCTGCTTTAAGTTTTGTTCAAGTTGATCATTTCAATAATTTTTTCAGTAAGTTCTGAATAGGTAAAATGATAGTATTTGGGATAAAACCACCCCTTTGTTTAAAGAGCTACAGACGCCCCGATGTCGAAGCCGAAGACCAACGACACCCAAAACACCATCATTTGGCAGAAGCTGAAGATTTATGCTTATATAATCAATACACTGCACTGAATGCAAAATACAGCAGATCGTATGAAATGGTAAAAATGAGGAAATTATTCACTTTCCTCTTAAAGGAAAAGTTCACCCAAAAATGAAAATTATCCCATGATTTACTCACCCTCAAGCCATACTAGGTGTATATGACTTTCTTCTTTCAGATGAACACAATCAGAGTTCTATTAAAAAAATATCCTGGCTCTTCCAAGCTTTATAATGGTAGTGAATGGGGCTCGAGATTTTGAAGCCCAAAAAAAAAAAAAGTGCACCCATCCATCATTAAAGTAGTCCACACGGCTCCAGGGGGTGTTCATCATCTCAACACATAACCTGATATATCATCACAGAATGTGTCCTGAGAAATCAGTGTATTTATTGAGCCCATTCGAATTGAAAAAATATAATGATCTGATAGTGAGTTGAGTTTTAGTTACCCCGAGTTCAATTCATTATGACACCTGCTGAGGTTTTGAGGATCCAAAAAAGGATGATATTTTCAAAAATAGTGAAATAAGCAACAAACCATAAGACAAAAAATGTTTCTTGGGTTTTGTACTTATTTCTGAAGCAATGTAAAATAAAATAAAAACACCTATGAGACTTTGATGTGACTTGGTTTTAATATGTTATAAAGTGCATTTTGTTCCATGTCACTGACCCAGAAACTGTGACCTATTTGTAAATGGAAAATTAATGTTCTAAAGAAAAAAATACCCAAACCACAGAAAGGACCTCGCCTCCTCTTTTCACATGAATAATGTGCATCCTCTCAATGATCAAGATCATCCTACACAATGATCTGCATACACTATATAGAAGAGCTCCTAAGTGCATTCATTAAATACACAACTATATGCTATTTGTAAACTTAAACAATACAACCAATCCATAAATACACACTGTCTCGAGCATATTCTGTTTTGTCTTGTCAAGTTTTTTTTTTTAAGTCTTTGTTAACATTGATACATTTAGTTCAGCTCAGTCATTAGTTGTCAGGGGCTGCATCTGAAATCTTAAAAATCCTGCCTTTGGAGGATGCATTACAAAAGGCACGTCCGAATCCAATGTTAGCTTCACCTCCTGTCTCCTGAGATAACTTCATCTGATTTTTTAAAAGCAATATCCGTTGCTTGCTTTGATATCCCACAATCCGAAAGTCTGAAAGTTGCGGTTGTTTGTCAGTTTGTGTGTAAATGTACAGTATGTGTACGACTAACGTTTTCCACTTTTGATATAATTTCTAGCTAGATATTACTATTGTAGCAATTATATTCGCTTAGTTTTCATTAAAGCTCTATTTTGCTGTAGATCATTAAACCGTTACGCTGCCTAGGACATCTGTATGAAATCAGTTTAGTGAGGTACGTTTGTGCACAAACGCTGCCTGCAAAGTAATAAAGCGGCAAGGAAAGAAGGCTGCATCTGAAAACCTAGGCAGCTGACTTGTTGCCTTGCTGCCCTATCAGGCAATGACTTGTAAGGCAGCATTTGTGCATGAAGGCGCCTAACGAAACTGATTTCGAGCCAGCGTAACAGTTTAATGATCTACGGCAAAACAGCGCAAGCTTTGGTGAGAACCAAACAAATATTTAATTACTACAGTAGTAATTTTGAGAATAGAGAATCAAAGATCATGTTTGTTTTTCCACTCATTGATTTCTAAAGAATTGCAAAGTGTTACACAGACCCACATTGCACACACTCACATGCACCCACACACAAGTAGCCATAAATAAACAAAAAATAAAAAAAACACAGCAACACTTCCTTTACATATGTTTTTCACTATGCAAAATCACATGAAATGACAAATGGATGCTTGAGGTAATTTGATCTAACGTAATAAATTTTTAAAATTTTGTATGCATATTTATGTCGCTGATTATTACATATAAAAAAAAAAACTTTTTCTTAAAAACACTACTGTTTGGCAGAAGAGGGAGATTTACATGAGAATTACAGGAGATCTTATAAAATATTTAAAGGGTTAGTTCAACCAAAAATGAAAATTCTGCTTACCATAACTGATGTGCGAGTTGAATATTTTTATGCGAATAAAAGACTAAATTCAATCTGTTCATCATATAAAGTGATAGCGTGTCTTTGGACTAAAACGCTCAGTTCATATGGATTCATTTTACAATCTCTTTGAAGCATTTAAAGCGTCAAATTGGTAGTTGCGTAGCTGTCAATGGAGGGACAGAAGACGCTCAGATTTTATTCAAAATTTCATCATTTGTGTTCCGAAGATGAATGTAAGTCATAAAGATTTGGAACGACAAAGGGTGAGTAAATGATGACAGAATTTTAATTTTTGGTTGAACTAACCCTTTAAGAGCTTATGATTAAATAAACAGAAAATTCACTGCTTGCTCAGGTGGTTGCCTTTATTGTGCTATGACTGTATATGATTAGATATGATTAGAAATGGTTGGTTTGTGTAATAAATCCTGCCTCTTATTTTCATGGATATTCACGAATCGTATTGAATTATCAAAATTATGACGTAAATGGGAGGACTAAATAAAAAGTAAGTAACAACTCAGAAACTTAGAATATCAGCACGCTTTATGAAATGTCAAAATCAAACTTGAAATGGCCTAAAAACATGATGACTGTGGGTTTTGTTTAGTGTGGAATCAGCTTGGTGAAATAAAAGGTAGGTAGGCAATTTTGGAGATGGCAAGCTAGCATTGAAAGCATAAGATCCCACCCTCCCTTCAGAGCGCGCTTTAAAGCCATGCCTCCTTTAAAACACATGAATGGACACAGCCAGAGCAGAGTCTGCAAAGCATCATGCGAGACAGCATTAACTTATCTCAAAGCACATAACATTACAATAATAATGAACATAAAGACCTTACAGAGCTCTTAATTGTACCACCTGACTGCTGCTGAATCATTTCAGCATTGATGGTTTTGACATAGAAACACATAAATCCGAGTCTGAGAACTTGAAAAGCTCTGGGTAGAACGTCACGGGTTGCCATCTTGTGGTTACGACATGGTGTGAATGCAGCATAAGCTCATTGTTTTAGTTCAGGAGGAACTGTAAAAGGCGTCTGCTGTTCGTTTGTGAAGATATATGTACATGTTTTAACATTTAGACTACTTCTTTTATTGATAGCTATTAGGATGTGAAGAGAGTTTCAACCAGTATAACAAAAAGTGTTGATAAAAATTGCCTACCCTACTTTTAAAGGTACTTTGTGTCTGTTTACATTAATCTAAGTACTTAGCCAAATGCACGAGTGCTCTTCTTCGTGAGCATTTGAGCATGCGGTTAAAAACTAGCTTAGCGCGTGTTAAAATCTAAGCTCAGAATCGATTCAATAGAGAATCGCGATGCATTCGGAAAATCTCAGAATCGATCCACAGAATGATTCATTGTCCCAGTTCTATTGTTTAAATTGTCACTGCCTTTAGTTATTATTTTGGAATAAATGTAAAATGTGTAAAAACACTAACTTGCTGAGATTTATACTTGGTTTTAATAAATAGAACAAAATAGAATTGTATTTGGTTTCTCTTTTTTAATGTAATGATTATTTATCCAGGAAAATGTTACAACGTTAAGTGTAACTGGTACATGAAAAAAATAAATAAATAAATAAACCATTTAAAAAACTTTCCTAATTTCAGAAAACCACACACCACTGGTTTTACAATATGACTGTTAAATGTACAGACAAAATCCACCACAACACTTTCTTAAACAGGTGTTTTTAGCTAGTTGCAACAATACAGGATATTGAAGTGAAAAGAGAATGGAAACTAATCTTGACCTGATTTCTCTGTAACTTCCAATCATCACCACCCAGTAAACCTGATTTCACCAAGTAGAACATGTTCCTGCATCACCATCCCTGTTGACACTGGAACATCATTCCAATAATAATAATGAAAAAAAAACAAATCAGATTTGATGGATAGGTCTACAGTTAATATCAAATTTAGGCTTACAGCAAGGGTTAGGGTTCTTATTCACCTCTCATTTCCATCTGATTTTAGGTTAGTTATTTATATATATATATATATATGGGTTGTATCTTAAACTGAAGTCTTAACTGTCTGGTTCTGAGGTTTGTACAGTATAAACATGCAGTTAAATCTCTATACCTTACTGAAATAAAGCAACCTTGACCTATATCAATTTCCTGTTTTTTGGAGGTTAGCACTATAGTTTAATGCTAGTCTACAGTTGGTCGATCAGAAAAGCAATGCTGTTCATTATCCAAAAGTTTATGTGTTCAGATCTAAAACGTTACTGGTTAAGAACTTTGACAGTGTGTGTATAGTTCACCCAAAATCATTGAAAATCTTAATTTTCTATCCTTTCTGAACAGGTTGGCTTAAGAAGACCTATGTTTACAAATAGAAAGAATGATATATTTATTAAACTTCACTTTGTCATTAACTGACAAGTATGCAAGCTTAAATTCCTATTTTATAAAGTATACACTTTCATTTTCTTCCTGATAAACTGTCATTTTCTCATGAAGACCCTCCCCTTCAGACAAGCTATAAAATGAACACTGAAACAGACACATTATTTCATTCTCCTCCTGATCAAAGATGGATCTGCAAATCTCAGTTTTTCTCCTCTTCATTCTTTTCACTGCAGGTACAAATAGCTTTTTCTAAGTTTTACTTGGTAAACATACAGATCATTGAATGTCTCACTTTCTCTCTGATTCTTTTTTTTATTACTGAAGGACGCTCTCTCTACTGTTACGAGTGCCTGACGGAGAATTGTAAAGAAAGTCTCGTCAAATGTCCCATTAATGCTACTAGGTGCGAGAGTTCAACTGTGGTGACACAAGTTGGTAAGTCCAATATGATGGATCGTTATTTTGAACAGATGATTAACTATAATTTATTGGTGCTGCAACAGTGGAAATGTAACTTACCACTAGACCAACTTATTTACCTGGCGAAATTTACGAATGCAATCACAGAATATTCTATATAGATATCTGATATTAAATTAGATTTCTCTCAGATTGTTACAGTAAAAAAAATGTTTGAAATTAGAAAAATGCAAAATTTTTGCAATAAACACCTTTTTTTTACTCTCACTGCTAACTTATAAGTACCATTTCAATCTAAATATTGTGCAGCTGATCTGCTCTTTCCTGTATCATTCATGTTTTTTCAGGGTTCTTTAGTTCCACAGTGAAGGTTAAAGGTTGTGCTGTTGCCTGTCAAAGCGGGTCCATGAACCTTGATGTGGTAAAGACGTCTACTTCCTGCTGTGGCTCTTACTTTTGTAATGTCGAAGATGCTCCAGGTATTTTACTTTACTGAATACAAATGACTATCTTCTTTAAAGTGAACACACTTCCATATGACATTTAATCAGGAAATAAAATGTGGGGTGGGACTTGATTTTTTCATCAAGAATTGGAGCTGCTAAAGGAGTGTTGTTTCATTAGAAGTTATATTTGTCGAGGAAATAAAATAAAAGAACACTTCTTTCCTGCTGTAGATCCCAGAGCTAACATCCCCAATGGAAACACATGTTTCTATTGCGATAAGAAGAGCTGCTCAAACATCATGAGATGTTCAGGGACTGAAGATCGCTGCATTTCAGACAGAGGTGAGAATCTGCAAAAGGAAGAAGATTAAAGTCATAATGGGTCTTATTTTTAAACTTTACAGTTCAACTAACTCAGACTGACAAAACCTTTGCTTTCTTTCCTTTCATCAGGAACTTTTGGAGGCCAGTCAATGATTGTAAAAGGCTGTGTCTCTAAATCCATCTGTGATGCCGCAGCATCTACTAATGCTCAGGGTGTCTCATGTTGTGAGGGGAACCTGTGTAACGGTGACAAGAGCTTCACTCAGAGCTACATCCAGAGCGTCACCCAGAGCTACACCTTTAACGGTGCTTAGAATGACACAGAGCTTGATGTACAACAGTGTCACCCAGAGCTTCCTGTTCTCTGCTCTCCTAATTCCTGCTGCACCGAATCCAGCAGCTCTTCTGATTCTACAATGAGACACGCTGTAATGAATATAGAGCTTGTATTTCTTTGTACTATCCTTACCTGAAATTATCACATATATAAATCCTCTATAAAAAAAACTGAGTCTGAGATTTCACTGATTACAGAGCTGGTAAAACTATAGGGAAAAGCCCACTTTAATCATACATTTGAGAAATGAACAGATGTAATATAAAAGTACTTAAGTAGGCTACTATAATGAGGCCGAAACGTTTGTTTGATTTTTGTTGCTGCTTGTGTCTGTATCACGGGATTATAATTCTTAAGCATTCATAATGGCTACAAACTTAGAGACGAAGGCCGTGAAACTAATGTTTTCCACCAGAGGGAGGCAAAGAAAAAATTAAGCAGTAGAGAAGGCAGGTGGCGATTGCCTTGACATGTGAGATGGTTTATTTAAAATGCAAAGGTCAAACATAAATTAAAATTATTCTGACAGATGTGAAGATGGAGGTGAAGTTCCAGGAGGAGTGTAGATCCATTACCTGCGACATGTGAGACTACAGTCATTTTCCTATTGGTACGTAATAATTCGATAGGAGTACAACTCAATTTCATTGAGGAAGTTCCACTCAGGAAGTTTTCTCTCACAACAAAACACAAAATGACAAATGCAACAAGTTTTAACCAGTTTGGCACAGACTACCCAACATTGGGTTACACTGACCCATGCAGCTGGGTAGAAATATTTAAAAAAGAACACAATAAAATGACCCAACAGGCTGAACCCAGCATAAATAAAATAATCCAATAAAATTTTTAGAGCAGTTATATCAGTGTGCAGACATTCCATTTTTTTATTTTATTTTTTTGCCAACGTTTGCCCTTTTGTTGTCCTGCACCTAAATCCTTTTGTGGGATGTGCACACCTTTTTTTGTATTTAAAATAAATATAATCATTTTTTAGAGTGTAGTAAGAGGTTGATTAGTTGGTTTAGGTGTGTTTAAATGGGACTGAAGCTGAACTGTACAGGACAGTGGCCCCCCAAGAGCTGGATCTGTTATCCAGACCGGACTATTGTAATACTCTCTCAGCAGGCTTTCTACTGTCAAGCCTCTGCAAATGATCCAGAATGCGAGAGCAAGAGTGGTCTTTAACGAGTGGAAGAAAGTGCATGTCACACCTCAGTTTGCATTGACTGCCAATAGGTGCTCGCATCAAAGTCAAAGCTCTGAAGACAATCATCGGCTCTGAACTCACTAGTTCAGACTTACGTGCCCTCCAGAAGCTTGCTATATATATATTTAATGTTTATTATTAATATGAAATTAATTTTTAATGAAATCATACCATAAATAAGAAACTAAAACTACCAGTAGGTGGTGGTAAATGTCTAAATGGGTAAGTAAATGGCCCTGTCCCAAATGGCACACTTCTATGCACTTTCGGTCTTACAATGGACTTACAATGGCTGCCGTGTGCACCTGTCCATTAAGTCCACGAGACTGTAGGGTGTCCCATTTGTTGGTTTTAGGCTTCAGAAGGGTGCTTGCGAATCCCCCCTTTGTGGCCGATATGCTCCCTCGATGTGTACTTTTGCTGAGCTCACACTGGTGGCAGACATCTTCCCGACAGTCAAAGCGGCGTTACGTCACGAAAGTGCGGACTCGTACGAAGCCTGCAAGTGTTTAGGGTGCCATTTGGGACAGGGCCATTGAGTCATTCATTCATTCAATAATTTTTTTCAAATGGCTGATTCATTCAGGAGTGAAGTAAATGGTTCTCTTTATGAATGGTCCAATGAATCATTGGTTCATTCAAAAAGCGGATTCAGAAATGAAGCACTGCTGTGTGTTGCTCGGAGATGAACAGTTCTGTTTTATCTTTATGCAATATTTTCTTGGCAAAACTGAGCAAAACAGACAATATTGAGTCTAAAATAACACAATAATTACTTCTTATATATAGAACTGTTGTATATAATCAGTATCACATTTCGGGACAGAAAAACAGCACTCGTGTGATAAAGCTTATCATATGATGTAAATATGAGACAAACTCAAACGGACATTTTTGCCCCAATATCTTGAATTTTAGGGACATTCTAACAGCATTTGACAGGCTTCATCGTACAGAGAGTTGTTGATGAAATGTCAGATGACCTATGTAGGGCTGGTGAGGCAAGTTTGTTAAATGAGTTAAAGGATAAAGTGAAGCGATGCGTTTGTGTAAAAAAAAAAAAAATCCATTAACAAGTTATGAAGTAAAATATCTAGCTTCCGCCAGACAGCCTTCCATATTCAAATTACGAGAGAAAAAAAAACGGAACTGGCATTGCGTCAGTTAAGCCTTTTCTGTAAGTTGAATATGGAAAGCGTAGGATGTAGTGTAAGCTTTTTGAACTGCAAGAGTTTTACACTTTCTTCGTAAGTTGAATACGGAAGGTGGTCTGGTGGAAGATATTTTACTTCATAACTTGTTAAATACGGATATTATTTTTACACAAACACATCACTTCACTTCAGAAAGCCTTTATTATCCCCTGGAGCTGTGGAGTACGTTTATGATGGATGGATGTGGATAGATGCACTTTCTTCAGCTCATACTCATCACTGGCATTACAAAGCTTGGACGGAGAACCTGTGCCTGGACCTGACTACAACGTGGCCCAGGAGACAATGGGCCTACAGATCCAGGGCTGGCTGCATCTATAATTCAGATTTTTTATCTCCGTATCCGCTTACATATATTTATATTTATATAATCTATTTTTAATCCCTATAATAAATCTGTATAATTCAGATTTTGATCTCCATATCCATTTACATATATTATATATATCTTCCAAGGGGTTTTTTCCCTCCTAGGACTTTTTTCCCAGTGTTACCACACTGGGTTTTTCTCCTAGGGGGTTTTTTCCACCCCTGGGAGTCAGCCGACATTGGCTTAATGTAGCACCATCTTGTATATGTTACATATTACCACGCTTGCTTGT
>RJVU01023003.1:4693659-4732135 GCA_003731715.1 Anabarilius grahami
TTTTTTTTTTTTTTTGCCAACGTTTGCCCTTTTGTTGTCCTGCACCTAAATCCTTTTGTGGGACGTGCACACCTTTTTTTGTATTTAAAATAAATATAATAATTTTTTAGAGTGTAGTAAGAGGTTGATTAGCTGGTTTAGGTGTGTTTAAATGGGACTGAAGCTGAACTGTACAGGACAGTGGCCCCCCAAGAGCTGGATCGGTTATCCAGACCGGACTATTGTAATACTCTCTCAGCAGGCTTTCTACTGTCAAGCCTCTGCAAATGATCCAGAATGCGAGAGCAAGAGTGGTCTTTAACGAGTGGAAGAAAGTGCATGTCACNTCCATGGAGCGGACCTGACTCTCATTTCACTGCTGGTTATATATGCTCTATATAATTGTGCATGTGACAAATAAAAATCTTGAATCTTGAATCTTGACTATTGTAATGCTCTCTCAGCAGGCCTTCTACTGTCAAGCCTCTGCAAATGATCCAAAATGCGGGAGCAAGAGTGGTCTTTAACGATCTGAAGAAAGTGCATGTCACACCTCAGTTTGCATTGACTGCCAATAGGCGCTTGCATCAAAGTCAAAGCTCTGAAGACAATCATCGGCTCTGAACTCACTAGTTCAGACTTACGTGCCCTCCAGAAGCTTGCTATATATATTTAATGTTTATTATTAATATGAAATAAATTTTTTATGAAATCATACTATAAATAAGAAACTAAAACTACCAGTAGGTGGTGGTAAATGTCTAAATGGGTAAGTCAATGGCCCTGTCCAAAAATGGCACACTTTTATGCACTTTCGGTCTTACAATGGACTTACAATGGCTGCCGTGTGCACGTGTCCATTAAGTCCACGAGACTGTAGGGTGTCCCATTTGTCGGTTTTAGGCTTCAGAAGGGTGCTTGCGAATCCCCCCTTTGTGGCCGATATGCTCCCTCGATGTGTACTTTTGCTGAGCTCACACTGGTGGCAGACATCTTCCCGACAGTCAAAGCGGCGTTACGTCACGAAAGTGCGGACTCGTACGAAGCCTGCAAGTGTTTAGGGTGCCATTTGGGACAGGGCCATTGAGTCATTCATTCATTCAATAATTTTTTTCAAATGGCTGATTCATTCAGGAGTGAAGTAAATGGTTCTCTTTATGAATGGTCCAATGAATCATTGGTTCATTCAAAAAGCGGATTCAGAAATGAAGCACTGCTGTGTGTTGCTCGGAGATGAACAGTTCTGTTTTATCTTTATGCAATATTTTCTTGGCAAAACTGAGCAAAACAGACAATATTGAGTCTAAAATAACACAATAATTACTTCTTATATATAGAACTGTTGTATATAATCAGTATCACATTTCGGGACAGAAAAACAGCACTCGTGTGATAAAGCTTATCATATGATGTAAATATGAGACAAACTCAAACGGACATTTTTGCCCCAATATCTTGAATTTTAGGGACATTCTAACAGCATTTGACAGGCTTCATCGTGCAGAGAGTTGTTGATGAAATGTCAGATGACCTATGTAGGGCTGGTGAGGCAAGTTTGTTAAATGAGTTAAAGGATTAAGTGAAGCGATGCGTTTGTGTAAAAAAAAAAAAAATCCATTAACAAGTTATGAAGTAAAATATCTAGCTTCCGCCAGACAGCCTTCCATATTCAAATTACGAGAGAAAAAAAAACGGAACTGGCATTGCGTCAGTTAAGCCTTTTCTGTAAGTTGAATATGGAAGGCGTAGGATGTAGTGTAAGCTTTTTGAACTGCAAGAGTTTTACACTTTCTTCGTAAGTTGAATACGGAAGGTGGTCTGGTGGAAGATATTTTACTTCATAACTTGTTAAATACGGATATTATTTTTACACAAACACATCACTTCACTTCAGAAAGCCTTTATTATCCCCTGGAGCTGTGGAGTACGTTTATGATGGATGGATGTGGATAGATGCACTTTCTTCAGCTCATACTCATCACTGGCATTACAAAGCTTGGACGTGTCAGGATATTTATTAATATATCTCTGATTGTGTTCATCAGAAAGAAGAAAGTCATATACACCTATGGCTCGAGGGTGAGTAAAGCTTGGGCTGATTTTCATTTGAAAGTGAACTAATCCTTTAATAATTTTAACATCCTTAATTTTTCCTGTAATTATATAATCTCATTAATGCATTAAATTGGTAGCTCTAATATATAAATATAGCAACATTTTACTGTCAATAAACTTTACCGTGCTCACAACTGTAACCACAAAAACCAACACAAGAGAAACTCTTTTAAATGCTTTTAAACTCTTTTTAAAACTTATTGTATATGCATTTGTACGAGTTTCCCTTTCAGACACAAAATTTATGGAAGGAGCTCATTAAATGAATCACCCAACATTATTTAACTTTTGCGCTCACCAATTTACTGGTATTTACACCCCCAAAAAAGCATGTCTTAAAGCAGACACTAATTTGCGCTGCTCTTGGTAGATTGCATAGGTCATTATGGAAATGATCCAGCTGTGTCTGTGTTCAATGTGTGCACTGTCAGTAAATCATTCGCAGAACTTTCCACTCCCATCTGCGCTTTTATAGTATTCCCACGTAGAAGGCAACGTTCTCGTGACCTTGTGCAACGTTCCCTAAAAGTTCTCTAAAGGTGACGAAAATTCTGAACCTTTACAGAACATTCGGGACGTTCCTAAAACGTCCTCTTTTGGTAATGAAAGTGCTGCAGTTCAAGGTTCCTTATATGATTTTAGGGGGACGTTCCATTTTGGTTATTTTATGGTCACATAAGAACGTTACAAAGAGGATATTTGGGACATTAACAGAACGTTCCCACATGGTCCTCTGTTGGTCATTTAAAGGGTTAGTTCACCCAAAAATGAAAATTCTGTCATTTATTACTCACCCTCATGCCGTTCCACGCCCATAAGACCTTTGTTAATCTTCGGAACGCAAATTAAGATATTTTAGTTTAAATCCAATGGCTCCGTGAGGCCTGCATAGGGAGCAATGACATTTCCTCTCTCAAGATCCATAAAGGTACTAAAAACATATTTAAATCAGTTTATGTGAGTACAGTGGTTCAATATTAATATTATAAAGCGACGAGAATATTTTTGGTGTGCCAAAAAAACAAAATAAGGACTTATTTAGTGATGGCCGATTTCAAAACACTGCTTCAGGAAGCATCGGAGCACAAATGAATCAGTGTGTCGAATCAGTTGTTTGGAGCGCCAAAGTCACGTGATTTCAGCAGTTTGACACGCAATCTGAATCATGATTCGATACACTGATTAATTTGTGCTCCGATGCTTCCTGAAGCAGTGTTTTGAAATCGGCCATCACTAAATAAGTCCTTATTTTGTTTTTTTGGCACACCAAAAATATTCNGTGAATGTCCACTGAATGTCCAATGTAGTGTGATTAACAAGGCTATTGAATACGGATGTCCGAATGTGCGAATATAAAACCAACTTTACCGAACTATCCTCCTTTTCGCTGAGTCAGACAGTAGATCGCCATTGCGCCTTCAGTTGTTGTTTTTTGAACTCAGACTTTAGTGAGCATGCGCAAAACTTGCATTTGCACCTTATGGCAACGAATTAAGTATAGTTTATGTAATTTGATCAGGTTGGTCTTGGATCCATTTAATTCATGTTGTATAAAAGTAATTTGGAATAATAATAGGTATTTTATACTTTTTTAAATACGTTTTATTAGATTTTTTTGCTTAATTTCAATTAGTGGCAAGAATCATTTTTTTGAGTGTGGGAACGTTACCAGGCAACGTCCTTAACCCTAAATGTCCCTATAAATGACTAAGACACCAGCCAGAAGACCCCAAAAATGCCTTCAACAAGCACATTGCAACAAGTCAGAAACACATAGCAAGCAGCCAAAATCAACTTTGTCTTGAGGAACTTTCATTTAAAATCATTAACCTACATTATCTAATTCATTATATTAAACTGAAAATCATTAGGTTGTGGGTGTTTGTGTTTGTCAAGTTTGTGTAGAACTTCACAGTGGCTCATCATTAATCCCACCCCTTTCTGAAGAGGATAAAAGGAATAGAAACATTGTGATTTTATTCTGTTCCCGACACATGATGGATCTGCGAGTCTCTGTCATTCTTCTTTTAATTT
Source organism: Anabarilius grahami (assembly GCA_003731715.1). Classification (NCBI taxonomy): domain Eukaryota; kingdom Metazoa; phylum Chordata; class Actinopteri; order Cypriniformes; family Xenocyprididae; genus Anabarilius; species Anabarilius grahami. Next base: position 4,697,788 of record RJVU01023003.1, read on the forward strand.
TTCTCACTGGAGGTACAAAAAACAGCAAGTATTGAATGTATTATTAGGCACATATAGAGTGCTAACTCAATCTCTCTCTCTGTCTTTAAGGATATTCTCTCAAGTGTTACCAGTGCAAGTCTGATTCGACCGGTTCCTGTGATGCAGTGGAGGAGACATGTCCAGCTGGATCTTCTAAATGTCTAAGCACAACAGTGGAAAAGCCTGTTTGTAAGTCCAGTATGCATTGAAAATCCCAATTTCCACTATCAGGGCAATAATTAAGAAGTTCCAATCAACTAAAGATGTTACAAATCTGCCTGGAAGAGGACGTGTGTCTAAATCATCCTAATATGCGGTGAGGAGGAAAGTTTGAGTGGACAAAGACTCTCCAAGGATCACAGCTGGAGAATTGCAGAGATTAGTTGAGTCTTGAATCTCAGAAAGCATCCCCACAAGTTGTTTGGGAGGGTTTCAAGAAAAATCCTCTGCTCTCATCCAGAAACAATCTCCAGCATACTCAGTTGTCAGACAAGACTGGAACCTCAAACGGGACCGGCTTCTATGGTCAGATGAAACTAAAAGAAGAGCTTTTTGGCAGCAAATCCACTAGATGGGTTTGGTGCACACATGGATAAAAAGTACCCCATGACCACGGTTAAATATACTGCTGGATCTTTAATGTTGTGGGCCTATATTTGTGCTGGAGGTCCTGGACATCTTGTTCAGATATATCTTATCATGGATTNTATGTGATAGCAATATATTGTCATATATTTTGCATATATGACAGCGTCTCTTGCGATATAGGGCCATATATGTCATATATTACATTTCCGTATGGGTGAACACAAAATGAAGCTTCTGCCTTGGTCTACCCAGTCCCCTGACCTGAACCCTAAAGAAAATGAGTGGAGTGAACTGAAGAAGCACCAACACTGAGCTGGGAATCTGAAGGATCTGGAGAGATTCTGTATGAAGGAATGGTCTCTGATCTCTTGTCAGGTGTTCTCCAAACTCATCAGGCATTATAGGTGAAGACTCAGAGCTGTTATCTTGGCAAAAGGAGGTTGCAAAAAGAATTGAATAAAAGGGTGCCAATAATTGTGGTCAACGTGTTTTGGAGAGAAAGATTTATTTCATAATGTGATTTCCCCCCCACTTTCAATATTTTTGCTAATTTTATAAATTAAAGATCAAAAGGATAAACAATGCAGATTTATTTTTAGAGTCATCTTTGATCATATTTATGAAGGGTGCCAATAATTCTGGCCATAACTGTATATACAACAATTTATTTAAAAGAAAAATTGTGAAAATTAATTTTTTTCTTTATGGAGTGGTAAAAAGAGATACCCAAAATTCCCTCTGTAAAAACCTTTGACTCTAATATGTCAAAAAAATGAAACAAGAATTCGGAATCTGACTTAATCCAATTTTCAGATTTTTTATAATACTAGAAATTCATGCAAATTAGCACATTTTTAAGTAAATAATGCCTTGTTTACATATTTAAACATAACATTAAAAAAAATTGTAAAATGTTTGCAATTCTTATTGTAATCAATCCATTGGGGAATTATAGTGATAACTATTAGTTCATTTTTTTTTACCCTATTCACCTGCAGTGTCTGGCCTTAAAGCATAACTACTGGAACCATATTAGTGTTACCATTTCTTCAGCTTTTTTGTCTTGTAATTTTTTTGGACTTTTAGATCCTCAGTAAATACTGCAGGTGTTCTGATGATCTCAGGCACAAAGTTGCAACTTTAATTGTACTAATCAGAATTGAACATTCACATCACTATTTTAGCTCATTTTGAGTCGAATGGACCCGAGGGAGGCATTCGAGATGTTTGCGCCTTCTTGAACTTTATCTGTACATGTCAATGTGTCACATGTGTGATTTCTCAGAACACATTTTCCCGTTATATCCGTCAGGTTATGTTTGGTCTGTATGTGAGATGTGTGTGACGGGTGTGTCTGTGGTTTTTCAGATTTGTGGATAAGTGAGTTTCCAACTGAAAAACACATTTCACATACTCTTACACAATCTCAAAGTAAGAAATGTTTGTGTTTTGAGTCTTTTCATTATTTGGATGCTCATAATGATTTGTTTATTAGAATGCATATTTTTGAGTTCCAAATCATGACACCAAAGAACAGCTCAGCAACAATCAAACTTTATTCAGTGAAGCAATACTACAGAATGTGATGTGGAAATCTGCTGTAATAGTTTACTTATCATAGTTATCATAGTAGAAGTATGTATATATGTTAATCTCATTGCATAATTGCAATTATTTAATGAGGTTAAATTACCTCAAATGTTCAGTTGGTTTTGAATGGCAAATGCTTTTCCTGTGTGTTGTATATGTGATGAGATTAACATATATTATTGTCTTTTGTAAGAGGATTGAGTTTTCAGGAATTGTTTCTTTAACCTATTATATAGGAGGTTTGTCCTTTTTGCAGGTTCCATTATGGAGTACAACACAACAAAAGGGTGTGCAAAACAATGTGAGCCTGAGATCAAAACGCTACCAAGTGGAGCAAGAATGTTTATGCACTGCTGTGACACTGAACTCTGCAATGCAGCAGGTATCTGCCTTTATTTGACTGTTAATTTACATTTACATGTATTCATCTAGCAGTTGCCTTTTTCCATAACCACTATTATAATAATTCAAACAAAAGTGATTGTTGTAAAGCTAGAAAAGTGTGAAAAGAAGAAGCTTGTGAATTAGTCAAGTGCTTTCAGAGAGTTTTTGATTGTTTTTATGAAACTGTGATGAAACTGATCAGCAATTGAGATGCAATTTTTTAATAACTATTATTATTTCTATTTGTAGTAGTAATAGTAATTTCCTTTTTGTCTTGATTAGATGGAGTGTATAAGGGAATCTTCCTCCTGCTCTTGTCTCCTCTGCTCTTCTACTTCCTGTTTCAGTGATTCGAGTTGCTCTTTATATTCTACAGCAAAAACCACAAAAACTGAATATGAGACACATTCTGTAGTATTGCTTCACTGAATAAAGTTTGATTGTTGCTGAGCTGTTCTTTGGTGTCATGATTTGGAACTCAAAAATATGCATTCTAATAAACAAATCATTATGAGCATCCAAATAATGAAAAGACTCAAAACACAAACATTTCTTACTTTGAGATTGTGTAAGAGTATGTGAAATGTGTTTTTCAGTTGGAAACTCACTTATCCACAAATCTGAAAAACCACAGACACACCCGTCACACACATCTCACATACAGACCAAACATAACCTGACGGATATAACGGGAAAATGTGTTCTGAGAAATCACACATGTGACACATTGACATGTACAGATAAAGTTCAAGAAGGCGCAAACATCTCGAATGCCTCCCTCGGGTCCATTCGACTCAAAATGAGCTAAAATAGTGATGTGAATGTTCAATTCTGATCAGTACAATTAAAGTTGCAACTTTGTGCCTGAGATCATCAGAACACCTGCAGTATTTACTGAGGATCTAAAAGTCCAAAAAAATTACAAGACAAAAAAGCTGAAGAAATGGTAACACTAATATGGTTCCAGTAGTTATGCTTTAAGGCCAGACACTGCAGGTGAATAGGGTAAAAAAAATGAACTAATAGTTATCACTATAATTCCCCAATGGATTGATTACAATAAGAATTGCAAACATTTTACAAGTTTTTTTATGTTATGTTTAAATATGTAAACAAGGCATTCTTTACTTAAAAATTTGCTAATTTGCATGAATTTCTAGTATTATAAAAAATCTGAAAATTGGATTAAGTCAGATTCCGAATTCTTGTTTCATTTTTTTTTACATATTAGAGTCAAAGGTTTTTACAGAGGGAATTTTGGGTATCTCTTTTTACCACTCCATAAAGAAAAAAATTAATTTTCACAATTTTTCTTTTAAATAAATTGTTGTATATACAGTTATGGCCAGAATTATTGGCACCCTTCATAAATATGATCAAAGATGACTCTAAAAATAAATCTGCATTGTTTATCCTTTTGATCTTTAATTTATAAAATTAGCAAAAATATAACCTTTCATTGAAGGAAAAGAATTGAAAGTGGGGGGGAAATCACATTATGAAATAAATCTTTCTCTCCAAAACACGTTGACCACAATTATTGGCACCCTTTTATTCAATTCTTTTTGCAACCTCCTTTTGCCAAGATAACAGCTCTGAGTCTTCACCTATAATGCCTGATGAGTTTGGAGAACACCTGACAAGAGATCAGAGACCATTCCTTCATGCAGAATCTCTCCAGATCCTTCAGATTCCCAGCTCCATGCTGGTGCTTCTTCACTTCAGTTCACTCCACTCATTTTCTTTAGGGTTCAGGTCAGGGGACTGGGTAGACCAAGGCAGAAGCTTCATTTTGTGCTCAGTGACACATTTTTGTGTTGGTTTTGATGTTTGTTTTGGATCATTGTCCTGATGGAAGATCCAACCACGGCCCATTATAGGATTTCTAGCAGAAGGTCAGGTTTCGATTTTTTATCTCTTAGTATTTGATAGAATCCATGATATGTATCTGAATAAGATGTCCAGGACCTCCAGCAGAAAAATAGGCCCACAACATTAAAGATCCAGCAGTATATTTAACCGTGGTCATGGGGTACTTTTTATCCATGTGTGCACCAAACCCATCTGGTGGATTTGCTGCCAAAAAGCTCTTCTTTTTGTTTCATCTGACCATAGAAGCTGGTCCCGTTTGAAGTTCCAGTCGTGTCTGACAACTGAGTATGCTGGAGATTGTTTCTGGATGAGAGCAGAGGATTTTTCTTGAAACCCTCCCAAACAACTTGTGTGGATGCTTTCTGAGATTCAAGACTCAACTAATCTCTGCAATTCTCCAGCTGTGATCCTTGGAGAGTCTTTGTCCACTCAAACTTTCCTCCTCACCGCACATTAGGACGATTTAGACACACGTCCTCTTCCAGGCAGATTTGTAACATCTTTAGTTGATTGGAACTTCTTAATTATTGCCCTGATAGTGGAAATTGGGATTTTCAATGCTTTAGGTATTTTCTTACAGCCACTTTCTATATTGTGAAGCTCAGCAATCTTTTGCTGCACATCATAACTATATTCTTTGGTTTTATTCATTGTGATGAATGATTAAGGGAATTTGGCCTTTGTGTATCCTCATGTTTACTCCTGTGGAACAGGAAGTCTTGGCTGGACAATTTCATGTTCATGATCACCCTGGTGAGCTAAAAAAATTTAAATATCAATGGGAATATACTTCAGAGATATTTTACTCATAAAAAATACTAGGGGTGCCAATAATTGTGGCCAACATGTTTTGGAGAAAAACATTTATTTCTTAATGTTATTTTCCCCCCACTTTCAATTCTTTTCCTTCAATGAAAGGTTAGAATTTTGCTAATTTTATGAATTAAAGATCAAAAGGATAAACATTGCAGATTTATTTTTAGAGTCATCTTTGATCATATTTATGAAGGGTGCCAATAATTCTGGCCACAACTGTAATCAGGCAAATTATATATGAACAAATCCCTCTGTAAAAACCTTCATAATATAGATAGGAATAAAACTTAAAGTTTGGTGTATGTAAGTGCTTCTGAAGTGGAGATATATGGCTCAGCGTAGGAGAAAAAAACGTATTTTGAGAAAACTGCCTTAAAAAAAAATGTATTGTGATTGAACTCTATAGACACAAATAGATAAAATGACAAAAAATAAATGGTTAAAAGTGTATTTTGGATATTTTCTTACCACAAATCTGAAAAAACACCAAAAAGCCCAAAATCTCAAAACTGAAAAAAGTATGTCTCGCCTTATAACTAACATTAACAAGCACTACATTTGTTACAGTAGTTATTAATGTTTGTTTCTACAACTGTTCATTGTTAATTCATGTTATCTCAGGTCGTTAAAGGACATTAACAGAAACTTTTGATTTTAATAATGTTGAAATTAACATTACATGAGATTAATAAATGCTTTAAAAGTATTTTTCATTGCATGTTAACTAACTACAGTGGTGCTTCAATATTTGCTTGAACCTTTTAGAATTTTCTATATTTCTGCTTAAATATGATCCAAAACATTATTAAAACATTATATATATATATGTCGTAAAAGTAGACAAAGACAAAAATACTTCTCAAAACATGCATCCTCACACATGAATCTGATCCACAAACATACTGAAATGTACAAATATATATGCTTCTTTGTGAGAACATGACAATAAATTTACTATATTTAATAAATTTACTATATTTTACTATATAGTTGTTTACTATATTTAACATATGCAGAAGAGACTTACAAGAAATCATGTGTGTATGTTTTTCCCATACTCAGTGATACCCACACAACCACAGACACTTATTTTACGCATTTCACTCACATTCATCCACATTTACATTTGCACTGACACACACACACATGTTCGTTTTTGTGAATTGTGGGACATTCCATAGGCGTAATGGATTTTATACTGTACAAACTGTATTTTCTATCCCCCTACACTACCCCTACCCCTAAACCTAACCATCACAGGAAACTGTGCACACTTTTACTTTCCCACAAAAACTCATTCTGTTTGATTTATAAGCCTTTTGAAAAGTGGGGACATGGGGAATGTCCTCATAAGTCACCTCTTTTTGTAATACCTATGTCATTATACACATTTGTGTCCTGATATGTCACAAAAACACGCGCGCACACACACACACACACACACACACACACACACACACACACACACAGGTTTGTTTTGCTATCAAAGTGAGGACATTCCATAGATGTAATGGTTTTTATACTGTACAAACTGTACATTCTATCCCCCTACACTACCCCTATCCCTAAACCTACATTCTGCATTTTTACATTTTTAATAAAACATTGTTTAGTATGTTTTTAAAGCTATTTTAAATAAGAGGACTCATGAAATGTCCTCATATTTCATGTTTACGTTATAATAGCAGTGTAATAACCATGTCATTATACAAATTATACGCACGGGCCGACGGACACACACACACACACACACACACGTTTACTTAGCTATCTAAATGGGGACATTCCACAGACTTAATGGTTTTTATACTGTACAAGCTGTATATTTTATGCCCCTTCACTAACCCTACCCCTAAATCTACCCATCACAGAAAACTGTCTGCATTTTCACATAAAAAAAAAAAAAATTAATTACTTTATATTTATGTTAGTTTTACAAATGAGGACATCCCTAAAGGGGACACACACACACACACACTGGTATTTTGATTTTTACATTTTCAAAAAAAAAAAAAATCACATCATCCTGTATGATTTATAAGCTTGTTTCCTCTTGAGGACCTAAAAAATGTCCCCACAAGGTCAAAATTTATTATGTATTACTGCTTGTGGGGACCCCATAACGTATAGAGAATACCTTTTGGCAACATGTAAAATACGTATTTAGCAAAAAAAAAAAAAACAGGGTTGTATGAGGTTGTATGGATTCGTATGGATTAGCCACCCCGTAAAGTATGAACAAATTTCTGTGAGATCGGGTTGGAATACCAGTACACACACCCACACACACACACTGATCCTTATCTTCTTTTATTCTGAGCTCTCGTGTCTGGTAAAGTTTAACACTAAAGGTTAAAAGTTGTTCTCTGAAATATAGACTGACTAACATATATAGGGATAAAGGCCTTGAAGGATTCAAGGCTTTTTGATTTTTTCTCAAAAAACACTATGGGCCAGATTTACTAAAGAGTTGCAAACAAGCAGAGCCGATGATAAACAGATGTGTGTGAATAATCAGGTGCAAACTGGCTATGCTTATTTAGGCATTAAATAATGCCACAAATAACAATAAACTTACTAAAGGAGGCTGTACTGTACCAAAAGGGGACTAAATGCCACTAGGTGGAGCAAACTGTAATTTGCTATTCAGTCTGTTCAAAATAAATGAAAAGAAACCTAGCATTGTGGATTTGTTGCTTTTTCCAGTAACACTTTAATTTAGGGTCCAATTCTCACTATTAACTAGTTGCTTATTAGCATGCATATTACTAAAATATTGGCTGTTTATTAGTACTTATAAAACTTTATTCTGCATGACCTTATTCTCTTAATCCTACCCAATACCTAAACTTAACATCCTTAATAAGCAGTCATTAGGGGGTTTAAGGCAAAAGTTAATAGTTAGTTAATAGACTTGGACCCTAAAAGTGTGACCATTTGTCCTATTGTACCAAAATTGTACTGAACCCTGACCCCAAAACCGAGGTACAGTACATACCAAACCATGACTTCTGTGTACTGTTATTTTCATTGGGTGAACGTTCTTTGGGTGAACGTGTCTATTCTTGTTTTGTAAAGAAACTCTACAAAACACATAATTGTATAAAGCTAACCTGTTGTTAGTGTTTTGACAGTGTCAAAGTTTGTGTGTGTGTAACAACCTTATGTATGAGACATGTATGTGGTAATTTGGTAGCATTTTGACTGTGAAATATACTGCTGTGCCAAGCTGAATGTTGGCTAAGAGTAATACGTTAAAATAGTTGGTTACTGTTCTATAGCTTTTTAATAGCTTAAAAAAGTGTCCTAAGAATTAAACATTGTGTCCTAGCCATTGTAAAGAGGTGTACTTTATGTTTGTGCCCCCTCTACAGGTGAAGAGGGTGAAGGTGATCAATATGTAAGTGCAGCTCAAGGCCACAAGAGGGCGCTTCGAGAGCAGGCGCAGGTCTTCACTGTGCAGTATGGACATTTTTTCGTTGTGCTTTTCACACATATTTTTGTTTGTTTAAAATGGTGTGGGCTTCACTCCTGCTTTGCATTTCCCCATCTTTTAAGAATCCACACACATCCACACATGCAACTTCCTGCATGATGTGGTTAGAACTTCCATACTCTTCAGTGTCTGCTTTCTCTGATCTGAGTGTTGGGAGCTTTTAAACAAAGGTAAATAACATCACTTCTGACATTTTAAGAAAATAACTTATACTACAATATTTTATATATATCCTAGTAATCAATGTCAATGTTTGCAGTGCAAAAGCTTGAACAAATTTGCTTAAACATTTGTTTGATGTCATAAGCTTCTCAATGCATTCTACTGCGGTTTGAACGAATTGCAATCAGTGCACATCATTGCTAAAACATCCAGTGGTCAACAGATTTTTTTTTTTTTCTTGCAAAAAATAAAATTAAAATAAAAACACCAACACAACATGTTAAGCTAGATTAGACCCGTATTCCTCGTCTGGTTCCGTTTAAAGCCCTTTGAAGCTGCACTGATACTGTAATTTTGACCTTCAACCATCTGGAGGCCTTTGAAGTCCACTATAAGGAGAATAATCCTGGAATGTTTTCATCAAAAACCTTCATTTCTTTTCGACTGAAGAAAGAAAGACATGAGCATCTTGGATGACATGGGGGTGAGTAAATTATCATGAAAATTTTCTTTGAAAGTGAACTAATCCTTTAAAGAGGTTGTTCCACATCATTAGGCAAGTCACAGTTCTCATTATAATATGGGGAAGAAGAAAGATCTTTCTGAAGATGGAAAGCCTGACATGGTGCAATGTCTTGCAAAAGGCATGAAAACAACAAATATTGTGTTAAAACTGAATGAATACATTTAAAAAAAAATCGTTCTTGCTTTCATCCTACTCCTGGCTTTTTTGTTAAAATCCTAAATAAAATAAAGATAATAAAAGATAAAAATAAAATATTAACAAAGAAAGAAAGAAATTTTACCCAAAAGGCTCCAGCATCCCTGTAACCCTACATATGACAAGCTTGTGAAATACGTCTTTTAGTTGTGTGCTTGAAAATGTGATCAAACTGATGAAACTCTGGTGTGTTTTAGGGTCTTTAAAGGGTCAGTTTTTGTGTTTCACAAAAAGTCTCAAGTCTGTTCCCAATTTTAGAGGAAATAAAATTCTGTGGTTCCGTTTGATCATTCAGGACATTTAATGTCCCACCCGACATATGCAGGGGATGGTCACATACTGCTGTAACTGCAGCTATATGCAATCCTTCAATGTTTAAACTGGTTTCCTGGTTTCTCAGTAACTTTAAGTCATGGTCACAAATCCCTAAAGCCTATGCAAACTATGATCTTCTTTCTTCTGCAGAACATGTTCTACATGAAGTTGTGTGAATGATATTTGGGTGAACTATCACTTTAAGAATGTTGCTTTCCTTTTAGAATACAGCATTCCTGTAGCTCAGTGGTTAGAGCATGGCAATACCAAGGTCATGGGTTCAATCCCAGGGATTGCACATACTCAGATACAAATGTATAGTATAATGCAATGTAAGTCGCTTTGGATAAAAGCGTCTGCCAAATATGTAAATGTAAATGCTTTAGATAGACCTATACAGTACTTGTCATTTCCTTATCAAACTTTTATTTATTTTTAAGTGGCAAGTGAATTGTGTAATCTGACGTTTCTGTTTCTCTACTTTCATTTGCTCATATAAAGACCCTCCTCTTGTGCTAAGCTATAAAATGAGTGCTGAAAAAAGCACATTATTTCATTCACCTCCTGATCAAAGATGGATCTGCAAATTTCAGTTTTTCTTCTCTTCATTCTTTTCACTGCAGGTACAAATAATCAATAATACAAATATTGTTTGTAATGTTTTCTTTTTTTTCTTCATTAGATGTTGTCTCTCACTGTCTCTGTTTCATTACTAAAGGACACTCTATCAGCTGTTATGAGTGTAAGGGTGTGAACGGTTCTTGTGCAGTTCAGAAGTTAAAAAAATGTCCCAGTGGATCTTCCATGTGCACAAGTTGGACATGGATAACACTACGTGGTAAGACCAGCATGACAGATTGAGTGGTGTAAATGTAACTTCTCATATAACTGACTCGTTTTCTTGGCAAAATTTACAAAATCAATCACAGAATATTCTATTTATTTCTGATGTTTAATTAAAAATGTTTAATTAACAATGGCAATTGTATTAAAAAATGTTTGAAATAAGAAAAAATGTAAATTTTTAACATTCATTTTTCCATCAAAATAATGTACCAGTCTTTTCTGTTTCATTCGTATTTTAGCTGAAACTAGTGAAAAATCGATGACTAAAGGTTGTTCCAGTAGCTGTCAAAATGCTGAGTCCAACTTCGGCATTTCAATGAGGACTACTTTATGCTGCGACACGGACGCGTGTAACCTCCAAGATGCTCCAGGTATTGTCCTTCAAAGATCATGTGCAAATAACTATCTTCTTTAAAGTCAACACTCATTTTACTTCCAAATGACATTCAATCAGGAAATAAAACACAGGGTGCGACTTGTCTGTCATGAACTGATTGAACGGAGCAGCTAAAAGAGTGTCGTTTCATTAGACGTTATATTTTATACAAATTAAATTAAAATACCTGTTTCCCTCCTGTAGATCACTCTAATGTCCCCAATGGAAAGAAATGTTACTCCATTGATTTACAGAACCGCACAACCATTTTGAGCTGTTTAGGGGATGAAGACCGCTGCATTAAAGCAACAGGTGAGAATCTGGAAAAGGATGAAGATTGTTGTTATTTTTTTTTCTCCGCCATTCATTTTAAATATTTGATGCTCATACGGCAATGTCTAGCTTAGACTAACCTTTGTTCTCTTTTTTTTCATCAGGGACTTTGGGAGTTGTTGTAAAAGGCTGTNCAGAACCGCACAACCACTGTGAGCTGTTCAGGAACTGAAGACCGCTGCATTAAAGCAACAGGTAAGAATCTGGAAAAGGATGAATATTGAATATTGAATACAGCTTAGACTAACCTTTGTTCTCTTTCTTTTCATCAGGGACTTTGGAAGGAGAGTCAATTTTTGTAAAAGGCTGTGCCTCTAAATCCATTTGTAATGCCACATCACCGTTTTTTAGTGTGAGCATCTCATGTTGTGAGGGGAACCTGTGTAACGGTGCTCAGAGTGTCTCCCAGAGCTTCCTGTTCCTCTGCTGTTCTCTGCTCTCCTACTTCCTGCTGCACTGAATCCAGCAGTTCTTCACATTCTCCAAACGCTGTACTGAATATAGAGCTTGTATTTTTTCTGTACTAGATTGTGTTCAGATGAGATAAACTGAATTTATACAGGAAAAAGTATAACCTTATTTCAGGGTTCATATTTAAATCTTCATGCTGTAAAAAGTTCAAAAGAAAGTGCTAGTTTTTTTTTTCTTGAAGAAAAAATATTAAATCATCATCATGTCCAGAAGAAACAAGTATTATCATTTTTTAATTATTCAAAAAGGAACATGTTCAGTATTGCCAGACATACGATAACTATCGTATTTGTATGATAATTTTGACCTCTGCGTGATCAATAATGTAAAAACAAATCCCATAATGTACAATAATTTCAGAACTTTGTGACACTTCAAATGATGGTCGTTTAATCGGCTTATACTCATTGATCTAGCTGTGGATCCGATTGTAAGGAGAACGTGAACGTTGTTAGGCACATCTTCCATCTCATCTCATTACGTCTTCTCAGCCAATCATCATGGAGAATGACTCTCCCTCAAGAGCACAAGTTAACGCTCCTGCCGCAGCACTTTTAAGTCAGTTGTTTCCCACTTAGGTACGCCTAGTTTTTTTTATCTATTGTGGTAATTTTTATGTCATGTCAAAAAGTTGTTGGTCTAGATAAATATCTGTATTCTGTACATTTGACTCGTCAAGTCACCTTTATTTATATAGCACTTTTTACAATGCAGATTGTGTCAAAGTAACTTTACAGAGATACACAGCAAAATCTCCAGAGTTAAATCAACTATGGTCCCTCTCTAAATAGTGTTAAAATAACACTGAAGCGGAGTTAAAGTTAATGAGATAATTAAACAATTAATTAAGTGATGATTGTGCATTAGTGATGAACACCTGCTGTTAACAAGCAGAATCACTGAAGAAAAGAGAAACACAAGAACTACAACTGACTTCAGTCACAGCCTTATTAATTGCTTAATTATCTGATTAACTTTAACTCTGCTTCAGTGTTACTTTAACACTATTTAGAGAGGGACCAAATGCATTCTGAGCAGAGTTGATTTAACTCAGTATTGAGTAAGTTCAGTATTGATTCATTACGTTGTAAAAAATCATTAGTTGTTAATTTAGTTCATTTACCTATTCTAAAAACTCATGTATACAATCATTTTCTTCCAAATACGATAATTTTGAGCTTCTGGTACTTGAACATTTGAACTCACAATGGAGCCTTGACAGCATGTGACCGAACATGTGCTCATGTCTCCTTCAGGTCCTTGAAATGTCAAAATGTGAAATCCAAAAATGTGCACAAAGATTTATTTTTTTGGCTAATGATAATACTAAAATGTAATTTCATTATCAGTATTTCAGAATAATCCCATGCATGATGTGTCATATATTCCAATTGTTCTGATATGATAGGGTTTGGTGAAAAAACACTATATGGTGTACATGAATTCAGGCACTGGGAAGGACATTGATGACTCTTTCTGTTGACATGACAACATCCTCATTGTGCAACATCATTACTGGTATTTATGAACAACAGCAGAACTGATATCTTTCTGACATGACTTTTTAATGTTATTTACATTATGATAAATGTTGTTATATTTATGTGCAACATTTCAGCCGTAAATAAAATGTTTTTGCAGATTATCTTCATTAATGGTCTATCTACTTGCTAATATACACTGTTTTCACTGTGTTCCAAATTATTACACAAGTGACATACAGTATCAGTAGGATTTCAGTACAATAAATATTCAGATTTTAGATTTTAGTCATATCTTTTTAGATAACTGGTATCAATCTCAGACAGGTTTAAGTGGCTTACCAGGTCTTCTTAGGTAAATGGAAAACCTACTTAAAGAGATTGTTCTACATTATGAAGCAAGTCATAGTTCTTCTCATGCAATATGGGGAGTGCAATGTAGTGGTGCAATGTTATGCAAAAGCATTGCAAACAACTAATAATGTGTAAAAACTGAATGAATGAAAAAACTTGTTCTTGCTTTCATCCTACTCCTGGCTTTTTTGTTGAAACACAAATAAGATAAAGGTAATAAAATATACAAATAAAATATTAACAAAGAAAGAAAGAAATTTTACCCAATATAATTTTTAGATATTTAGACTGGAAACAAGATAAAAAATACTAAATAAAAAAAGCATTTTTGCCATGGACAAGCTTGTGAAATGCATGGAATATGTCTTTTGGTTGTGTGCTTGAAAATCTGATCAAACTGATGAAACTCTGGTGTGTTTTAGCGTCTTTAAAGGGTCATTTTTTTGTGTTTCGCAATGTGTCAAGTCTGTTCCCAATTTCAGAGGAAGTTAAACTTCTGTGGTTCTGATCTAAACACTTTCTTACCTTCGCCAATCAGTTCAACTATACTGCAGAATAAGGAGCTGCATTTTTTTTCTAGTAATGCACTTATTAAAAGTAAATAAAATCAATAGACAATACGCCTGTAGTTTTGATGTTTGTATTTACTTTCAATAAATGCATTACTACAAAAAAAAATGCTGTAACAACTGTGTGTAATCTGACGTTTCTGTTTCTCTACTTTCATTTGCTCATATGAAGATCCTCCCCTTTTGATAAGCTATAAAATGGGCACTGACAGACGTTATTTCATTCTCCTCCTGATCAAAGATGGATCTGCAAATCTCAGTTTTTCTTCTCGTCATTCTTTTCACTGCAGGTACAAAGACAAATAATGTTTGTAATATTTTCTTTTTTTTTCATTGGATCTCTCACTGTTTCTGTTTTATTACTAAAGGACACTCTCTCAGATGTTATGAATGTATGGGTCTGAACGGTACTTGTGCAGATCAGAAGTTAAAAACATGTCCCACTGGATCTTCCAAGTGCATGAGTTTGACAGCGATAACACAAGGTGGTAAGACCAGCATGACAGATTGAGTGGTGTAAATGTAACTTCTCATATAACTGTGACTCGTTTCTTGGCAGAATTTACAAAATCAATCACAGAATAGTCTATTAAATAATAAATGGTAAATTTTTTACACTTATTTTTCCATCAAAATACCAGTCTTTTGTGTTTCATTCATATTTTAGCTGAAATTAGTGTAAAAGTGAAGATTAAGGATTGTGCTCCTGCCTGTCAAAGTGGGTCCATGAACTTCGGCATTTCAACTGTGACTTCTTCCTGCTGCGACACGGACGAATGTAACCTCCAAGATGCTCCAGGTATTGTGCTTCAATGATCTTCTTCAAAGTCAACACTCATTTTACTTCCAAATGACATTCAATCAGGAAATAAAACACAGGGTGCGACTTGTCTGTCATGAACTGATTGAACGGAGCAGCTAAAAGAGTGTCGTTTCATTAGACGTTATATTTTATACAAATTAAATTAAAATACCTGTTTCCCTCCTGTAGATCACTCTAATGTCCCCAATGGAAAGAAATGTTACTCCATTGATTTACAGAACCGCACAACCATTTTGAGCTGTTCAGGAACTGAAGACCGCTGCATTAAAGCAACAGGTGAGAATCTGGAAAAGGATGAAGATTGTTGTTATTTTTTTTTCTCCGCCATTCATTTTAAATATTTGATGCTCATACGGCAATGTCTAGCTTAGACTAACCTTTGTTCTCTTTTTTTTCATCAGGGACTTTGGGAGTTGTTGTAAAAGGCTGTGCCTCTAAATCCATTTGTGATGCCACAGCATCTATTCTTAATATTGAGGACATCTCATGTTGTGGGGGGAACCTGTGTAACGATGATCAGAATGTCACCCAGATCTCCACATATAACGGTGCTCAGAGTGTCTCCCAGAGCTTCCTGTTCCTCTGCTGTTCTCTGCTCTCCTTCTTCCTGCTGCACTGAATCCAGCAGCTCTTCACATCCTACACACTGTACTGAATATATTCCCTTTATTTTCTCTGTACTATTTTTGGTGTTCTGATGTAATAAACTGAATTCAGGGTTCATATTTAAATCTTCATGCTGTAAAAAGTTTAAAAGAAAGTAGAAAAGAAAAAAGCATTAAATCAAAACAAATGCATATGAACATTGTTAATATTTCACAAATTATTTTGCTCAATATTTTATGTTTTATGTGTATAACTAGTAGAAGAAATAACTGTAAAACATCACGTGATGAAGGTCTAGCTCTTGACATTGATCCAGATTTGATTCAGATTCACAAGCTCTTGTTTTGATTAAATTCCGATCACCTTTCGATTTGTTTCGATATTGATTAATTTGGAAATATTTCAGGTATAGGCTACGCCAATTTTTCTAAAGGAAACAAATGTCTCAATGCTGTGAACAGGTTGGTATACATTATCAAATTCATTTGATATTAATTTTTAGACATAGGTCTAACAATAAACAAACTACAGTTGTATGCAAACTACAGTTGTATGCAAACATTTAAAAATATAATTAATATATAACATAATTTGTGGTAAACTCTTCCCCCTAAATGCTAGGCTACTGAACGACTTTACTGAGGTCAATTTAACGTAAACACAAGTGTTTTACTGACGTCTTTCCACGATTGAGACATGACTGGGCAAATATACATGAGATAATATATATCAATAAGTTGTGCTGTATCTTTCAACACACCTTCTGATGTCCATTCGTGTTTATTTTGTGATGTATAAGCCGTAAAAAAAAGAGATTTGATAGGTTCACTGGGCCATCTTGTATCTTCGAGCAAGATAAATACGAGAGGGACATCTACAGGACAAGACTGTTAATAACATGATTAATCTTAAAGGATTAGTCCACTTTTAAATAAACTTTTCCTGATAATTTACTCACCCCCATGTCATCCAAGATGTCCATGTCTTTCTTTCTTCAGTCGAAAAGAAATTAAAGTTTTTGATGAAAACATTCTAGAATTTTTTTCCATATATATATATGGAAAAAAATTTACCTGAAACTAGCTCTCTTCTTCTTCTCCTCTATTAGAATTCCAGCAGTGTAGACACTGCTAAGCGTATTACTGCCCTCCACAGGCCAAAGTTTGAACTAATTTTTATATGCAAACTTTGACCTGTGGAGGGCAGTAATACACTTAGCAGTGTCTAAACTGCTGGAATTCTAATAGAGAAGTAGAAGAGAGCTAGTTCAAGATGAGCATTTCTGGTTAAAATGTAAACAATTTTAATTTTTTTTTAGAAAATGAGTGATTGTTTCTCTAGATAAGACCCTTATTTCTCGTCTAAGATCGTGTTAAACAATTTGAAGCTGCAGTGAAACTAATTTTGACCTTCAACTGTTTGGTGCCCATTGAAGTCCACTACATGGAAAAAAAATCCTGGAATGTTTTCATCAAAAACTTTAATTTCTTTTCGACTGAAGAAAGAAAGACATGGACATCTTGGATGACATGGGGGTGAGTAAATGATCAGGAAAAGTTTATTTAAAAGTGGACTAATCCTTTAATCAGAACCAGAGTTGTACTAATATTCTGCGTAAATATTACAGAAAAAAACGACCCATAGCTTCTAAGAACAGAATAGTCCATAATAATAATAATTTGCCAGCCCTTTGAAAGACTTTGTGAGGGACTGGAATTCGATTCGACATTTCTGATGCATTGTAAAATTAATTTTCTATGGGAACATTAATTTTATATGTACTTTTCTTGATGAAACTGTTGTCAAAATGTGTCAACAGTCATTTAAATAAAGTTTAAAACCGTATTTAGCTTCATTTATCAGCAGGCGGCAGCAGATAGTCTTGTGCAGGCCTACACCTACACATTTGCTTACTGTACATTAAACACGCAGTGCAGACTGCAGTTTTTTTTATTTATATGAAAAAAAAGGGAAAAAAGAAAAAGGAAAGCTTGTAAAAATTCTAAACATTGTCAAAATTATAAGCCACATGAACAAAAAACAAACAAACAAGGTTCACAACAGATTGTCTCTGGAACATTCTCAGAGAAGTAATATGTACCCGTAAGGAACTTTAATGGGTAGCCTAAATATGGTACAAATAGGTCCCTTTAAGGGTATTGTCCCAGTGACAAGCTGTTGATCCCCTAAAGGTACATGTTTTGTACTTTTTTTGTGTGCGAGAGTGCAGAAACGTCTAAACTTCACTGATGATTGACAGTGCTTTTTGTGTTCTACAGAAGAAAGAATGTCACACAGTTAGTATGACAATGTTCATTTTCATGTGTGAGGTGTCCCTTTAACTTCATCTTAAAAATTCCTTTTCAATTACTTTGATATTACTTTTATACATTTATAAATAGATTTTACACAAGAATGTGCAGTTGTATTGGTCCTTCCTGTATCATTTCTTTATTTATTAGTTAATACTAGTTCTACAATCAAGGTTAAAAATTGTGCTTCAACTGGCTGTCCAAATTTGTCCATGAACTTCAGCAGATATCCTGTAACATGGCTCTTTGTAATGCCCATTATTTGCTTTAAAAAAAAAAAAGGTATAGGAAATGGCCAATTTTCTTGTTAAAAAAAAAAAAGAAAGAAAAAGAAAAAAAAATCGGCCATGAAAAATCATGAATGGTGCATCCCCACACTGAGGCATGGACTCAAGAGCCCAAAAGGTGTCCTGTGGTATCTGGCTTTAAAGCAGCAGATTCTTCAAGTCCTGTAGGTTGTGAGGTGGAGTCAATGTGGATCGAACTTGTTGGTCCAGCACATCCCACAGATGCTCGATTGATGCTCTCACAGTTCAGAAATCTTACCCTATATCCTACGCCTTCCCTATTCAACTTATGGAAAAAACTTAACTGAAGCGACGGCAGTTCGTTTTTTGTTTTTTGTTTTCTGTTAGTTGAATATGGAAGACAGTCTGGCAGAAGCTAGATATTTTACTACATAACTAATACATTTTTTTTACAAAAATGCATTGCTTCTCTTCAAAAGGCCTTTATTAACCCCCTGGAGCCATGGAGCACACGTTTATGATGGATGGATGTGGATGGAGGCACTTTCTTTACTGCCACTATCACTGCCATTATATAAAGCTTGGATATGGCAGGAATCAGGGTATTTATTAATTATATCTCCGATTGTATTAATCAGAAAGAAGAAAGTCATATACACCTAGGATGGCTGGAGGATGAGTAAATCTTGGAGTAATTTTCATTTTGAACTAATCTTTTAAGTTCACTTAAAGAAAACTTGCAGTATAAAACTACTAAACAGTTTACTGAGTGTGTGTGTGTGTGCGTGTGTGTGTGTCCAACACATTGATTATGAGAACCAATAGTTTGCTTACAATCTAATACCCAGACCTTAATATGTGGCCTTGTTAGGGGATGATCATGATATATTCTTCACCTTTGACAAGTCATATGACAAGCTTTGGCTCATCAGTGTATAGCTCAATACTTTCTTCTTCTTTTTTTCAGAATTGTGCTGTATTGGTATGTCTTCATTGTATTAATAAACTTATTAACTGCATTTTATGAAAAAAAAAACATAAGCATTCTTTAGAAGAATGTCACTTTTCTACATAACTTTCCTGACAGTGCCATTTATGAAAGAACTGTAATGCACTGTTCTCCTCTGTTCTATTTCTTTTCATCAGTGACTTTTGGTGGTCAGTCACTTATTTTAGTCACTGTAAAGGGCTGTCTCTAAAGCCATTTGTGATGCCACAGTATCGGTTCCTAATGTTCATAATGTTGGGAACGTCACATGTTGTGAGGGGAACCTGTGTAACGGTGCTGATTCTACGGCTGCCGCAAAGACACAATATGACATGCTGTACAAATATATAGCTCATATTTACTTTAGTGTTCTGATGTGATGAACTGAAAAGTATACAGGAAATCTATATGATCCTTGCATATAATAATAATAATACTCTTTAATTGGAAATGTACAATTCTTATTTCATATTCCTTGTTTTTTGTGTGTTAAAAACCTAAAATAAGTTATTTAAAAAATAAATAATGAGAAATACAGTAGGCAGCATTGCACCTTTCAAAGCAAAGGTCTTACGGTGGATAGAGTACTTAATGGCAGAAATTTCATTTTTGGGTGAACTAATCCTTTAAAGACTCAAATCTGATGATTTCAGAGAAAATGAATGCTGTGGTTCTGTTTAAACAAGTTGTGTCATGTCCCACTCCCACACTGTGTAGGTGTAACCCATTCTGCTGAATTACTCTAATCCTTTAACGGTGAAACAAGATTATATTCAAGTGAAAAGATCACAGAACTAGTCTTGACCTGGTTTCTCAATAACTTTATGTACAGCTGAATGTAAGTAACCTAAATCTATGTGTAAAAACATTTTCTGCATAATGATTTAATAAAATTGTTTATAACTGCGGTGTTGTGTATGTTAACTTACAACTAGTATTAAAAGGTTCAGTCAGAGACCAAACTCTTCAATCAGTGAGTCAGACCATTTTATGATGACTTTACCATTACTTAAAAAGTGACCAACATCATCTGATCTTCTCTTGCTTTTCTTTCGCTATAACAAACATGTATCAGAAACACACAATTAAAGTAGCCAAAGAAACACTGATGTTAACGTGTAAAGGTTCAAGAGCTCAACTAAAGCAAGAACGGTGACTTCAAACTTTATTATTCAGTCCAGGATGAGCCAAAAAACATCAATGTTATGCTGCCTGTTGCTTTAGTTCAGAGACAGTAACATAGTTACAGTCATTCATTCGTGTGTGTTCTTTCTGGTTTAATACAAGAGGTTCTCATTTTACAGTGAATGTGTTTTGTTATAGTCATACTTCAGGATATATGTATAAAATAACTGTTTTTTTTTTTCTTTAAGAGTGTTTTGCTCTTTATTTAAATTAAGATATTTTACGCTTATTTTACAGACTTTGATTGGCGGGCGTTACTGAAAGTCATTTGACAAATTTGGTTGTTGTTGTTTTTAAGATTATGTTTTGCAGTGAAGGTGTTTCATTGTAAAAATTCAGGGAATACCTGTAAAATAACAGTGTTTTTCTGTAGAAAAACTTTAATTAGAATTTCTGTTCGTTTTTTACACTTTATTTAAATTAGAATATTTTACTTAAATTTTAAGGTTTTTGTTTGGCAGCCGTAGCTGACAGTCATTGACCAATTTTTTAAGATTTTTTTTTTTACAGTGTAGATGAAAAAATATTGCTAAAAATAGAACAAAGATTTGACTTGGACCTCAGGGACTCGTGACTTTGTGCACCCAATATAAACACATGCGCATAACTCGTATCACTAATAATCATCATACATATTAGTGAATAGCCTATATCAAATAATAGCTGTTTGAGTGAGGTGTTTTAATCTCTGATTTCTTTTCTTTCATTCTTTTTTAATTCATGGCACAAAACGGGATTTTTTTAACTAAATATTTACTAAGTCTCTTAATGTGTTTTTTTATATATAGATAGCTAAGAAACTGTGAACACTGGAAAACATTAAATGTAACATGCATATTGTTCACAAGCAGTTTTATTGCTTTCCGTGGTTGAAACACAAATTAAGTGATAACATGGACGTGATACATTACGGTCAGTAATACAATATCTTTTAACATACTTTTGAACATACCTTTGATGTTCATTCATGTTTTTTGAGATTTAACTTGTATTGAAGAGGAAGAAAGACTCGCGCTCCGCGCTGCTGCCTGAACTGAGGCATTATAGAGATCTGACACGTCACATTTACATTTATGCATTTGGCAGACACTTTTATCCAAAGCGACTTACATTGCATTATACTATACATTTGTATCGGAGTATGTGCAATCCCTGGGATCGAACCCATGACCTTGGCATTGCTAGTGCCGTGCTCTAACCACTGAGCTACAGGAAAGCTATGCTAAAGCATTTAAGAATTTGAAAACTGAAAGTTTCATTTTTATCAAGTAATAAAGCTCAAAGCTTTTTGCGAAAAAAAACGCAGACCTGGCAGCCCTGCACTCTAAGAAGAAATGTGTGGAAAAATGACACATATTATGTGTAACACTCTAGTTTACACATTTTGTGTGAATATTGCATAAAAATGTGTTGGAAGAATTCAATTGTTGTACACATATTATGTGTAGTTTTAAAATTAACACAACCTGTGTATTTGTTCACAGCATCAACACATTTTTGTCATGTTTTTTTGTTGAAACCTTTTTTTTGGATAAAAAAAAAAATCAAGTGGCAGTAATAATATATATGCATAATCCAAGGTTTGAACCAATGATGCTTCTGACATGTGAATGTATGTTATGTGTGTACAAATATGTGAAATGAGGGAATGTGCCTCATAGTCGGTGTATGGTCACGAAGTATCTCCGTGACATACATGAAAAATTTTGGTTTAAAAAATACATTCCATCTGACATTTACGCAACAAACTCATCCAGCAACATAGCTCTTTAACATACATCTCTGCACATAGAAAAAAAAGGGTTTACAATTGTAGGGGTGCATCATAAACTTACAAGAAAGATCATGTTTGTTTTAACCCTCATTGATTTCCAGAGAACTGCACTTTTTTTCTCTTGCGGAACAACCCAGCACAGCTATGTGGGGCCCAGATGGGTGTCACCTGGGCTGTCTAACTGGGGCCCAGCAGGTTTGTCCACAGTTTCCATGGAGGCCCCACATGGGTTAGCCCAGATGAAATGAACACTGCTCAGTGTGCACTACAGTCTGTTAAATGTAACAACAAGAACTACAACTTCAGCCACAGCCTTCGATGAAATCAACTGAAGATAAAAGACATTAAATCACTCAAGATCTGATTAAACATCTCCACAAACAGCATTACCAGCTTCACTTATTACTAACCAGATTGACTTTATTTCTGACATCTATAAAAGTTTTTAAGTGTGTAGCGAACAATGTGTTTTTCAAAGTTTCTGATTTAAATGGTTTTATTGTTGTAATTCTAAAAGAGATCCAACACAAAGCTAATCACATTTGGTTAGGGTTGCCACCCGTCCCGTGAAATACGGAATCGTCCCGTATTTACAGGCAAAATGTATTTTACACATTATGCAGCATCCCATGCAAATCACCCCACCCGCATTGTGTGAAGACACATCCTATTCTGCCCCTGATTGGGTAATACTCGCTGCTATCGTTGGTTTGATTGGTTTGTTTCAGGTTCACGGGCCGTGAATCACGGCCAATCAGAGTCAGAGGAGGGCGAGACGCTTCCACTTCATGGAAGATCCTTGCAAGTCTCCTGCACTATATTTTTTCCCAATATACTTTTTTGAGTGTCAAAGCATTTGTTTAATTTATAATTGCTAAGTTATGGATCTGTTAATTTAATAAGTTAATAAAATATGGTTCACATCTCAGAAGTTCCTCCAAAAGCTTATTTTTTGTGGTCTCAGTCACACTTTGTTGGTCTATGTTTATTATTGTCATATAGCTGTGTATTCAATATGGCCACTTAAGTTGTGATAGTGAGAGACTGAGTGCATCTGTTCACACTGATTTCAATAGCAGATATCTTATTATAATGTCCATTGGTATCAATCTTAATATTTTTATGAAAACATGTTTTAAGTTATGATATACCACCACTGGCACGCCATCGGGACTGTGGTCATCGTGGCCCCCAGCCTGTAGTGTGCACACTGAGCAGTGTTCATTTCATCTGGGCTAACCCATGTGGGGCCTCAATGGAAACCGTGGACCGCAGCCCAGGTGACACCCATCTGGGCCCCACATAGCTGTGCTGGCTGGATCCAAAAAAAAGGATCCACCACAACACTTCCTTTATGGCAGTTTGTTGCGTGCAAAGACTTGCTTGAGGACATTTGATCTAGCATGTACATTTTTAAAAATTTTGAATACACATTTTTTGTTGATGATCACATATAAAAAGCAAAATTTTATTAAAGAAGAAAAAAAAATTCTGCTCTTACACCACTAAAAACACAGTTAGGCCAAATTGTAAAAATTGTCACATTAAGAAGGTTGGTTTAAGTAGACCCATACATTTCTTGCAATTCCTTTATCTTCAACTGGCAAGTAAATTAAACTGAAGTTTCGGCTTCAGGAAATGTCTACTTCTGTTGAACTTTCATTTTCTCATGAAGATCCTCCCCTTTTGATAAGCTATAAAATGGGCACTGAAACAGATGTTATTTCATTCTCCTCCTGATCAAAGATGGATCTGCAAATCTCAGTTTTTCTTCTCTTCATTCTTTTCACTGTAGGTACAAAGACAAATAATGTTTTTGATTACTAATACAGATCATTAGATGTTCTCTTTCACTGTCTCTGTTTCATTACTAAAGGACACTCTCTCAGCTGTTATGAGTGCAAGGGTCTGAACGGTTCTTGTCCAGATCAAGAGGTAAATACATGTCATAGTGGATATTCTCAGTGCATGAGTTCAACAGTACTAAGAAAAGATGGTGAGTCCAATACGATTGAAATGTATTGTTATATTTGACTGATTGGAGATGCTGCTATAATTTACTGGGGCTGCAACAGAAAAGCTACACATTTTTCTGGCAGAATTTACTATTTCAGTCACAGAATATTGTACATATATTTCTGATATTTAATTTGTTTTCTCTCAGACTATTATGATTTTGTATTTTTATTTAAATATTTGAAATGAGAAAAATGCTAAATTTTGACATTGTCACTATTATGTTCAGTTAGTTTCATGGACTTTTAGTTTGTATTCAGTAGTTCCTGTTCATTTGTTTCAGTTTCCCATTCTCATTTGTTGTCATGGGCATTCATTAATGATCACTGTGTTAATCATTAGTTCCCTCATTTGCCCTGTATTTAAGTTGCTCTGTTTTGCGCTTCAGTTCTTGGTTGTTGTTTGTGCATGCTCTTATAGATCCGTTTAGATCCACTCTGACGGACAACAACAACAACATCAACAACAAAAAAACTCCCTAAGACTTCCTAGCTCTTCTATCCAGATAGCAAAATTCTCTGCTTTTACTGTTAATTATATTCCTCATGTTCTATTTTTATTCTTCTTCTTTATGTAAAGCACTTTGAATTACCATTGTGTATGAAATGTGCTATACAAATAAAATTGCCTTGCCTTGCGCTTATTAAACCTTGTTTATATTTTATATCCTGTCTTCAGCAATTTGTAACATAAATACATTTTCAATCAACATAATGTGCAGTTTAATTGGTCTTTTCTGCATCATTCATGTTTTTTAGGTTCAAAACTGAAGCTTAAAAGTTGTGTTCCTGAGTGTCAAAGTGGGTCCATCAACATAGGCACTGATAAGTCAACTTTTTCCTGCTGTAACACAGACGAGTGTAACATCCAGTATGCTCCAGGTATTGTCCTTCAATGATCATGTGCAAATGACTTTCTTCTTTAAAGTCAACACTCATTTTTACTTCCAAAGGACATTCAATCAGGAAATAAAACACAGGGTGTGGTTTGTCTGTCATGAACTGATTGAATGGAGCAGCTAAAGGTGTGTTGTTTCATTAGCTATTTTGTACAGGAAATAAAAGAATATTTGATTTCCCTCTGTATAGATCCCAGCAGTAACATCCCCAATGGAAAGAAATGTTACTATTGTGATGGACAGGATGGACAGAACTGCACAAACACTGTGAGCTGTTCAGGGACTGAAGACCACTGCATTCATGTAATAGGTGAGAATCTGGAAAAAGATTTAAGTCATTATCTTTTAAGGTTTAAATATTTGACACAGCTCACATATGTCCAGCTTAGACTGAATCAACCTTTGTTTTCTTTCTTTTCATCAGAGAATTTTGGAGGCCGGTCAACTGTTTCAAAAGGCTGTGCATCTAAAGCTATGTGTGATATCACAGCACCAGGTCCCCATAGGGTTCTGAACATCACCTGTTGTGAGGGGGACCTGTGTAACAGTGCTCAGAGTGTCTCCCAGAGCTTCCTGTTCTGTTCAGTGTTCAGTTCATCTGGGCTAACCCAT
The DNA here is from genome assembly GCA_003731715.1 of Anabarilius grahami. Lineage (NCBI taxonomy): Eukaryota > Metazoa > Chordata > Actinopteri > Cypriniformes > Xenocyprididae > Anabarilius > Anabarilius grahami. The sequence continues at coordinate 4,723,645 of RJVU01023003.1, forward strand.
GTGGGGCCTACATGGAAACCATTGACAAAAATGTCTGGGCCCCAGTTAGGCAGCCCAGGTGACACCCATCTGGGCCCCACCATGCTGTGTTAGCTGGGATAGGGCTAAAGACGTTCAGCGATCAGATGGTTTTTTTCTCTTGCAAAACAAGTAACCATAAAAGAAAAGGAACAACCACAATGCTTCCCTTGCATCTGTTTGTCGCAAAAAAATCACATGCAATGACTAAAGGATCCTCAAGGACATTTGATCTAGCATGTAATATATTTTTTTACATTTTGAATACAGATTTTTATCACATACAAAAAGCTAAATTTTATTAAAGAATAACAAAAAGAAACATTTCCTGCTCTTACACTACTGAAAACACAGTTAGGCAGAAGAGGGGGATATTTTCACTGATATTCATATACAGGAGATAAAATACAATAAAATATTGAAGAGCTTATGATAAAAAAAAAAATCACTGCTTGCCTAGGTGGTTATTTTCAATAGGTCTGTACAGAAATATTGCTTAGAATATCTTGATATATCAAAAAATTAGGAGTGCACTCCAGACTCATATATTTTTTTTACAAAATTAAACTACTAATTTGATTTCATCAACATATACTGTATGTCTCAAACCATCTTCTTTCTGCAGTTTTAACAGTTGAACATTTTAATTGATTTGTCACTATAGCATATTTGCATGTTGCAAATGTTTGCATATCACTATTGCCACAAGTGTGATAAAGATCTCTCTAGTTCCTTTTTATTTTACTTTTAATCTCAATCTTACCACATCCTTTCACACAAATGATGTTGATCTATCAACATTTAATGAATAGAAAAAAATATTGCTTATACAGCTGAATGTAGGTAACCTAAATCTATGTGTAAACTGAAGTATGTCTGATTTTCTTTCTTCTGCAGAACACAAGAATATATTTTAAAGAATGCTTGGGTCCAAACAACACTGAACCCCACTGGATTTCATTTTATGGACACATTTCATTTACACACACACACACACACACACATGCACACGTGCATTTCTTTCATTGTATCTGTAAGGACATTGCATAGTCTTCTATTGATTTTATATCAGGTTAATGATATTTTCTATGGTCTAGCCTAACCCTACCGACATGTTTCGGTCGACTTATAAGCTTTTTAAACACATTTGGCCCTCACAGCCAAAACTGTACACAAAACCACACTCACTTTTCAGAAAATCTACTTTTGTGTTCCACAGAAGAAAGAAATTCATTCAGGTTTTGAATGACATGAGGGTGAATAAATTATTTTTTGGGTTAACTATCACTTTTAGAAGGTTGGTTTAAGATGATGTACAATATTTATTCTTTATAGTTTCCTTATTAAACTGTCATTTATCATTAGCAAGTAAATTATGAAAGCTGAAGTTTCTGTTTCAAGAAATGTCTATTTCTGTCAAACTGTCATTTTCTCATGAAGATCCTCCCCTTTTGATAAGATATCAAATGGGCACTGAAACAGATGCTATTTCCGTAAAAACATGTCCTAGTGGATCTTCTCAGTGCATGAGTTCAACAACGGTGAATGACTGACTGACTGATGGAGATGTTGCTATTTTTTACTGGTGCTGCAACAGAACAGCTATTTGTTTTTCTGGTGGAATTTACAATTTCAATCACAGAATATTGTACATATATTTTTAATATACATTTTTTTTTTTCTCAAATTGTTATGATTTTGTATTTAAAAATTAGCTTCAAATGAGAAAATTCTAAATTTTGCCATATTTATAAGTACATTTTTCATCAAAATAGTGTGCAGTTGAATTGGTCTTTCCTGTATTTTTTAGTAATAAAATGATGATTAAAGATTGTGCTTCTGCCTGTCAAAGTGGGTCCTTGAACAAAGGCACTGTAAAGGTGACTACTTCCTGCTGTAACACAGACGAGTGTAATGCCCAAGATCCTCCAGGTACTTCAATGATCATGTGCAAATAACTATCTTCTTTAAAGTCAACACTCATTTTACTTCCAAATGACATTCAATCAGAAAATAAAACGAAGGTGTGGTTTGTCTGTCATTAACTGATTGAATGGAGCTGCTAAAGGAGATTTATTACATTAGATATTTTGTACAGAAAATAAAATAAAATAATACTTGTTTTCCCTCTGTAGAGCCTGTCCCGAATGGAAAGACATGTTACTCCTGTGATGGGAAGAGCTGCTCAAACACAGTGAGCTGTTCAGGGGATGAAGACCACTGCATTAAAGCAACAGGTGAGCATCTGGAAAGGACGAAGTTGATAAAAGTCATGATTTTTCAAACTCTCTTAGGTTTAAATATTTTTCACAGATCACATAAACCAATGTCCAGCTTAGACCGAATCAAACTTTGTTTTCTTTCTTTTCATCAGTGGCTTCTGGAGGCCAGTCAGCTGTTGTAAAAGGCTGTGTATCTATATCCCTTTGTGATGCCACAACATCAGTTCCTGGTGTTAAGATCTCATGTTGTGAGGGGAACCTGGGTAACGGTTCTCAGAGTGTCTCCCAGAGCTTCCTGTTCCTCTGCTGTTCTCTGCTCTCCTACTTCCTGCTGCACTGAATCCAGCAGCTCTTCATTCTACAATCAGACACACTGCACTGAATATTTTCTCTGTACTGTATTTGGTGTCCTGATGTGTTTTTTATTGTAAAATTTTATGAAATAAAATACTTCATCACCTTGTTCCTGGTGTCATATTTAATAAAGCTGTAAAGAAGTATGAAAAACAAACTGCAATAATAAAATTATTTAAATTATGTTTATATAAATAAAATTTGTTTTTTACCTCACGATTTCGGACAAACTTCTGAAGCCGCATAATGGTTTAATGATCTACAGCCCAAATAGAGTGAGCTATGATGAAAACTAAGAGAATATTTAAGTAGGCTACTACAATAGTAATTTCTCACTATATCTAACAATCAATGTCCTCCGAAGGCAGCATTTTCAAGTTTTAGGAAGCAGCCAAAGACTCAAATTCAACAATTCCAGTCTATCTCATCTGCTAACCATCTCAAGTATCATCTCTTACCCAGTAAAATCCCCAGAGTTAAATCAACTTTGCTCAGAGTACATATGGTCCCTCTCTAAATAGTGTTAAAGTAACACTGAAGCAGAATTAAAGTTAATCAGATAATTAAGCAATTACTTAAGTGATGATTGAACATTAATGATGAACACCTGCTGTTAACAAGCAGAATCACTGAAGAAAAGAGAAACACAAGAACTACAACTGACTTCAGCCACAGCCTTAGATGAAATCAACTGAAAAATAAAATACATTAAATCTCTCAAGATCTGATTCACTTATTACTAACCAGATTTACTTTATTTCTGTCAGACGTCTAAAGAAGTTCTAACAGCGGTTTAGATGTTGGTGTTTTATTGGTCAAAAAATTATGCCACCATCATGGTGGTCAGGGTTTGTTTTAGTTGGGCTCTTGACACTTTTAGGTCTATAAAATAGTTTGTGTTTAAACAATTGCAATAGTGTTTCACAACAAATATTTGTACATTGCTGAATCAAAAGACTGAAGGAGCAGATCTGCTTGGTTTTCCTGCTTGAAAGCCCTTTCAAATGAACATTAATTTCGTTTGCAACAAAAACCAAAAGAAATTCTATTAAACAAATGCCACCGTAAAGCTAAAAATGATCAACTCTTATAGCTCAGGCTTATACATGAAAACATAGCATACAATCCTCAACAGTGATGACAATAATTATTCATACTGCCGTGCATGATTGGAGTTTTGTCCTATGGTGATACCCAGCATGCATTGCAGTATGAATAATTATTGTTAAATAATTATTATAAGTTAAATGCAATTTAACTTTAACTCTGCTTTAGTGTTATTTTAAAGGTGCGTTCACGCGGCCTCGTAATTTCTGCAGATTCTTACGAGAATTACGAGATTCTAGCTTGTAAAAAGCGTTCACGTCCTCGTAGAGATCGTAGTTACAGCTTGTAAGCTGGAAGTTTTCTGAAAGCTCCCAGATGTGGCCGCTGTACCACCTGACCGCTGTAGATTAATTTAGGCATTGATAGTGGTGCCATGGAAACGCATAATTCCCAGTCCAAGAACCAAAAGGACGTGAACAGCTCTGAATATAACGTCATGTGTTGTCATTTCAAGATTCCGGTAAATACAAGGTGGCGTGAACGCAGCATAACACTATTTAGAGAGGGACCAAATGTACTCTGAACAGAGTTGATTTAACTCTGGGGATTTTGCTGTGTCCCTGATTATGCATTGTGATCCTACCATCTGCAAATAAACCTGTTACAGTTTTACCCGCAGTTCTGGTCATTGCATCCAAGCCCAAACATTCAATTGAATTTTTCAATTCACATTTATTTGTATAGCACTTTTCACAATACATATAGTTTCAAAGCAGCTTTACAGAGAACGCATGTCAACATTATAATTTAGTGTGATCTGTTATCAGAGTTGACTGTCCAAATTATGTAATTTAAGAAATGTACATATATAATCACACAGTTAGCCAACAATGTAATAATTTAATTTACAATCACTGTTAGCAAATTAATTTAAGGTAGAAACAATGAGCTTGTGGAAGTAATGATTACATGATAACAATAATTAGGAATATATAGAAATTTGGGAATGTGCATTTTAATCTAGATGTTGTGTCATCTGAAGTCCTCGCAGGAGTTGGCGCCGTCTCTTCAAAGGTGTTGGTCATCTGAGGTCTTCTTAAGAGGCTGGATCCAAACTGAAGCTGATGCACTCTCTAGTCACCTTGGGACGGGCATCCTGAGATCAAGCAGAAAAGCAAATGGAGAATAATTAGCATAGCTGCTGTTCATAATATTAAGCAAAGATAGTCATGTGCAATTGATCTGATATGAGATGCATTATGTGAACTCTTGGCTAAAGAGATGCGTCTTTAATCTAGATTTAATAATTTTAATCTAGATAACTGGGTGAGCGAGTCTGAGGCCCGAGTTTAGGAGCCAAATGTGAAAACGCTCTCCCTCTCCTAGGTACAACCAGAAGTCCAGAGTTTTGTGATCTTAAAGGGGCTCTCTGTAGGAATGACACCCAGTGTTCAAAATAGGTACTGCAGTCCAAATTCAAAATATTGTTTGGCCCGCCCCCTCGTTCAAAGACGCGGGTTGCCAGCTTTTACAGCATATGGTTGCCAGCAACAATAGGTAGTGCAATTGACAATGAAAGCTGAGGAGACTTGCACACTGTAAGCTGATGAGTTGATTTATCTGTTTTGATATGCTTTTGCCAATTCCGATTATCTTTCTAAGAACTATAAATGACAACATATACAAACAAAAATCTACTTTTCCTCAATGCAGAGTTTTATTTTCATTAAAAAAAAAAGTTAAAGTCAGTAATAAAATATAAACAGCTCAAATAAATGCAATAGAATAAAGAGAGCTATGAAACTACGTTTTTCGGGTTAACTGGGTTTTTATTCAGGTTAAAAATACTACAGAAATTAAAGTAATCAAATGTAAATTAACACAAACACCTTAATTTCTGTAGTCTTTTTGCAAATAATTCTTACCATTAAAGTTATAAAACGTATTCAGTCAAGAGCAGAAAGTGATTTTCTTTGTCTTTTGTTCTTTGATTAACATGACAGACAGCAGCAGGAATATTGGACTGCTGTCCCTTTAAGAGTTTATGAACGGTGTTCAACGGACCCAATACTGTTACACACAACATGGGTTCACTTTCTTAGCTATTTAACGATTCAAAACTGACTGTGTTTATCTGTGTACTCGCCAAGATTGCCTGTGCCAATCCATATATACATACTGTCATGATCATGTTCTGTTTTGTCTTGTCTAGCAGTTTTCATTGTCACTGTTTGCTTTAGTTCCGTTCAGTCATTAGTTGTCAGGGGCTGCTTCTGAAAACTTAAAATTGCTGCCTTTGGAGGATGCATTACAAGGTAGGAAGGCATCAAGGCATGTCTGAATCCAATGTTTGCTTCACTTCCTCTTTCCTGAGATACCTTCATCTTATCTAATTTTGAAGGAAGCACACATGTATCCTTCGCTGCCTTTGATATCCCACAATCCTGAGCTTTTCATTCTGTGACAGCTGAGCTTAAAAATAAAGTTGCAGTTGGTGGTCAGTTTGTGTGTAACGTACATTTTTGACCAACGTTTTCCACTTTTGATGTCATAGCTAGATATTACTATTGTAGTAATTACTTATTCACTTTGTTTTCATCAAAGCTCTCTCTATTTTGCTGTAGATCATTAAACTGTTACGCTTCCTCAGAGGTTTGTCCGAAATCAGTTTTGTGAGGTGCCTTTGTGCACAAACACTGGCTGCAGATTAACTGCCTGATAAGGAAGCGAGGAAACCATTTTCAGATGCAGCCATTATCATTAATTAGCGTCACACCTGTAACAGTTACCTTTTAGTTCCCCTTTTCAGTTGACTGCCTGTGTATACAGTATAAGTCTTCAGTTCCCTTCTGTTTTGTATCTGTAATTTAATGCACAAATAAAGCTGTCATGTGCATAAGATACATGACACATTTTTGTTTAAAAATATACATTTCATCTGACATTTATGCAGCAAACTAATCCAACAAAATAACTTGTATTTTTGTCATTGCACACACTCACACACATACAAGTTTGCAATTGCTTTAACAAAAACTGAGAATGTCAGTTTAAAGGGGTAGTTAATTTCGATTTCACTTTTTTTTTACTTTAGTTAGTGTGTAATGTTGCTGCTTGAGCATAAACAACATCTGCAAAGTTACAGCGCTGAAAGTTCAATGCAAACTGATATTGTCTTTTAAAGTTATGGCAGTTTAATGCCTACAAAAACTTCCGGTTTGGACTACAACAAGCTTCTTGCCGGGTTGGTGACATCATAAACCATGCAATTAACATAAACCCCACCCACGGGAACACGCAACATAGTGGGCGAGGCCATGTCGCGCGGCATTATGGAAGCGGAAGAGTTGTGTACACCGGTAAAAGAAATAATAATAGAACCTATTATAATAATCAATGATATTGTCTACACTGGATGCGCCACTGAAGACAGCTTCCAGAATCTACACGAGTTCAATGTTGGATTTGCACAAAGGCTATTAGGCCAAAGAACATACACTAACAAGAAGCGACACTCAATAGAAAGTTCCACTGAAACACCGGCGCCCAGCAGCAGCCCTGCGTTTCCAAAATTTTGTGGTGAAAGTCGGTAGTTTCTATGGCAATATCAGCTGCTTTGTAAAAAAAAAAAACGTACATTAAAGCTGAAATCCAACCTGAATGATGACAACACAGAATAAAATACTATAACTAGTGATCATCAAATCCTTTTTACAGTTTATTTTACACACTTTGTGTTTTAAGTCTTCCACTTTTTTAACAAAACCTTTGCTCTCTAGAAACCCAGTCAGTTTGGGTTAAAATTCTTCGAAGTTCAAGTATTAGCATTATAAACACTGAATTAATAACAACATATGAAATTAAATTAAGAACATGCATCAGAAAAATTGGGAATGTTGGACAATAAACAACCTGATTTTGCAGTGCTGTCTAATGTCCGTTAAATCTCTTGTATTAAACCAAAATGAGTTGAAAAAAGCCAGCAAACTCGGGTTTGATTTGGGTATGCTGCAGCCTATATATCTCTCTGTGTAATAACTAAAATAATGTTTATATCATATTTTCTGGCTAGTTTACTTCAGTTTTTATAATACACCATACTTTAACCAAAACTGAATAATTAAAAACAAGTTTAAATGGGTACATTTTCTATAATTATTTTTGATTCTTAATTTTCTTTTCTGTCATACTCAAATTCTTGTTAAAACACATTAGACATGCTTATTCTGTGCATTTTGAACACTTTTTGTGTGAAATTATACTTATTTTGAGCGTTAATTTAACTTTAATTGAGCGTCAGCAGCGCAGCAAAAATATACTCGGCGCCGAAACCCCCGCTTCACTGCTGCTTACGCGACGCTCCTGCTGCCTGTGTGAATGCTTCCGTTGGTTAACATGCACATGGGCGCCGAACGAGGCTTCACGCTCACGCGCTGCTCACGCTTGCAGTGTGAAACAGCTCTGAAACTTACAGGATATTCTTATAGTATGATGACCTCTTATATGTCAAAAGCTCAAGGAAAATTTAATTTCTAAGTTCATCACCCCTGTAAAGCAGGGGTGTCCAGGAGGTCGACCTTTCTGCAGATTTCAGTTTCAACCCTGCTCCAACACACCTGTCTGTAATCATTAAGCAGCCTTGAACACCATCCCTGCGTCCCAATGTGCATACTACCCACCTTATCCACCCAAAGTAGTATTGAATATTACTAATGTCACATACTATTTAGGATGGATAGTATGCGCATTGAGACGCAGGCCATGATTAGCTGGTTGAGTTGCGTTTGATTTGGGTTGGAGCTAAAATCTGCAGGGCGGTAGACCTCCTCCAGGACAGGGTTGAACATCCC
>RJVU01023075.1:0-18075 GCA_003731715.1 Anabarilius grahami
CATATTAAATACATTTTGTGTGTTGAAAGTTGTTATAATGCTACTCCATGTGTTCGCTCAACGACTACTATGAGACACTTGTTGCACACAGCAGTAAGCTAGATCGATATTATCTAAGGTGCACCAATTTAATATATAATATTTAGCCTACCATATGAATCTAACCATATCATGTCAACAAATGGAAAAGTCAGCCAGTTGTTTATTATCATGTTCATTATTGTGCATTTCGCCCAGACAGCAGGGGCGCTTTTTACCCCAAATATCATTGAAAATCATTAACAAGACATTTGTCTCAAAATATATTCTATAATTTTAGCGATTCTCATTTGCTACTCAGCAAAAACTTATGATAATTTGAACACTGAAGCAGTGTTAATGAGAAAAGAAAGTTAATGAGATAATTAAGTGATTAATTGTGTGATGATTGACCATTATTGAAGACACCTGATGATAACAAGCAGAATCACCAAAGGAGAAAATAACAATTTAAAGTCAAAACCATGGAGATCAATGTTTGCTTTAGTTGATCTTCTGCTGTAGAATCACAGTGCTGCTGTAATCAATAATGTAAATCTATCTCAGAGATTGAGTTCTAAATGAGTTCAGAGATTCAGCTCAGATTATGAGAAAACATAACCAACACCACCTGATCATCTTTTAACTTGGCTTGTATAATATTAAAAAGTCAAGAGCTCAACTAAAGCAAACCCTGATCTCCATGATGGCGACTTAAATTGTGATTTTCTCCTTTGGTGATTTTGCTTGTTATCATCAGGTGTCTTCGATAATGGTCAATCATCACTCAATTTATCACTTAATTATTTCATTAACTTTAATACTGCTTCAGTGTTAATTTAACACTCTTATTTTAACACTTTAACACTCTTGAGTATCTCACATATACTCCCAGAAGAGTTCATTTAATACTGGAGATTTTGTTATGTGTATATTCTCCAGAGTCTGTGTTTCTGGTGTTGTTGATGGTCAGAGATCCAGTTTGATCCAGCTTCAGTCTGACTCTGAATCTCCCATCAGCACTATCATTGTGAAACATGCTCTTATTGTTCTGTCTGTTGATTTTAGCATTGGGAATTATTTTAGTCTGATGATAAAAAATATTAGAGGCAAACTGAATGATACAAATAATAAACAACAAAATGATGTGCATGTGGACAATTGATCATACAAACAGAATTGAAGCCATAAATCACTTACCAGACAGACTCCACCAGCACAAACAGAAGAAAATAAATTCCTAAAAAAAAAAATCAGCATTTCATCAAAATTATAATAACCAGTCCTGTCGTTCTTGAAAACAATGAATGTGTTGTTGGTCTGTTGTTAAGTGATTTCAGTCAGTGTGAATAATCTAATCCAGTAGCGTCTCCCTTCAGAGACTGTTTGACAGAAAAAAGAGTACAATGTGAATTCTTTCCAAATTATTTACACTTTACCATTTCACCATCATGAATCTCTATGCCAGTGATTAAAACACACACAGACACACACACGTTCGTTTTTGTGAATTGTGGGGTCATTCCATAGGCGTAATGGTTTTTATACTGTACAAACCGTATTTTCTATCCCCCTACACGACCCCTACCCCTAAACCGAACCATCACAGGAAACTGTGCACACTTTTATTTTCTCACAAAAACTCATTCTGTATGATTTATAAGCCTTTTGAAAAGTGGGGGACATGGGTAATGTCCTCATAAGTCACCTCTTTTTGTAATACCTATGTCATACCCATGTCATTATACACATTTGTGTCCTGATATGTCACAAAAACATGCCCACACACAAAACAAAGATTTATGAACTGAACTGAGTGTGTCAGATACAAGACATACAGATGTACAGTTAGTGGGTCCCCAGTAAATAACATGACGCCACTGCTTTATAATGTCTATGAAGGCAAAATTGAGTCATGGAGGAGGTGCTGATATATATATATATATATACAGACTCTGGGTAAGTAAAGTCAGTAAATTTTAGTCCAATACGATAATTAACTAGCATTTTCGGGTATGGGAAAATCCTCTCCAGGTCAAAATGACCCAAACACAACATGAGGGTTAAGTAACTGATTTGAAGATACAAAAAAAAAAAACTTTTAGTCCCATGTAACCTGATTTGCTAAATCTTTTGGAATCTGTTTATTTACAAGAAACATCCAAACAAACTGATTCACTACAATGAATCTGATTTTCCAGCAATACATTCGAGAGAACCGAGAGCGTTTGTTTACATCTGATCAAAGTGAAGTTGTGCAACACATGACCCATGACACTGATTTTTAATGACAGCAGAGAGTCTGAACCTGAAGTCTCTGCTAGAAGAACTCTTTAGTTACAGTCAATCATCATTATGAGGCGTTGAGACCTGCAGACACAGACACAGGATGAGCTGCGCCCCCTGCTGGCCTCACAAACACTTCTTTTCTTTCCAAAATTAAGCTCAGTCGAGGAGTAGCCTACTTGGGATGAGACACACATCACACATGTGAAGTTGACTTTTATTCGATATGTTCATGTGGAAGAGCAAAGTATATCAATTCATATACAAACATTCAAAGAAGCAAAAGTGATTATTGAGAAAGTTTCCACTAGTTCCGCATATCAGCTTTTGAAGGCCTAAAAATATCACAGTGCAGTTAAAACAGGATATGGTTCCATATTCAGGAACCAAAGTAGTGTAAATCTTTATCAGGAAAGGCATGAAAGTAGGCATAGGCCTATCCAAAAAGAATCGGTAACTAAATATAATAAAATGAAAAATCTGCAGTTTTATGTGAAAATTGAGGATTTAAAATCCTCAAAAATGTAAAAAGTGATATGAATATCATTGTAGGCCTAGACAATTTCATGAATCCATCTCTGGAAACACGAGGATTTCAAACACCATCACTGTGATAAACAATACAGACATTTAATCAGAGTTCAGTGAGGAAATGGAGCTGCTGTATAATAAAGTCTGTTGATATTTCCTGATCAAACACACTGCAGATCACTAAATAATACACTGACAGTTTTCACAGAAGCTTCTAGTGATGATGATCAGATCAATCTGAATCAAAATCAAAAACAAGATCAGGCCATGATCGCATAACTCTCAAAGCACATAGTGGGATTTACGACAAAACATTTCTCTTTGTGGGGAAATATATTTGAACTTGGTTTACTACACCAAAATTTCATGTAATTTCTATTGCTTTCCATGTTCAAGGAATTTGCAGCCTATTGTTAAAATGTTAATGCACTTTTATAGTCAATCACATTAAAAGAGTAATTTCTACACTGCATTTCTGCATAACCTGCATAACCTTCTGCACAACTGTCATACTCATTTTACATTTTGGCGAATGGGTAATTTGTATGCAAACTCATTCTACTTTTTTTCTACAACCCCCACTGAGGATTAGATTTAGTTCGTGTTACTGCTTATTACATACACTGTTAGACCTTACCAGCCTTTTTTTTTTTTTTTACAGTAAAATGCGGGCAACACTGTTGATTGTAGTTATTTACTGTAACTGTACAAGTATGTTCAGTATGTTACTGTAAAGATACCATGCACTAAATTAAATTAAATTTTGTGTTATTGTGATTTTAGTATTGATATTAGTATACTTACTACATAAAGTATACTTAATAATATATACTTGAACTTTACTTAAGCATACTCAATAAAATTATCTTGAGGTATACTTATTTTTGGTAAAAGATGCAGTTATGATGCAGAACTTGCCTGATCTAGAATTTTGGAAATTAATAAAATCTTAAAAGATGAAAGTTCTATAGTGAATATGCATCCCCCCCTGCGATTGCAATTTCTATAAAATTATTTTAAAAGTCCTTTCATCAGAAATTACTGGGAAAGTCCTAAAAACACTTAAATGATAGTGATAACTCGTGAAGTGTGAAAATCTTGAATCTCCGAACAATCATATGACTGAGTGTTTTCTTCATGGAAACCATTTTTGAAGCAGGATGTGCTACTTCAAACTGAATCATTCGTATTTACTCTCTCAGATTTGCTGATGATTTAGTATTTGTTACCAATCAGAATAATGACTGTATCCCAATCACTACAGATTCACATGTGGAAACTCCAGCACTGGATCTGGTTGTGTCTGATCCTGTTGTGATTAAGCCTACTGTGCAGGAAACGTTATTGAAAAATCAAAAGTGTATTACAGCTGATACAGCAAAAGAAAAATGAGCTTTATTGTGCTACAGTAAAGTGTAAAAATGTCAGCGTCAAGCAGCATTATAAAAAAGGGTAACACTCAATATGGGTGCACTATTATGCATTAATTCATGCTTAACTAATGCACTGATAATCATGAGAATCCTTACGAAAAGAAAATATATTTCCCTATATATGAAAGATCAATATATTAAATGATTTAACAGTATATTTGAAAATATAGAGACAAATATATTGTGTAAATATATTACAATATATTGAGTAATACTTAAGGAATTGCAGCTTTTTATATATTGAAAAATATGTGACAATATTTCTATCAATGTAATTTTATATTCAGTAATACACATAATATATAGATTTATATGTGATCAGATACGGTACACATATAGAGAAATATATAATGTATATTGCCTCTAACACGCAGCCCCAGGTGGGTACCGGGATGAAGAAATGGGATAGAGCGTTGATTAAGCATATAACTATGAATATTTGTTTAGCTATGTGTGTATATGTGAAATATTAGAAAAGAGCAAAAACAAGGAAGAAATTGATTTAAAAAATACACCATGACTGTATAGCAAAAGTAGGTGGCGATATGCACACAGGATGCAACGCGCCAAGAAGAAGAAGAAGAAGAAGAAGAAGAAGTAGAAGTAGAAGTATAGCTACAACAGAACAGACTCGAAACCACAAGCATGGCTAAAGCCCAAGTAGTTTGCCAACCGCCAATAAACAAGACAAAGAAGAAGGGAAAAAAAGCTGTAAACATGCAGATTAAATAAAAAAATATTGCTTTTTTTTTCTCTTTTTTTTTTTGAAAATGGCGGTTCTGTTAAGTTTGTTCTTGTTGTTACTGTTTTCATTCAACCGTGGTAAGACATTTATATGTTACTTACAAAGACACCCTCGATATGAATCGCTTTCCGAGGGGCGGGAGATATGGGAACGCGGGGCCACCACAATGCGTCCGCAAAGGGCACTTTCACTTTACTGGGCACAAACTTTGTCTTAAAATATATTCAATAGTTTTAGCAATTTTCATTTGCTACTTACATTACACATTTTTATAAAACATTTTTAAAATACATCAAATATTAGATCAAATTAGTGCAGAATAAACTTTGCGCTGCTGCCCGCGATCACGTCGAGGATCACACACACATTTTCATGTGCACCTTAAAAAGCGAATTTTTTGGAACGTTTTTGTGGCATCTAGTAGATAGAGGATAGTAAAATCAAAGGTGCCTCTCCCCCTTGGAGCCTTTAGCCTTGTTGTACCCTACTGAAAATAAAAACAATGCTTTGGGATTAAAAGCACATTTTTGTGTGTGTCTTGTATGATGTTCATTAGGATGTTCAGGATCCTCCATGAGTCTCTTGTATGTTTGTCTGATGAGTGAATGTGTAAATCAGTGATGTTCTTCTGCTGTTTGTTTGCATGTTACATTATAAATCCAGACATATTTCTCTACTCACAATCTATGATCTGTAGAAAAAAAACCCATTTCACAGCACTTTCCTGTTGTTTAGTTTTGTTTGGTTCATGATTAACTATTCATTTGTTTTTCAGGTAAGTTTGATGTTGATCACAGTGTGTTAGTGAATGAGGGAGATCCAGTCACACTACACACTGATACTCAGACAAACCAACAAGAAGAGATTAAATGGTATTTTAATGACATTCGCATAGCTGAAATCAGTGGAGATCTCAGTGACATCTGTACAGATATTCAGTGTAATGAAGGTACTGAGAGATTCAGAGACAGACTGAAGCTGGACAATCAGACTGGATCTCTGACCATCACGAACACCAGAACCACAGACTCTGGACTCTACGAGCTAAAACTCATCAGCAGCACCATCAGAGAAAAGATCTTCAATGTTACTGTCCGTGGTGAGTCATTAATGAATGTTCAAAAGCAGGTTTAAATGACATCATTGTTTGATTTTTCTACAGTAATATTCAGAGGTTTTCTTATCTCTAAGACCCTGTTTACACCTGGTATTAAGATGCGTTTTGGTCGATCAGATCACAAGGCAGGCGAGGGAGACACATTCCCGTTTACACCTAGTGTTTTAGTCTCTTTTGTCCACTTTCAACCACTTCTGTCCTGATTTCTTCAAGGGGAGGGTTTATGGGTGAGTAAATGTATATGTTTTTCAGATCTTTCGGTCTAATGGACAGAATTAGCTTGCACAATTTACATTAGAAAACACAGAAAAACATACGGAGAGCAGCAGCTTGTGTTCCTGCTCTGATAGCCACGAGACCGTGCTGTGAGTTTCTGTGGTGAGAGAACATTGTGCTTGGTATGTTTTTTGTCTTCAAACTGAACTTGAGTCTTCAGCCGACAAAGTTTAAATCCCATCTGGCTAGCGCGCTTTCAATAATGTTTAAACGTTAGGTCAGTGGGCAGAGAGAAGACAATCCCATTTAAACCTAAATCGTGCACTTGTGATCCGATCAACCAAAATGCATCTTATTTCCAGATGTAAACAGGACCTTATTCTATTTTAATGCACTAAACACTTAATATCTTTGAAACACATTTACTGTTAAAGGATTTAATGTAAAAACAAAATTAAATTGTGTGCAAAAAAAGTTGTTTTTTTTAAAGAGCATGAGAAATTGTTCTTATATCCACAGTGTTTTCATGTTCTTATTTTGTTTTTTGTTTTCAAAAATATCCTTCAGTCATCTGTTGGTTTGTGTTTCTGGTTTTCCTACTACAGAACCAGATAAAAAGTCAGTGAAGAAGGGAGAATCTGTCACTTTAGATCCTGATGAAATAAGAAACCCAAATGATGTGATGAGGTGGTATTTTAATGATATTCTCATCGCTGAAATCACTGGAGATCAGAGCAAGATCTGTGAAGATGATCGGTGTAAAGAGAGATTCAGAGACAGACTGGAGGTGAATTATGAGACTGGATCTCTGACCATCACAAACACCAGAAACACAGACTCTGGAGAATATAAACTACAGATCAGCAGCAGCAGAAGCGGCGTTCGCATCAACAGCGGCAACGTTTTGAAGCGTTTCGGAGTTACTGTTAGTGAGTGTAATTTAGTTCCCTTTTAAATCTACCCAGTAAATGTTTTTATTGTGGGCTATTAGAAAAAAATGACCTTTTCACTCAGCACTAAACTATAATTGAGAACACAAACACACGCTGTTAACAAGTTTAAAGTTAACATGAAAAATGCATAAAATTAGTTTTTCTGTGAACATTGATGTTTCCTTTTGAGCTCATAGTGCTATTAATAATCAGTGTCATACAACTGATGACCAAAGTACAAAGGTGTAAAAATCAGACAAAGATATTGGTAAAGCTGGTTATCTGTGGCTCTCTTTCTAGTAATAATGACTGTCTGTCTTTATCTGTTCCAGATTCAGGTCTGTCTTCAGATGATTCAGGTCTGTCTTCAGATGATTCAGGTCTGTCTTCAGGCGCTGTAGCAGGAATAGTTGTTGGTGTTATTGCTATTCTGCTCATTGCAGCAGCTTTTGCTGTGATTTTCTATCGCAAACATCAAGAAAGAAGAGAAAGTGAGTATTACATACAGCTGATTTAACAAGATGAAGATTGTGTGTAAAGAATATTTGAAAATATGTATTTTTATTGTGATTAACCAAAGTGATCTGTGTTTAATTGAATTTGTTATTTTTGTTCAAACAGACGGCGGGACGCAGCACAGTGATCCGGTAAGATACTAAAGCCTCATTCAGACTGTCAATTCAAATCTGATTTTGTGCATATCCGATTCAAATCAGATTCAGCAAGTGTGAATGAAAATCACATGGAATGCAATTTTTACAAATCAGTTTCGAGCTACATTTAAATATGGTTTGAAATCCTATTCCAATCGCAATTGTGGAGATCCATTTCAGTCTGACTGCTCTCATCAGATTTTGCGTGGTTTATGTCACTATCTCATGCCACATAAAATGTAAGGATGTCAGATGCTGTTAACATGCTGAAAGTTGCTGCAGATACAAGGTTGTGTTGTTGCAAGGTGCTAGAAAATCTAAATATTACAATATTATGCAGACATATTAAAATTTGAGACGAGCAGAGATGACAGCACAGCATAAATAATTTGGGGCAGTCGTGGCCTAATGGATAGAGAGTCGGACTTGTAACCCAAAGGTCATGGGTTCGAATCTTAGGTCCGGCAGGGATTGTCGGTGAGGGGAGTGAATATCCAGCGCTCTCCCCACCCTCAATACCACGACTGAGGTGAGACCCTTGAGCAAGGCACCGTACCCCCAACTGCTCCCCGGGCGCCGCAGCAATGGCTGCCCACTGCTCCGGGTGTGTATTCACGGTGTGTGTGTGTTCACTGCTGTGTGTGTGCGCACTTGGATGGGTTAAATGCAGAGCACAAATTCCGAGTATGGGTCACCATACTTGGCCACATGTCACTTCACTTCACTTCACTTCACATAAGACAACCATGCTTTTTAAGACAACAACTGTATTGCAAACACCTTTATGTTGCTGTTGTTGTTGGTGTATGCCTGACAACGCAACATCATTGCCATAGAAACCAATGCAGATATTCCAGAAAATAAAAGACCACCACAGGACTCACAAATCAGATCTGAACAGTTTCAATATGTGGACAGCCAATAAGACCCTGTTTATACCTGGTATTAAGATGTGTTTTGGTCGATCGGATCATAAGTGGACAACGCTAAATATAGGTCTAAACAGGGCCTAAAACATTTTGAGCTTTTCCACTTTCAACCATTTCCAGAGGTAGTTGAAAACGCATTTGATCGGATTGCTTTTATAGTGGAAACACTCATGTTGTCGAATGTGTGTGAACAGTCACTAAAGACCATTCCTTATTTATAACACACAATCACAGCGTTTGGCCGTTCTTGTGGCTGTCAGAGTAGAAATTAAAGTTGCTGCTCTCCGTATTCCTGTCGCGTTCATATGCAAATTGCATGATCTTATTTCTTCCATTAGATAGAAAGATCTGAAAAGGCCCAAACATTTACCCACCCATAGACCCTCTCCTCTAAGAAATCAGGACAGAAGTTTTTGGGGCTGCCCCATTGAATGCCAGTTCTTTAATGGTGTTAACCACTTCAGCACTCCGATCAGTTTCTGTAATAAACAAATCAAAAATAAATCAATAACTTGTCTACATACTGTTATGATTCAACAGTTAATCACAACTTAAAATCTACAACTCTCATATGGATACTTAGAATATAAAGAAAGCAAGGGATAAACTATGGAAAGGAATATAATAACATAAATCACATTATGCAGCATTATTATAATAACAGATAACAAACTGCAAAATATAGTATTATGCACATTCAGAGAAGAATTAAACAATCATTTTGCAGGTATTAGCAATATAACAGCTGTGATAGACAGCAGGCAATACTGGCTTGATGCCAGAAATAGTTGCAAAGCATACAGAAACATTCAGCACTAAACATAGAATCATGATATGAACTTACTACGTCAATAACTATAACTTGCACTTAAAGGGTTAGTTCACCCCAAAATTTAATTTCTGTCATTAATTACTCACCCTCATGTCATTCCACACCCGTAAGACCTTTGTTCATCTTCAGAACACAAATTAAGATATTTTTGACAAAATCTGGAGCACTCTAACTCCTCCATAGACAGCAATATAACCACCACTTTCAAGGTCCAGAAATGTACTTTTTGTGCACAAAAACAAAACAAAAATAATGACATTATTCAACAATGTCTTTACCCTTACGTAGTTGCCATAGTAAGCACAGTGAAGGCTTCTGTGTTTACATCCAAAAGCTGGTTCAGTATTGGCCAAAGCTGATCACATGAGCAGTACGACGCATGTGTGTGACCGTCACATCATCTGTTTTAACAATGTCTTTAGGACCTTTCTGGACCTTGAAAGTGGTGGTTATATTACTGTCTATGGAGGAGTCAGATACCTCTCAGATTTCATCAAAAATATCTTAATTTGTGTTCGAAGATGAACGAAAGTCTTAGGGATTTGGAATGACACGAGGGTGAGTAATTAATACTTCGGTAAAGTTGGTTTTATATTCGCACATTCGGACATCCGTATTCAATAGCTTGTTAATCACACTACATTGGACATTCAGTGGACATTCACAAGTAAATATGCCATTAAAACAATACTTGCCTATTTTGATCGACTGTGAAAAATGTTGTAAGTTGACAATCGTTGGTTGTCAATATCATGTCGCTGCTTAAAATTCGCAAACATTAATTTATTGCACATTTATTGGAAAGTCTTAATTTATCAGAAGTCCGAATGTGCGAATATAAAACCAACTTTACCGAAGTGTAATTAATGACAGAAATTTTCATGAACTAACCCTTTAAGGATGCTGCACGAGAGTGGAAAGTCTGGAAACGCTACAAACTCTGGTTGCAACACTTGCGTAACAGAGAATACCTCACTTACACTAGAATCGTACCTGCGTCAAACTGTATCATTTGTGTTTTCTGTAACTCAACACATTAACAAAACAAATTACGGACAATAAGACTTGGCATAAACAATTCAGAAAAACAGGAGTGGTCGAAAGTGGAAAAAAGAGTGAAAACGGGAATGTGTCTCCCTTGCTTACTTGGTCTATGGTCAGGGTTTAACCTAAATATAGGCTGTGAGTGTGAGCAGTTCTCATTTTTTATCATAATGGAAGCAGATCATCACATGTGAGGCAGTGCCAGAACAATAAATATTAAATTAACTCTCAAATAATCTTAATAATAAAGAAATAAAAAGTGCAACTTTATGTAATATAAATATAAATGACAATCACTATTAGAAACACCCAAATTCTTCCAGAATGTGGTATTTAAATCTTAATGCTTAAGACAATATGGCATGCAAACATTTTATATTAGTGTTGTACAGAAGATGAAACTGTGATTTAGTTTATCAGACAAAAGATGAACCATCATGTCACTTAAGAGGTGTTGTAGGGTTGTTTCTGACGTGTGAGATATAAAACACTTTTGTCCAGTCCAGTACTGCGTTTATCATCTTATCATCTATTTATCACAAAGCTCGACGATGTCATTTTAAACTCACAGTTTTGATGCTCAAACACATAGTAATCCCACAAGCTTGCTTCCCCCTGCACATGTCTTGACATGTCAAAAAATGTTTTTCCCTCCATTACACGCCTGACTTCTCTTCTTCTTCTTCTTCTTCTTCTTCTTCTATTTTTATTGGCGGGAGGCAACTAACAATTAAGGTGCATATCCGCCACCTGCTGTACTGGAGTGTGGGCCAGAGATTACATGCACGCAGCATTATATGATGCATGCTGCAGCATTGTCATATATATATATATACAGTTGTGCTCAAAATTATTCTTACCCTTTGTAAATATGACTAAAGAAAGCTGTGAAAACAAATCTGCATTGTTAATCCTTTTGATCTTTTATTTGAAAAAATTACAAAAATCCAACCTTTCATTGGAGAATAAGAATTTTATATGGGAGGAAAATCTCATTATGAATATTTTTTTTTCTCTAATACACACTGCTCACAATTAATTATACCCTTTTATTCAATACTTTTTTACAACTTCCTTTTACCAAGATAATTGCTCTGAGTCTTCTCCTATAATGCCTGATGAGTTTGGAGAACACCTGAGAAGAGATCAGAGACCATTCCTTCATACAGAATCTCTCCAGATGTTTCAGATTCCCAGCTCCATGTTGGTGCTTCTTCTCTTCAGTTCACTCCACTCATTTTCTATAGGGTTCAGGTCAGGCGACTGAGATGGTCATGGCAGAAGCTTCATTTTGTGCTCAGTGACACATTTTTGTGCTGATTTTGATGTTTGTTTTTGTGTCATTGCCCTGACGGAAGATCCAACCACAGCCCATTATATGACTTCTAGCAGGAACAGTCAGGTTTGGATTTTTTATCTTTTGCCGTTTGATAGAATCCATGATTCCATGTATCTGAACAAGATGTCCAGGATCTCTGGCGAAAAATAGGCCCACAATATATTTAAGATCCAGCAGTATATTTCATTGTACACACAGAGTACTTTTTACCCCAGTGTGCACCAAACCCATCTTAAGTGTTTGCTGCTAAAAATGTCTTTTTTTTTCATCTGACCATAGAACCCATCCTGTTTGAAGTTCCAGTAGTGTCAGTTACTTTATAAACATTCTATGGTCAGATGAAACAGCAACAAAAAATTTGCTTTTTTTTCAGCAAACACTCAAGATTGGTTTGGTGCACACAGGAATAAAAAGTACCACATGTGTACAATGAAATATACTGCTGGGTCTTTAATGTTGTCAAGCCTATTTTTCTGCCAGAGATCCTGGACATCTTGATCACATACATGGAATCATGGATTCTGTCAAATACCAACAAATAAAAAATCAAAACCTGACTGTCCCTGCTAGAAGTCATATAATGGGCCATGTTTGGATCTTCCATCAGGGCAGTGATCCAAAAACAAACATCAAAATCAACACAAAAATGTGTCACTGAGCACAAAACCAAGCTTCTGCCATGACCATCTCAGTCGCCTGACCTGAACCCTATAGAAAATGAGTGGAGTGAACTGAAGAGAAGAAGCACCAATATGGAGTTGGAATCTGAAGGATCTGGAGAGATTCTGTATGAAGGAATGGTCTCTGATCTCTTCTCAGGTGTTCTCCAAACTCATCAGGCATTATAGGAGAAGACTCAGAGCAGTTATCTTGGCAAAAGGAGGTTGCAAAAAAGTTTTAAAAGATTAATTGTGAGAAATGTGTATTAGAGAAAAACATTTATTTCATAATGAGATTTTCCCCCTATTTAAAATTATTATTCTCCAATGAACGGTTGGATTTTTGTAAATTTTTTAAATAAAAGATCAAAAAGATTAACAATGCAGATTTATTTTCACAGCATTCTTTATTCATATTTACAAAGGGTATGAATAATTTTAATATTAAGATAATAATAATAATAATAAAATAATAATAATAATAAAATAATAATTATAATAAAAAATAATATATATATATATAGTAATAAATAATTCATTTAAATTCTTTCAATTAATCCAGTTTCTTTCAGAAAAATAAATAAAACTTTAATAATTTGTTCTTCATTTAATATACTCTTAAGATTCAACTCATTCACCCCATATTTATTTAACTCCTCTTTAAACCTTATTCTTTGTGTCTTATATTTAATTCAGTGACAAATAACATGCTCCCCTGACTCTTCTTCTATTCCACAATCACACATACCTGAAGGATGTTTTCTCAATAAATACATTGTTTTATTTAACCCAGTATGTCCTAACTGTCACAGACACGCCAGGCTCTACCCTCACACAGACACAGCGCACGTCATCTCCGGAGTACTAACCACGCACACCTGACATCAATCAACACCCTCATCAGCAGCACCATAAAAGACTCACGCTCTAACTCAGTCACTGTCTCGTTTTTACATAGCACTTACCTAAATGCTTACCTCAAGGACTCCTCCGAAGATACTCACCTGTCTCCAGTGTGTTCCCTCGTCTCCTGGTGTTCTCCTTGTCCTCCATGAGTTCAACTGTGTCTGCTCAGTCTCAAGTCTGCCATCAATCTGCCATTCCTGCAAAACAAGACAAGTATCAGTTCTACATCCACATCTGTCAACGTATCTACTTGCATTCACTCACCTGCACTCTGTCTGCCATCCTGGTTGTTTCAATAAACTATTTTACCAGTATTCATGTGTCGCTGTCCTCTTCTGTGATTGTAACAGAAGACTGGACCAACACCGCTGAAAACCAGGATGAGCGCTCCGGATCCCTTCCAGGAACTCGTAGATGTTCTACGCCGAGCACTCACCAGCACTTCCCCGGCATCTGCACCAGCGCACACTTCCGCATTCACCGCCACATCTCCTTCACCATCTGCGGTTGTCAGTCCCATGGCCAAACCGGCGCCCTTCTCTGGTTCAGCGGAGGATTGCTGGGCGGAACATGCTCTGGTCACAAAAGAATCCGATCAGCCAGTCTCTCTCCAGTTTCACCGCTCACTTCAAAGAAGTCTTTGGAAACTCTGGATTAATCGATTGGTGAGAAATTATATCAATTAAACCAAGGTTCCATGTCTGTAACCGACTATGCTCTCCAATTCAGAACCCTTGCTGCCTCTAGCGGTTGGAACGAGCAGGCCTTTATCACTACATGTCGCCAAGGTTTGGATCCACGCTTGCGGTTGCATCTCGCTGCATACGAGGATTCCATCGGGCTCGAGCGCTTCATACAACTTTCCATCAGGTTCGCCACTCGTATGCAGTTGTGTCTCGAAGAGCACCAGGGCCAGCCATTTTTTCCATCATCCCCCAGCAGAATCTGTCAGCTCCCAGGAACCAGCCAACGAACCCATGCAAGTGGAAAATACCCGTCTGTCTTCAGCTGAGCGGCAGAGGCGGCTGACCCAGAATTTATGTCTGAATTGTGGTCAATCTGGGCATTACATCTCTGAATGCCCCACTCGCCCAGCTCGTCCAATGGTGAGTGTTATCATTCCTTCGATAAATAAGATTACCACTTACCACTGTTGTAAACCTTACTGCGGCCGGTTTATGTCTTCTAGTTAATGCCCTCCTTGATTCTGGGTCAGCCGGGAACTTCATCTCAGGAGCCCTCTGCCGCCAGCTCCAACTCAAGACAACAACCACGCCGTCGACTTATCAGATCCACTCGGTAACTGGAGAACCACAAAGACAAATGCGCTACAGCATCGAACCCCATTCAACTCCAAGACGGCATCCTCCACATAGAGCAACTCCATCTGCTGGTTCTGGAGGAATCCACCGCTGACGTGATCTTAGGGCACCCATGGCTGGAGCAGCACAACCCGGTCATCTCGTGGAAGACTGAGGAGATCCTGAAGTGGGGTGACAAGTGTTTCCTGGACTGTTTCCCTGAGTTTCCTGTTCCAAGTTCTCCACGTCCTGAAGAATTACCAGTCTGTGCTACTTCCATTGAAAGTCCCTTAGAGAATCGCTCCACGGATATTCCTAGATGTTACTCCCACTTCAGTGATGTCTTCTGCCCCAAGAAAGCCTCCACGCTGCCTCCACACCGGCCATGGAACTGTGCCATTGATCTGCTTCCCGGTGAGCCAGTGCCCAAAGGAAAGATCTATTCACTTTTCATCCCGGAGGAGAAGGCCATGGAGGATTACATCAAAGAGGCTCTGTCCCAAGGCTACATACGCCCGTCTACTTCCCCTGCTGCTTCAAGCTTCTTCTTTGTGGCGAATAAGGATGGAGGCTTGCAGCCCTGCATAGATTACAGAGCCCTCAATAAAATCACAGTAAAGTTTCGGTATCCACTTCCTCTCGTCCCCTCTGCATTGGAACATCTCCGAGGTGCCTCTGTGTTCACCAAGTTGGACCTCCGCAGCGCGTACAACCTCATCCGGATACGTGAGGGGGACGAATGGAAGACTGCTTTTGTGACCCCTACTGGCCACTACGAATACTTGGTCATGCCGTATGGACTTGTCAATGCCCCCTCCGTATTCCAGGATTTCATCCATGAGGTGCTCTGGGAGTTCCTGCACAAGTCAGTCCTAGTGTATATCGACGACATCCTGATTTACTCCCAGAGCCTGGCCGACCATCGCCACCACATTGCGGAGGTCCTGCAACGCCTGAGGGAGTTCAATCTGTTCCTGAAAGCGGAGAAGTGTATCTTCCACCATCCCTCAGTGCAGTTCCTTGGCTACTACATCGATCACAGTGGCATCCAGATGGACGAGAGGAAGGTCTCTGCAATCAAGGACTGGCCCATTCCCACAACAGTAAAATAACTTCAGAGATTCCTCGGATTTGCCAACTTCTATCGACACTTCATTCAAGGTTACAGTATCATCTCCACTCCACTTACAAGTCTCCTACGCAATAAGCCCAAGTCTCTGTCCTGGACTCTAGCCGCCACCCAAGCCTTTGAGACACTCAAGGAAGCCTTCACCACCGCTCCCCTCCTGGTACATCCTGATCCCGACAAGCCCTTCGTTGTGGAGGTCGACGCATCGACAACCGGAGTGGGAGCGGTCCTCTCACAGCAGCAGGGGAACCCAAGTAGACTACACCCATGTGCCTTCTTCCGCAAACTGAACCCGGCGGAGGTAAACTACAACATCGGGAATAGGGAGCTTTTGGCCATCAAGCTCGCCCTCGAGGAGTGGAGGCATTGGCTCGAAGGAGCCAAGCATCCGTTTGTGGTCTTAACCGATCATAAGAACCTGGAATATCTTCGAGATGCAAAGCGATTAAACCCATGTCAAGTAAGATGGGCTCTGTTCTTTACCCGTTTCAATTTCTCCATCACTTATCGTCCAGGATCCAAAAATGTAAAGGCTGACGCTCTCTCTCTCGCATCAATGGTCCTGACGATAGCCCTGAAGTCCCTGAATCCATTCTACCAGAGAAGATCTTTGTAAATCCCATTGTCTGGTCTGAAGAGACCCTTCCCGAGTCCACTGCCTCCACCAACGCTCCGCCGGGTTGCCCCCCAGGTTTGCTCTACATCACCCGGACACGGCGCACTCCCCTCATTCATGCATCTCACTCGTCACTGGGTACTGGCCACCCTGGGGTCAATGAAACCCTCTCATTGCTGAAACAACACTTCTGGTGGCCGAACATGGCAGCTGACATCAGGAGGTACGTGCAGGGATGCAAGGAATGCGCCATCTCAAAGTCCACGCCATCTTCCCTCCGGCAAACTCCAGCCTCTGCCTGTTCCTAATCGCCCATGGTCACACCTAGGGGTTGATTTCAACTGTACCTGCATACTTGTGATTGTGGACAGATTCTCTAAGTCATGTCGTCTAATCCCTCTAAGAGGATTGCCTACTGCTATGGAGACTGCTGAATTAATGTTTAACTGTATTTTCAGATACTATGGAATTCCTGAGGATATTATATCAGACCAAGGACCACAGTTCACCTCCAAGGTCTGGAAGGCTTTCTTTAAACTCCTAGGTGTGACCGTAAGCCTCTCCTCAGGTTACCATCCCCAGACGAACGGGCAGACGGAGCAGAAGATTCAAGAGATTGGCCGCTTCCTATGTACCTTCTGTCACAGCCACCAGGACTCTTGGAACCAGTTCCTGGGTTGGGCCGAGTACGCCAAGAACTCGTTACGTCAGCCTACCACCAGACTCACCCCATTCCAGTGCGTACTCAGCTACCAACCCCCACTGTTCCCCTGGACTGGGGAACCCTCGGATGTACCAGCAGTCGACTACTGGTTCCGAGAGAGCGAGAGGTCTGGGACTCTGCGCACCATCAGCTCCAACGGGCCCTACGCAGGCGCAGAATGATGGCCGACCTTCAACGCTCCTAACTACCAGCCGGGACAGAAGGTCTGGCTGTCAACGAGGGACATCAGGATGCGGCTGCCTGTAGGAAGCTGAGTCCCAGGTTCATTGGCTCCTTCACCATCGTTCGGCAGATCAACCCCGTCACCTATCAGCTACAACTGCCACCAGAATACAAAATTCACCCTACTTTCCACGTGTCACTATTAAAGCTTCACCATCCTTCTGTCTCTCTTCCCACAGAGCCTGGTGAAACCGAGGAACCACCCCTTCCTCTCATCGTGGATGACGGAGCTGCTTACGTGGTACGTGACATCTTGAACTCCCGGCGCCGTGGTCGTCACCTGGAGTACCTCGTGGATTGGGAGGGCTACGGTCTCGAGGAACGCTCATGGGTCCCCAGGAATGATATACTCGACCCAAACCTGCTTGACACCTTCCATGCCACTCATCCAGAGAGACCAGCACCCCATGGCAGAGGTCGACCAGCACCTCGTGGCAGAGGTC
>RJVU01023556.1:0-12184 GCA_003731715.1 Anabarilius grahami
ACCGGACAATGCACACGTCCTCCGGACCGAAGTTTTAACTCTTCTGAGGAGAGGGGCTATAGAAATAGTTCACCCTTCGCAGAGCGAGTCGGGCTTCTACAGCCGTTACTTCTTGGTTCCAAAGAAAGACGGCGGTCTCAGACCCATTCTGGACCTCAGGCTTCTGAATCTTTCCCTCATGAAGCGAAAATTCAGAGTGCTGACGCTGAAACAGATCCTCGCACAAATATGTCACGAGGACTGGTTCTGCTCGCTGGATCTGAAAGACGCTTACTTTCACATCCAGATAGCCCCCCGGCACAGGCGATTCTTGAGATTTGCCTTAGATGGTGTGGCTTACCAGTATACGGTCCTACCCTTCGGGTTGTCTCTAGCTCCTCGCACTTTCACGAAGTACATGAACGCGGCACTCTCCCCTCTGAGACAGATGGGTATACGCGTTCTGAATTACCTTGACGACTGGCTCATCCTCGCCAGCTCGCGGGCAGAGCTGGAGCTCCACAGATCCATAATCCTCAGCCCATTGCAGTGTCTGGGTCTCAGGGTCAATTTCGCCAAGAGCTCACTGCTTCCCACTCAACGTATCTCGTTCCTGGGTGCAGTTCTCGACTCAGTCCGTATGAAGGCAGTAGTCTCGTCAGAGCGCGCTCTGACCATTCAGCAGCTCGCGGCTTCTATCAAAAACAAAGCCTACCTCCCTCTGAAGCTTTTCCAGAGGTTGTTAGGACTGATGGCTTCCTCCTCCCCTGTGCTGCAGCTCGGCCTGCTTCGTATGCGGCCTCTTCAGTACTGGCTAAAATTCCGGGTCCCTCCTTACGCCTGGCGGCATGGCCGCCTGCGTCTCAAGGTCAATCAGGCCTGCGTAGCAGCCCTGAAGCCCTGGACGAACCCCTCTTGGTTCAGTCTTGGAGTACCCCTGCAGGCGACATCACGAAGAACGGTGCTCTCAACAGACGCGTCCAACCTGGGTTGGGGCGCTCTGTGCGAGGGCAGTCCGGCCTTCGGCTCGTGGAATCACGAGGAAAGCCGTCTGCATATCAACTGCCTCGAAATGCTGGCGGTAATTCGAGCCCTACATGCCTTTCAGGCGCAATTGATGGACCGTCATGTCCTAGTCCAATCGGACAGCATGTCAGTGGTTTCGTACATCAATCGCCAAGGAGGTCTTTCGTCCAGCCGCCTATGTGCTCTGGCGAAACGCCTGCTAGAATGGGCTTCCTCACGGGTCCGGTCACTCAGAGCGACCCACATACCCGGAAAGAACAACCTGGGAGCAGATATGCTGTCCCGGAGCAACCTCCCCTCAGACGAGTGGATGCTCCACCCCCAGACGGTTCAGATCATTTGGGAGTCCTTCGGGAGGGCGGAGGTAGACCTCTTCGCCTCCCAAGACAACTCTCATTGCCAAATCTATTTTTCAAAGAAGGACGAGGCGTTGGCCCACCTTTGGCCCAACACCCTTCTTTATGCTTTTCCCCCTATTGCCCTGATCCCTCAGGTCATCAGGCATGTCAGGGAAGACGAACACAGGGTTCTATTAGTGGCCCCGCTCTGGAGGTGCCAAATTTGGACCTCGGAGCTATTCAGGCTTTCCACGAAAGCCCCTTGGCCGATTCCCCTGAGACGGGACCTCCTCTCTCAGGCGAACAGAACAATCTGGCACCCACGGCCGGAGCTGTGGGCTCTACACCTGTGGTTCCTCGATGGGAGCAATCTGACCTCCCTAGGAACGTGCTAGATACCATTTCGCAAGCTAGAGCACCGTCCACGAGACGCCTCTACGCGCAGAAATGGGCAGTCTTTGTTAGCTGGTGTTCCACACGCAACATTGACCCGGAGAAGTGTGACGTATCTGCTATACTGTCCTTCCTCCAGGAGCGCTTGGACACGGGGCGAGCCCCCTCCACGCTCAAAGTTTACGTGGCAGCCATTGCAGCGTTCCACGCTCCGATTGCTGGCCAGTCAGTAGGACGGAACAGCTTTGTCACAAGGTTTCTGAGGGGTACTAGGCGGCTGCACCCGCCACGGACCCCTACTGTTCCTTCCTGGGACCTCTCTCTGGTCCTCAGAGCTCTAAAGAGCCCGCCCTTTGAGCCACTGCGGCTGGCGGACCTCAGGCCCCTAACGCTTAAAACCGCCCTGCTGCTCTCATTGGCATCGATCAAGCGTGTTGGCGATTTGCAGGCCCTCTCGGTTAGCCCTGCATGCCTAGAGTTTGGGCCTGGCGACTCTAAAGTCGTGATAAAACCTAGGATGGGCTACGTCCCCAAGGTGCTTTATACACCTTTCAGATCCCAGGTCATTTCGCTCTCTGCACTTCCCCCCGTGCCGGGCGAGCAGGAGCAAGAATCGCTTTGCCCAGTCAGGGCACTACGCATTTACATTGAACGATCATGACTCTTTCGTCAGTCTGATCAGCTCTTTGTTTGTTTTGGTGGCCGCACCAAAGGGTCTTCGGTCTCAAAACAGCGTCTTTCACGTTGGATTGTTGACGCTATAGCTCTTTGTTATTCCTCGGAGGGCACACCTTGCCCCATAGGAGTAAGAGCCCACTCCACTAGAGGAATGGCCTCATCTTGGGCCTGGTCCAGTGGAGTTTCCATTAAAGACACCTTACAAGCTCGGGTCCTTTCAGCGTAAATACGCGGCCCTAGGGTGCTGCTTTTTGCGCAAACCCGGGAGTTACCTCCCTCGTAGTGCAACAAGGGTGACGGCGGCTTCGGCCTTCTTACTTGACGTTGGTTCCCCTCTCGGTGTCCGGTCAAGTCCAGTCGTTACCCAGCCATGGCACGGCGTGGTTGAATTCGTTCCCCCATACGGCAAGTAACGCAGTACTCGTTCCGTATCTCAGGGAACCGAGGTTACGTTAGTAACCAAATAGTTGCCTTTCGATACTTCACTCGTACTGCGTTACTTGCCGTGCCACTAGGCTGTGCTCAGTGTCGTCGCTTCAGTCGATTTAGGCCTGAATAGCCTATGGCGAATTGCTCACTTATATAGGGCTTTGCCCCGCCCATTTCGGCGGGAAAGTTTGCGCGCTCTCTCGCCATAGGCTGCGCAGCCAAGCCGCGCTGTCATTGGTTCAACGACTTACAATGAGTGAACCAATGACGATGCAGTTGCACTGCGTTATTGAAAAGGCTTCAGTAGCGGGGAAAAAGGGAGACTTTTCCCCCATACGCAGTACG
Organism: Anabarilius grahami; assembly: GCA_003731715.1. Taxonomy (NCBI): domain Eukaryota; kingdom Metazoa; phylum Chordata; class Actinopteri; order Cypriniformes; family Xenocyprididae; genus Anabarilius; species Anabarilius grahami. Next base: position 3,189 of record RJVU01023556.1, read on the forward strand.
AGTGAAGTATCTCAGGGAACCGAGGTTACGTTAGTAACCGAGTAGTTTTACCTATGTGCCATTTATTGTCTCAGGTTTGTTTTTCATTCTAACACAAGATTTTATTCAGAAACTTTTTGATGTTGGATTATATTGTTTCATTTTGGCTGGTTTTGTTCAGCCCGTTCTTTATCTGAACCGGGCTGTAAAACCCTCCTGTTTATGTTTTCAATAAAACATTAAGTTGCTTAGTTTTTAGATCTTTTTTTTTTTTTTTTNCATAGATAGATAGATACATAGACTGTAAAAAATAATTGTTGGTTTAACTTAAAATTTTTGCCTTCAAATTTTGAGTTCATTGAAATATTTTTTTTTAGTTAAAACAATGAAGGAGATTGGTTTAATCAACGGAAACTCAAAATATGATGTTATCTGAACCACATTAAGTTCCTAAGTTGATTTGACAAAAGAAAAAATGTTGTGATAACAAATCATGAAAATATAGTTTTTTTAGTGCACTGGCCCCAGCCTCCTGGTTGAGAACCACTGCAATAAATCACTTTATCAACACCCATTATAAATATTTTCTCAACGATTACCCGGGAGGCAACGATTATTTCATTGGACTCATTATAACACATTTACTGTGTATTGAAATTTGACACTTCAAGAAATTTGCATGTCAGGTGTTCACTGCATCACACCTGTATGCCAATTTCAGATTTTTAAAGATTGTCTGCATGGGAAAACTAAACATTCCCTGTTCAGATAATAGTTTCTTCTTCACTGTGATAAGACTGATTCTATTTTAGCTTATGAAGAATAATATTAAATATCAATGATTCTATATTTATTATAATTAGTGCATTCTGTTCAACATGTTAGAAAGTTAGCGTGTTTCACTGTTTATTTAAAAAGATCACATCACAAACAAGACTTACAGTACTTTTGATTGCTTTCCTTACACTCAAATTAAGTTTGCTGCAAGTCTGTCATTTGTTTATCCAATAAAATACTTAATCATTGATCCTGTGTTACCATTTCCATATGCTGTTCTTGTCATGCTTAATGCTGAACATGTGAATCTGTTAAATGTTGTGTGGAAATAATGAACAATTTTAAATTCAAAGTCAGTGTCAGTCCAGTCAAATGCTAAGTCAGATATATGACTGTCTTTTAAACCTGACTTTTTTTCTTTATATATTTGAATATGCCATATTTTATGTGATGTGAAACAGATGAAGTCATACACACATATTCTTGTGACTACTTAAAACACAGCTCAGATATTTATACACAGTCAGAGAGACTGGATATTCACACTTCAGGTACTAAACTCCTCTTAAAAACACATTAAATTTTCTGTTTAAACATAGGGAAAGTACTCTAAAATTATTAATTGAATATTTGAATTTAAAGTCTTTTTATTTATTTGTTTATTTATTGTATTTTTGTAAAATGGATTTAAGAGGTATAGAATGTACTGTATTTCAAATTTGGCATTTTTGACCACATTCCGTAGAGTCTAAATTATGAGAAGTTTGTTAGTTTCATAATGAAAAAACCGACAGAAATAATAGAACGCTGTTCCTGCGATTGACCCATTTGCTGTATTAAACTTCATTCATATTATTTTGAGCATTCTGTGAGAACCTGAGACTGTGTGTGCTTGAGACAAATGACAGATGAGTATCATTTTGAGCTTTTTTACATTGTTTACATCTTAAAAGTTGTGCTTGAAAGGTATGTGGCCCATTTCGATATTCTGTTCTGTTAAAATCAGATGCTCTGCAAATTTTAGCAAATCTTGCATCTTTTTAAGCTGTTTAAGCTGTAAACAAAAAATTATGTTTATGTATATGTTAACATATTTTTTTTTTCCATAGAACACATTTTCTGTGAGATTCTGAGTTTAGAGAAAGAAGGAACAGATGAATAATTGTACAGAGAACATCGCCACACCTAAAGCATCCACATTCTCCACATCTCAGTCCATTGGGCTAATGAAAATTTTTGATTTTTTTCTGCACAGCTTCAATTTCCTGTTTGGTCTTCCTACACACTCCTATGTTATATGGCTCATCATCACAGGAACAGGAAGTGGCATCAGAGTTCTTCAACCTCAATCTCTCTGTTTGTGAGATTGTTAACTGTCTGAATATTTTGGTCCATGTACTTGAGCGTTGGATTTTAAGTCTCAAGACATTGAGATATTTTATGTTAGGACTCTCCTCCACTGGTCGTCCTCTGTTTCATTGTCTGATCTGTTTTGAGCGTTACCTGGCAGTGGTTCATCCTGTAACCTTTCTGAAGTTCAAACCTCTCAGATATAGAATGATCTGCTGCACTGTGGCCTGGATATTCACTCTTGGATGCTGTTTGTGCTGCATGTTTACTATAGTCTTGTGTAGTTTTTATTATTATGTATTCTTCTACTCTATTCAGTTCCTACTCTTCTGTTGCATTCAGTTGTTCTGCTGTGTGGCTGTTCTCAGAGCTCNTGATGAGAAACAGTGTTAGTTTTGAGTGTTGTTTGTCTAAACAGGCCATTAACTCTGTTAATTATTCTCTTCTTAAAGATGGAGTTCATTAAAGAGGAAGAGACTGAAGATATTGAGGAACAAACAGGTTGGTTTTATTCTCATCCTAAAATGTCCAGCTCTACAGAAATAGAGAATATTTTCTACAACATTAAACCCAACATCTACTTCCGAATAGAGAACAATGAAATAAAAAAATCTTTGAGCATCTTAATGCTCAGAAGTGCTGTACTTACATTACATGTTGTGACAAAATGATCATGGTTGTCGTTTACATGTTTTTGTTAATGTTCTGTGAAAGTTCTGATACAAACTGAAATAAGTTCAATTAAACTAACAAATTAAGTTAGCAGCACTGGATTTGTGTGAATAAACATTAAAGGGAAAGTTGACCCAAAAATGAAATGAAAATTCTGCTGTCGTCTCAAACCCGTATGAGTTTCTTACTTCTGCTGAACACAAAAGAAGATATTTTGAGGAATCTTGACCAAACAGTGACTTCCTCAGTAGAAGAAAGTACTATGGAGGTCAATGGAAACCGTCAGCAGTCTGATCACCAACATTCGTGTTCAACAGAAGAACTTGTACAGGTTTGGAAAAACATAATGACAGAATTTTCATTACTAACCCATTAATACTGCAAGCCAAAAGTCACAATTTTGATTGTAAGTGCCAAAAAAATACAAAGTCGGACATTGGTCATTTTTATGTGCTCATAAATATAAATGTATCTGTAACTCCTAAATGAGATATTTAATATTTTAAATGAGATATGTTTGGGCTCACAGTGAGGACACATAAAAAAGTGGTGAGACTGCGGCACTTTGAGGGTGCTATAATTGAACAAAACATGANGTCTGAATTATGTGAAGTTTGTTAGTTTAATGCTGATAAACTTGCTGAGATTGACCCATTTACTGCTGAAATAAACTTAATTTTCAACAACTCATTTTGAGCGTTCTGTGTGAACCTGAGACTTTGTGTGCTTGAGACAAATGACAGATCAGTATAATTTTGAGCTTTTTTACATTGTTTACATCTTAAACGTTGTGCTTGAAAGGTATGTTGCCCATTTTAGCTGTTATGTTCTGTTAAAATGGGACAGCAGATAAATGGCTTTTGATAAAATCAGATGCTCTGCAAATCTTAGCATTTTTACGCAGACCATGAATATATCATTCAAAATATTTTCCTTTATAATGTGTATTTCTATTAAATATTCATGTAATCATGGGACTCAGTAATTAATTTATATGCTCTCTATTTCCATGAGACTTTAGGGTAAAATACAAATACTTTTTTTGTATTTACGTTTTCCCAAAAATACAAAACTCTGCATGCAAATTTAGGTTCATGTAGCCTATTAACATTCATTCATTCATTCATTCATTCATTCATTTATTTATTTATAAGTCAATTGGACCAATGAAAATGTTGGATTTCTGTCTGCACAGCTTCAGTTTCCTCTTTGGTCTTCCTACACACTCTTATGTTTTATGGCTCATCATCACAGGAACAGGAAGTGGAGTCACATCAGAGTTCTTCAACCTCAATCTGTCTGTTTGCGAGAATGCCAACTGTCTGAACATTTGGGTCCATGTAATTGATTATTGGTTTTCAAGTTTCATGCCATTACAATATTTTATGTTAGGACTAGGCATCACTGGTCGTCCTCTGTTTCAGTGTCTGATGTGTGTTGAGCGTTACCTGGCAGTGGTTCATCCTGTAACCTTTCTGAAGTACAAACCTCTCAGATATAGAGTGATCTGCTGCACTGCAGCCTGTATAATCACTCTTGGATCCTGTTTGTGCTGCATGTTTAATTTAATCTCATGTCAATTTTATATTTATGTATGCTGCTTCTCGCTTCAGTACCTACTCTTCTTCTCCATCCAGTTGTTTTTCCTGGTGGCTGTTCTCAGAGCTCTGAAGCAGTCAGGACCAGGAGAGAGAGGGAGAGAGAAAGAGCGGGAAAACCACATGAAGAGAAGAGCATTTTATCTCATTCTAATAATTACTGTGAGTTTGGCTATTACCTAAATGCCATTTGCTATCTCAGGATTGTATTACATTCTGACTCATCAGTATTTTCAGGAACATTTTACATTTGGATTTTTTTGTTATCTACTCACTGGTTTTGTCCAGCCTTTTCTTTATCTGAACCGGGTTGGAAAACTCTCCTGTTTTAAATAAAACATTAAATTGTGTAGTTTTTAAAAGTTAAACAAATTGTTTAGTTTTTAAAAGTTCTTTCTTTAACAGCATTTATTTCAGTTTTTTCAGTTTTTCTTATGTTAGTGTTTGTGACACCAGAACAATTTAGTAGATTTAATGAAATGTGTCTTATCTACTGTCTTCACAGTGTAAAGTGGCTCAGAACACGTTACTGCGACTTTCTGTCATTAACTGTTTATTTAGAATAATATACAGCCACAAAAGTCTTATAGTTGTACATTAAATGTGTTTACCAGATATAGTTATTATAAGAGGTTGCTGTAGATTATGTAATAAAACACTTCATCAGTGACACAGTGTCACTTTTCCCATATTGAAGATTTCCATCGAGACTGATACATTCAGTTTTGACATCCTAAATATTTACTACAAACGTGATGATTGAAAAAAAAAAAACTCTTCTAATTGTACTATAATATAAAAGTTGAACAGACTAGTTGACTTTAATGCTCTGCCATGTCACTTTAAAGGATTAGTTCACTTTCAAATGAAAATTACCCCAAGCTTTACTCACCCTCAAGCCAGCCTTGGTGTAAATTACTTTCTTCTTTCTGATGATCACAATCTGAGTTATATTAATAAACTGATACATCCAAGCTTTATAATGGCAGTGAATGGGACCAATGAGTATGAAGCTCAAGAAAGTGCATCCATCCATTGTAAATGTACTCCACATGGCTCCGGGGGGTTGATAAAGGCCTTCTGAAGCGAAGCAATGCGTTTGTGTAAGAAAAATATCCATATTTAACAAGTTATAAGATTACTTACCCGTACAGATTATTGTACGGGTAAATTAATCTCTGTTCTAAACTCGCACACACAGACAGTAGGGTATAGCTCCCATGTCACGTCTAGATCGTGCTCACACAGAATCATTCATTAGCGCAGAATTTATCTGTGATTAATCTGTGATTTATCAATAAAATAGCTTAGAAACTGAAAAGATCTAGCATATACAGCCCAGATAGCAACATGTGGCCCAGGGTAGCGTTTCCCAAAAGCATTGTAAGCCTTAATTGATCGTTGCTCCATTGGTGGCAATGGAGCTACGATCAACTTAAGCTTACGATGCTTTTGGGAAACGCTGCCCAGATCTGGGCCACATCTGGTTCATGTGGATTACACACGGACCAGATGTGGGCCGAATCTGGGCTGACACTGTTACTTTCATGGAGTATTTCTTAGAAACTAAAATCCATAGCTTCACTATTAGTAGAGAGAGGCGAACCCCAGTAGTATAGCCTAATCATTTTATGTGCTGTGTATGGATTCAGTAAAGTAATACTAATACTAATTTTACTTTAGAAATGCGCATTGATGAAAGTCAGTCACTGGCTATCAGTTGATATATGCATTTTAAAGCTTACATTTACATGATATATTTGCATATTGATGTGTGATGTGTAGCAGATGAATTGATGCACACATATTCTTATAACAGCTGTGAAGTCAGTCTACAAAACACAACACAGAGATGTATACACAACCAGAGAGACTGGACATTCACTCTTGATAAATTCCTCTTAAACTTGATATTTTCTGTATGAACTTATGTTATGAGAGTAAACACTTGATTGTTTTTGTTATTAGAATATCAGACTTTTATTTTTATTGGACTCTGAGGCCTGGTTTCACAGACAGGGCTTAGATTAAGCCAGGATTAGGCCTTTGTTCAATTATGACATTTAAGAAGCTTTTATAAACATGCCTTAGGAAAAACAAACAAACAAAAAAACAAAAACATTTCTGGTGTGCATCTTGAGACAAAACAATGGCACTGAGATATTTTAAGACATGTCAGTGCAAGTTGCTTTCAGTAAAAACAGCTGGGACTTGGTTTCAGCCTTGTCTTTAAAACCAGAGCCAGATGTATAGAACGTATTCTACCATCAAATCATACTTTTGTTAATTTATTTTGATTTGCTTCAGTCGTGATCTGAATTATGTTAATTTTACATTTTAGAATGGTAAAACAACGAATGTAATGGATCCTTTTTCTGAGACTGACCCTTTGCTAAACTTGCTAAACAGCACATAAACTTAATTCAACTCATATTAAGCATTCTGTGTGAATTCTATGCCTGCCTAAGACATGAGATGAGTACCAAGCTGAGTATTGCAGTCTTTAAAAGGTGTATTTGAAAGAACTTTAGTCCTTCAACTACGGTATTTCGTTCTGTTAAATATGGAACCAGAGCGAAAATTCAATATTTGTATGCAGACCAATTTCATTCCTGCAATGCTTTATGGTATATGTGTTTCCTTCATTATATTCACATGATCCTCTGAGGATCCATAAATTCATTAATGTGCTCTGTATTTCTAACCCAGACAGCAACAAAGTCTGGCCTAGATCCGGCCCTCATCTGTTACATGTGGTTTATACGCGGACCAGATGTGGGCCGGATCTGTGCCATCACTATGTTACTGTCAGGGAAGTGTCTTCAAGTTCATTTATAAATTAATGAATTATGTTTGTATAATACAATTCATAACCAATTAAACATTTTTATTAAATTATTAAATCTTTAAAAACTGAATTCTTAAAATTTACCTAACATTACCCTACACTGTTCCCCCTATAGATCATGGTTGCAATAGTATTAAAGTCCCGCTGCAGTCAATAATCACTGTAACTCAGACTACGTGATTCTCTCGGTCAACTGTAGTAAAAGCTACACAATGACAAGTAGAAATGATGGTTTAATTCTGCCGTATGTTTGAACCAAAAACTGATTCAGAAGAAGTGGAAGAGTGAATTATACAGGGTCGTCTACAAGTTGATATATCAGAACGGTAACGTGTTTTATGTAATGCTTTCTACAACATCAGACACATAACGGTAATTGATATGATTAGCATTTGGCTTGACTGTTATCAAACAGCTAATAAATAAAACTTTGATTTTCACCACAGGGAGTCTTTAACATTTTTGTGAGCTTTTGGACTGAGACATAAACAAGGAGAAGATGAGAAACTCTACAGTGAACTTCACATCTGAAGCATCTACAAATTTACTATATAATTTATCAAACCTGGACATGTGTGTGTATAGCATCAATGTCTTGTTTGGTCTTCCTACACACTCCTATGTTATATGGCTCATCATCACAGGAACAGGAAATGGAGTTGCATCAGAGTTTTTCAACCTCAATCTGTCTTTTTGTGAGATTGGTACCTGTCTGAACTCTTTGTTAAATATAATTTCTTTCAATTCTCGGTTTTCACATCTTGTAAAATCAGCAAGTTTTTTATTAGGACTATTCGTCACTGGTCGTCCTCTGTTTCAGTGTCTGATCTGTGTTGAGCGTTACCTGGCAGTGGTTCAACCTGTAACCTTTCTGAAGTACAAACCTCTCAGATATAAAGTGATCTGCTCTGCTGCAGCCTGGATAATTATTCTTGGATCCTGTTTTTGCTGCATGTTTACAGCAAACCAAGTTAATTTTTATATTTATATATACTTTTACTCAATTCAGTTCAGTGTCTTCTTCTCCATCCAGTTGTTTTGTATTGTGGCTGTTCTCAGAGCTCTGAAGCAGTCAGGACCAGGAGAGAGAGGAAGATTGAGAGGCAGAGAGGATGAAAACCACATGAAGAGAAGAGCATTTTATCTCATTCTAATAACTTCTGTTACCATGTCTGTTATATATGTGCCATTTATTATCTCAGGACTCTCTTTTATTTTTTCAAATCTGTTTATTGTGGACATTTTTTCTATTGGTTTGTTTTGTTTTATTCTGGCTGGTTTTGTTCAGCCTGTTCTTTATCTTCACCGGGCTGGAAAACATTCCTGCCTTTGTTCTTCATAAAACATCCAGTTAATTTAATTTAAGTTTATTTACTGGCCATTTTCCAGTATGGAAAATATTTCCAAAATATCCTTTTAATAGCTTCAGTTGAAAGTTTATTAAATATTTATTTTTATTTTTTATTTTTTTTACTTATAATTTCAAATTAATTTTCTGAAACATGCTAATTTTAACCTGTGTCATTTAATGGTTTATTTTGATAGATCCTCCACCTCACTGATTTACTTAAATTAAAAAAATTCTTGACTGTCTCATTCTACATGCAGATTAACTATATGTGTGTGTGTTTATATATAAAGTTTATCTGTTTACCAATTCAAGGATCATCACAGATAATTTTTCATTTGACCTGAAATCCCATCACACGCATATACTGTACAGTATATATCTTTCATTTTACAAATGTTTGATATATAAATTTGCATTGCAG
>RJVU01023556.1:12245-38222 GCA_003731715.1 Anabarilius grahami
ACTGATGTTTAAGCCTATCAAACTAAGATTAAATAACAATAATTATTTTGTGTGAGCCTTAGAAGTAAAGTAAGAGACAGATAACGTTAGAGGCAGATACATGTTTAAATGTTCTTTATTGACATCTATGTTTCCATGAAAGGTCTTTAACATTCATGGAATTTTTCCTTTTCACAAAATGTTCTAGTGGGAAAGGGTTATTTGGGTTATTAATATGTTATTCACACTAAGAAAAAAAAGGAGAATTTCTCGCTGAAAGGTTCTTTGGGCAGGCTAAAATAGTACTATATCTAATACTCACTGAGAAAAATACTATTTGGAACCTTTATTTTTATGAGTGTAGGCCATTATTCATTAGTACACAATCAAATCAACGTTTTCTTTTAGTTGCATTTTATCACAAAAAAATGATTATTAAATTGTTTTCATTGTAAATAAAGTGTATAAAAATTCAAAAATGTGATATGTGTGTAACTTGTGTTTATTTTGGTTAGATATTTTGGTTCTCTGATCTTGACTGGCCTTAGACTCCTTATCAGCACCTGCTGGTTGGGGTGTGTTGGTTTCTCTGAGGGGAGAGAAAGAGTTAGTGAAACATCACCATTAATACAATTAAATTTTTCGACCAGCTCCGTGACATAGTCGTCCAGGATCCTCCATTTCACCTAAAGGAAAAAACGCCAGCGCAGCCTTTGACTCATGGTTTCGGGAAAGGCCTACCCATCAGAATTTCAAAAGGAGACATTTTAGTAGTGGAGGATGGTGTCATTCGTATTTCAGCTAAAACAGCTGGCAATACAGTCATCCAATTTTTTCACGTCTCTAAACACGCTTTAGTTAATCGATCTTTGATCGTTCTGTTAAATCAATCAATAGTTAAAGTTTTAGTCAATAATTGTGTGACTTTACTGGATGTAAAAGGTGTTCCATAATCATTTTAAATTACACTTGTTATCCCAAATCTGGGTATAATTTCTTTGCACAAAATTGTAACCACCATTTTGGCATTTTCCCTCGCACATGGGAAAGCTTCTGGCCACTTTGTGAATCTGTCTGAATTATTTACAGGTTGATGAATGTTAGTTTTTGCAGTGCAATACAAAGCATTAATTGCCTGAGCTGTCTTTGCAGCACTTGTGTGTGAGAGACCATGATAGTGACGTATAAGCACCACAAGTGTCGACTTTGGCAAGGCCACTTTCTCTTCAGAGTCTCTGATAATTCCCTGTTTGCCTGGCTGACAGCCTTTTGAGGCCCAGTATTGTAAGTCAGCCTCTGTAATATTTTTTATTTTTTATTTATTTTTTTAGCAGCCTATTTAGCAGTTGCATCAGCCAATTGATTACTTACTTCCTCTGAATCTCCTGCTGCATGTCCCCTCACCTTAACTATGGCCACTTTGCTCATCAGCTGTGCTGCATTAATTAAATATCCTATCAAATCAGAATGCGTACTTAGAATCAGTATAAATTTTGACAATTTTATTGACAAGTTCCGCTGCCTGTGCTGATGTGTATGGTAGTTTTTCTGCTTTTACCACTTCATCAGGAAGTCTAACAACTGCATAAATATAGACCATCTGATGTTTTAGAACTATCCCTGCATAAATATAGACCATCAAGTGTGGTACAAAGCATTCTCAGATTTATTCAGGAAGAAGGGTCATATTTATAGACATAGGTCAAACAACAATCTCCAGGATGGCTTGAGCATCCAATCATACGACTTAAGAATCAAACCTTACCATGTATGGCATTTCAAGAAATATAATAACAAATAAGAAATGTATGTGCGTAAATGTGTGTGTGTCTTCAACTTCTGGTTACGTGTGAGAGTGTCAGTGTGTCCAAGGACTACTACTTCTTGTTTTGTCTAGGTAGGTACATGATGTGCGCAATGGAAAAATCCCAAGACAGAGAAAGTCAAAAAGTGAAGCCCAAGAAATAAGAAATTATTCAACAATATTAAAATAGAAAACCATTATTTTAAATTGTAATAATATTTCACAGTATTGCTGTTTTTTCTGCATGTTTGATATACAGCATAATGAGCATGAGACTTCTTTTAAAAACATTTTAATAGTAATGCATACAATCTTTTGACTGATATTGTAATTCAAACTATAATAGGCATATACAAAATTTTCTTCACATGACGTGCAATTATGCGTGCATGCATGAGATCCCAAAAATCATGTTTTCTGTCAATACAGCTGATATGATCCTGTTATCAGAGCGTTTTTTCACATAGCCTACCTGACTGAAAGGGCTCATTATGCGGGTCATTATGCGGGTATTTGTCTTCTCAGGTGTGAATCACAGCATTATTCATGAAGATTCACACCTCCATGCATACTGTGTGCCTTGACAAAAAGTGTCTTACAAAATTTAAATCAATATATTGTTTTATATGAACTAGTAGGCAGGATCATTTTTACATCAGTTTGAAGCAAAAATTCTAGTCTACAACCCCCAATACCCAGAAGTCTTGTGAACACATATTTAATATTTGTTTTTTGGCCTTATTTCAGTGACTTAAGTTTTTTGTTTTTTCAATAACCACGCATAAACGTTATTCCTTCAAAAGTACAAACATGTACATACATGTTGCTCACACATTATGGTAGCCTAGTTCATGCTAAATACAGTGTAATGACACCTTTTCCATTAATATGTTTATTAACAACTGAAAAAAGCACAAATGTCAGGGCATGTCAAAACTTCTCCAGGGCCCCAAATTGCCCTCAGACTCCAGAGGGTTGAACAAACAAATCCAGCATTTTGCAAACAAACACAATCTGCTTTGCAAAGGAAAACTCGACTCACAAACAAACAGAAAGTGATGTGCAAATACAAATGTCAGTTTGAGCGAAAACATAGATGAGTAACAAATAAATGTATTGTCTTTTACAAATAAATAAATGAGCCTACATCATATTTCACAAATAAAATACAAACCATCCTTCAAATGGCATGTAACCTTTGAACAAATACCAAATCTAGTGCATATGTACGCACACCTGTCTGTTACGATTGTAAGATACTTGCTTTTTTATGAGATCTCTCGGCTTGATTTTCTTTCAAATGCAGTTGAACAACTTCCTCTTCCAAAATAGCAGATGGCACTTTGCTATCGGTCAATTTACGCTAGTGTCCATTGTGTTCAAGAAATCAACAGATATGTTTTTGATTAGCTACACTGCTCAACACTGCAAAACAAGTTGTAAATAGAAACCTTTGAGGTTCCACTGAGCTCAATTACCAAATCTTTTTCACCAATATTCTATTACTACAGAGAAAACTGATCGTAGACCAGCAGTTATGGGCAGCTTTTTCCTCTAAAAGCAATCAGAAGCAGCAGCAGTCAGTGGTTTGAGTGAGAAAATTCCACGATTCCACAGAATTCTGTCTCCATTCCGTGCAGTTTCCAGTTGAAATCAACATGGTTGTGAATCACCAACAACTTTTATTCCTTTTTATACTAATTATGATTTCATGGAGAGATACTCCATTAAAAGACTTGTTCCTTGTTCCCTTGCACTGTTCTTCATAGGTCCTAAACACACTCTGCCTATGAGGAACAGTTCAAGGAACAAGGGACAAGTCTTTATTAATTGAGTCTTAATTATCTCTCCCTGTTATCATAATTTGTATGAAAAGGAATAAAAATTGTTAGTGGTTTACAGTCACTATTGTTTATTTCAGTTGGAAACTGCAATTCATTTTATGTGTAATTTCTTTGGGAGTTTGTCAAGTTTTGACAAAACTTTAGGCAGAGTTTGTCAAAAGAGACCAGTATGCAGCTTCCACTATGAACTAGAATACATTTTTTATTCCTGTTTAAACAGATACTTTTTCATATTCATTGTTTACATAAATATTTGCATATGTTTTATGTGAAGTGTAGAAGATGAATTCATGTATATTTATTCTTGTTACAGCTGCAAAGTCAGTCTACAAAATACAATTCCGAGATGTATACACATCCAGAGAGACTGGACATTCACTCTTCAGGTGATACATTTTTGAATAATTTACTTGCTTTCAGCTAAAAAAAAAAAAAATCTTAATAGCCACTTAAAGGGATTTTCATGTGAACTGTGAAATTTAAACACGGTTTTATTTCAAATAACAGAATCATTTCATGTTCTGAAGTCATTTAATATTGTATTGCATTTATGTTTTTCTGTTATGAAACAGTGACAAAACTTATCAACAATGAACATGCCATTTTAATTCATTATTATTATTATTAGTAGTAGTAGCAGTAGTAGCATAATACTATTTCCTTCATCATCTTGATTAGATGGAGTGTATAAGGGAAGCTTCCTCCTGCTCGTCTCTCCTCTGCTCTTCTACTTCCTGTTTCAGTGAGTCCAGATTCAAGACTTCAGATTCTACAGTGAAGATCAGTGAATTTGATAAACATGCTGATGCATTACTGTAGTTTACTTAATAAAGCTTTTGATGCTCTGCTGTTCTTTGTATCATGAATTGAGGTACTCAAAAAATATACATTTTAATAAACAAATAAGAAACAAATATACTGCATCATCATCATAAGCAGATTGTCTTTATAGCCAAATAATTCTTCATACAAGATTCAAAACACAAACATTTAGTTAATTTCACAGAAAACGAGATACTTTAAGATGAGTAAGAGTATGTGAGATGTGTTTTTCATTTGTAGATTTGTAGAAACACGTGTATCTACAAATCATGAAAATGTGTTTTTGGGTTAACCAATCAAAGCTTTATAATGTTTAGAAACAATATGATTATAATCCACAACTGTTCACATTAACATTTAAGACATCAAGCCTTTAAAAAGACATTTGTCCAGAGAGAATTACAAGATTAATATATTTATTTTCTTACTCGGTGACACACATGCACACACACACACACAGACCAAACCTGACAAATGTAAAGGAAATATGTGTCCTGAGAAATTACACGCTTGTGAGGTGTGACAAACATTCATAGAGCGATATTATTTCTAATGCCTTCTTGAGCCCAATCGAATCAAAATGACTTGAAATAATGATCTGAGTGAGCTGGTTTTTAGCTGAGTAAAATTAAAGTTGCAACTTTGTGCCTGAGTACATCATAACAGTACTGAGGATCTGATGAGTAATGATCAAATAATATATATTTCACGAGTTCGTTTCCTCATAAAATCTTTAAGCTAATAAGGTTGAGCGTATTTGGCTTGATGTCCGCTGTGGAGGGGCTCGAGGAAGCAGCTTCAACTCGAGCTTGGATATACCCCCCAGGGACTTCTAGTGCCTGGAAGAGGAGTACGATAGATGAGATACCTAATTTATGTGGTGGAGTTGGGGAGGTGGAGGGATATCAAAACAACTGATGCTGGAGCAGGGTGAGTAGCTGCTTATATGCTCTGGATGTAATTGAAAGATTAGGGTTCCCTCCTCTTGAGATTATGTTTGAGTTTCACTGATTGAAAGATTAGATCGGTTCACTCCTCCCGAAATTACGTTGTGAACTTCACTTAAATTAATAAAAAAATATATCAAGACAAAAATCTGAAGAAATGATTTAACGAATTAAAATTACCTCTAATATTAGAAATTTAATATTGAAAAATATTATGTGTAATTACACACTGTTTGAAAACTTTTAAATTCAATGTGTGAAAGAACTTAACAGATTGAATTTTCACTTCCCTTTCGAAGGGAACTCCACTCTGCGTTAGCCATAAACGCTTTGGGGAACGTCACGTGACCCAGGTGTCTGAAAGCACTATCCAATAACTCCAATTCCTATTGGCCGGCAACAGCCTATGACGTCATACGGCGCAACCCGGAAGTATAAAGGAGACAGTCTTCATCTCATCGTCTTTCGGTCCTGTTCTGTCTGATTGCATCTATACCAACTCCGGTAGGGTTTTTTATATATGCCTTACAAACGTTCATGAGAGTGTGTTTATCCGTGTCCCAGGGTTTGACACTGGATATACATATTTTTCTGAGCGTTTTCTGTCTGGAGAGGAGCACGCATACACAGTGCTTGAGGGCACTGCTGTGTGTTTGACTGTTGTTTACTCTGTTCCCGTTTGGCACTCTTCCCGAGGGAAGAGCTGTCTGCATCTCTGCCTGGTGGTTCTGGCCCCTGTTTGTGCTAAGGCTTAACGGTGGCTGCAATCATAGGGCTCGCAGATGAGCTCGTTGGGAAGTTTGAGAAAGTTTTATTCTCTCTCAACTTCCCTGGGGCTGGCGAGAGCGACCGGATGACGATGACATTTGTGTTTGACGTCATTGCGTCCGGCGGCGACCGCTCCTCTGGCTGGTGTATGCGAGCTGCTGTGTGTTTGTGACGCGCTTCTCGGCGGGCTGCAGCTGCCGGGAGAGCGCGTTAGGAAAGGGGCCGCGCGCAGACGGCTCGACGAGCGGTTCCTTTCTGTCCATTATTACGGCAGCTTCCATACTTTCCATTCCGGTCTGATCTCCGCGTTTGAGATCGGGAAGGCATGGAAAATCCCCTAGCCATTCAGATTTGTATCTGAACCCAGACAGACGGGAGGAGGAGGAAGATCGATTGTAAACATTGTTGCGTTTGTAATCGATCTCCCAGCTATATAGAGTGATTTATATCTACCCTCTCCTCTTCTTCTTCCACCTCCTGTATATATATATGCATGTTTGTATGTATATGTGTATATTTAAACATATATCATGCTCAGATGCTTCTTATGGTCAGACTGATGGCTGGGCCCATAGTCATTATTTCTATCAGCCTGCTGTTTCTGTTTGATAGTAAGAGGATCTTTAGGCTTAAAAGAACCTGAGATTCCATCCTTTCATGTAAAAAGGAGCATTAGGAGTTTTTTGGTTTTTGAGCTGCAGGAGGGTATATATTTTATTCGTTAAAATAAGACCTTATTTTCCTGTATAGTTTTCTGAGCATGTAGTCAGGAAAATTAGGGGGTTTTGGCAAACTGAAGTTGACTGGCTGGCTAGTATATATTGCGCAGGCCACAAAATGGCCGCCTCTTAGCCACCTGCTGTTTAGAGTAGCTTCTCATCTGCTGTTTTCTAGAGTAGTTTGAGTTAGCACTTGACACTTCAGTTATTATGCATGTTTAGGTCGGCCTTAATCGACCGCCTGACATTGTTTGCTTGTGAGCTTCACTTTCTTTCTCTTATCCATGAGATTTGGAGGTGAAGCCCAGGCTTCACTACCCTTACGAAAAAGAAGTTTATTCAAGTGTGCTATTAGTATACTTCTTTTAAACTAAAAATAAGAAAGTATACTTTCAGTCTACTTTTCATATACTTCTCAGAAATATACTTTACCTACTTCTGAGATATGAACTTAAAATTACACTTAAGTATACTGAAAGAAAAGTCTATTTGGCCTATACTTGGACTTTCTTTTGATTGAGATATACTTAAAAGTATAGTATAAAAGTACATTGTTTGAAAATATTGATTTATAAAGAAAACAGATATATACCAAATAGGAACATAGCAGTATTCTTAAAGTGCAAAAATAGTATATATAAAAGGTAAACTATAAGTGTGATGTTATGTTCTCTTAAAGAAAACATACAAGTATACTTACACTAAACTAGTAATTTACTGAGAGTATATTTCAAAGTGTACTTCTATATAAAAATGTACTACTAGTATTAAAATAGTAAACTACCAGTATACTTATAAGTTCACTTAGTACAGATGCAGTACAAATGAGAAACGTAGCTGTGAACTAGTTTACTACTGTTACACTTATAGTACACTTAAACGTATACTTCAAATGGGCCAATTTAGTCCCAAGCGGTATTGAAATAGTAAACTTACAAGTTTACTTCTGATACTAGTATACTTACTTCATAAAGTATACTTAAAAAAATATACTTGAACATTACTTAAGTATACTTGATAAAATGAACTTGAAGTATACTTCTTTTTTGTAAGGGTAGGCTTGTGGCCCTGTAAGAAGGCCCGTAGCTTAGCGGCTAGGCTAGAGCTAGGTTAGATGTGTTATTTACATAACCTTATGTATACTGTCCCTTATTAGGTTGTATAGTTCCTAGTTCTGGCCTCCTCCCGAGGGAGTTGTTAGCCTGTATGCCCATTATCCCCTTGCTTATGTAGGTGCAATTGTGAGATTAACAGCTAGGTTGTAGACTGTTTTGACTCCCTGATGCTGTCTCTCAGGTGGTAGGCCCTTATCTTTGCGTAGATAAGTTATGCAGGTATTGCTAGGCCCCACTTCCTAGAACTTTCATGCTAAAGGAAATTAATTCCTCTGAGCCACTTGATATCTGTATTTATCAAGTTTGACTTGACGATGCTAGTTTTTTAGCTTTTCATCTTCTAAGGCTTAGAACAGATTTGAGGATCTGTATGAGAGTGTTTTTCCGTTTAAACAGCATGTATTTCAAAGTTTTACGTTACTTTGAGTTCTAGATTTTTGCCCTACATATGTATGTGAGCTTACTTATGCTGCCACAGGTTAGCACCTGTTCTCTTAATAGTAGGCCCTTTTTGCTGCAAAGCGGCCTCTATTTGAGAGGATGGTGACTACATATTCCCCAGTTAAGAGGTTTATTTGTGTCACTGAGTGCATCACCTGTTGGATTGCATATTCAGGGTAGCTAGATCACTTTTTTAAGAAAGTTCGTATCTGTCAGCTCCCTTTTCAGTTATCTGTTTATCAGCTATATTGCATATAACGGTGATTGTAGGCTGGACTGTTCAGCCTCCTTCTAGTTGGCAATAGTTTTGTATTGGCTGTTTAATGGATATCAGTTTGCTCACATACTGTTTTGATACTACACTGCTTCAGGCCCTGCAGCATGTTTTGTTTGAGGTAGCAGGCTTAATTAGCCTCCCTTAGACCATGTTGGTTGTGTTGGTTCCCTTTAGTCACAAAAACTTAGGGTACTTTGCCTGTTTGGAAAGTGTAGCCTAGCACAGGTAGCAGTTAGCTTCCCATAGTTAGTGGGTTAGAGCTGGTTCCCTGTAGCTTGGTTCCCTGGAAATTCACGAACTGAAGCCACGTGTCATTGAATCGGCAGGCCCCTTCAGGCCTCCTTTTTAGTTTACATGTTGGCACAGATTGTGTTTTTCTGTGCGGCTTAAGATGAGATGACAGTAGTGAAACCTTACTGAAGTTTGGTTTAACCTATTGTTGCCTCTCTGAGTTTATGATTCTAGTTGAGCTAAGAGCCACCTAGCGCCTAGGTTGGACCTTTGTGCTCCTGGAAACGGCCACGAGACTCACGCCATGTGTCCTGAAGGATGCTAAGCCTGCGGGCCGCCTTTTTTGGACACACTGGTGTTTGTTTAGGTGTATTTCTCTCTGAGAACTATTTATATACACTTTTGCTGGCCAGGGGCCCAAGTGGTAGATCCAACCCCCTCTTTTGCTGGTTGTTTACCAGGCTTGGGACCTGAACACTGCCACGAGCTGATGCCACGTGTCTGTTGAGGTTATCGGCCTTCCAGGCCTTCCTTAATACGTGTTGGCGTACGCTGTACTCCTCTGACTTAAAGAGTAAAAGGTGCTTTTACTGAGTACACTGCTTGTCGGATTGTGTTGGGTGGATTATCATAAGAGCACTGTGCAGCTTTCTTTTGCTGCCATGGAAGTTGTCTGTCTGCCGCAGGCTTAGACAGATGTTCAGAATGGCTTTACCAAAAACAGGCCACTTCTGAAGTTTTCTTCTGTTTTCATATATAAAACTGTTGTCATGTTGTAAGCCCCTCTCGGGCCTCCATGAGTATGTGCTCTTGGCATAGTCTACCTGTTAGGTGAGCTCTGTGCTTCCCCCTTGGGGTTGGGTTTGTAATAGTGCTTAGCTCCCTAAGCTGATTATGATGGTTAGGCCTTGATCAGACCCCGTCTTAAGAATCAGCCCCAGGCTGGTTTGTGCTGCCCTTTCAGGGTTTTCAGCGCACAGCCTCCTCAGTGCATTAATTAAGCACTGGGTAGATCCTAGGTTGAGCGGATTATCTCCCCTCGATATGAGGGTTCATAGCACTCAGCTGAGTTCTGCTCTCCAGGATGCCTGTCTCTACGCGTGGGTCTGAGCTGGTTTCTGCCTTTCTGCAGTCACTCTTTCCTACTATCTTCCTGAAGAATGCGTTTTAGAGGCTCTGTATTCAGACAGGGTTGGCCTGAACTAAGTCTGTTCCCCTAGAACAGTGGTTCCCAAACCTGTCCTGGAGGACCCCCAGCCCTGCACATTTTGCATGTCTCCCTATTTCTGACATACCCATTTCAGGTCTTGCAGTCTCTACACTGTTAGAAAAAAAGTACAAAATTGTACCTTTAGGGGTACAATGGTACAAAGGTACAAATTTGTACCCTTGTGATTTGTACCTTTGGTGACAATTTTGTACTCTCTCAGAAAATAAAGTACATAATTGTACCTTCAGGGGTACAATGGCTTGTCACTGGGGCTGTACCCTCAAAGGTGCAAATTTGTACCCTTGTGATTTGTACCTTAAGAGACCAGTTTTGTACCTTAAGAGACCAGTTTTGTACCTTTGGAGACAATTTTGTACTCTCTCAGAAAATAAAGTACATAATTGTACCTTCAGGGGTACAATGGCTTGTCACTGGGGCTGTACCCTCAAAGGTACAAATTTGTACCCTTGTGATTTGTACCTTAAGAGACCAGTTTTATACCTTAAGAGATCAGTTTTGTACCTTAAGAGACCAGTTTTGTACCTTTGGAGACAATTTTGTACTCTCTCAGAAAATAAAGTACATAATTGTACCTTCAGGGGTACAATGGCTTGTCACTGGGGCTGTACCCTCAAAGGTACAAATTTGTACCCTTGTGATTTGTACCTTAAGAGACCAGTTTTGTACCTTTATTTAACAGTACAAAAATTGACCCTTCAAAAAGGGGACAAAATTGGCTTTGACAGCATACAATCGTTGACTATAATGAGATATATATATATTTTACACACACACGCTGAATTAAAATCAGAATTTATTAAATCCTTTTCATTTTCACATTTTACAACATTTTATTCGAAACACGTTTTTAAACATTCCATATGAGTCCATCTTGCCGGGTGTTAAAAAGTAACACTGAAGCAGTGTTAAAGTTAATGAGATAATTGATTGATGATTGAGTGGTGATTGACAATTAGTGGTGACACCTGATGTTAATAAGCAGAATCACTGAAGGAAAGAGAGAAAAAAGGTGTTAATTAATGTTTTATGAATGTTTCATTTCAAGTCACCATGAAAGAGGTCAGCGTTTGCTTTAGTTGGGCTCTTGACTCTTTACCTTTTATTGTTAATTTTTCTCTGGCTGCTCCAACTTTGTGATTGTAAAGCACAATTGTTATGGTCAAAGAAAATATGATCTGGTCACAACATAATTTTATGATGAAATAATTGTCATGTGATGGCCAGATGTTGTTTAGAGTCTAAATCTCAGACTGTGTGTTTGATGTATAGCTTTAGTATTAATGTTTGTAGTCCTGTGACTTCACAGCTTGAGATCCAACAACAGTATGACTTTTTTTTATTTTAGGGAATAAAACATTAAGCACTGATGCTTTAGTGTTAAAACACACACATACATCAAGAATCAGCATATGATTCTCAAGAACGGTGACGATAAATAAATACAAAATACTGACAAACAGATCAACTCTGAACATCACAAAACAAGCTACTGTCACAACAAAACAACAGAAAAATAAAAGCAAACATGAACAATCTACGAAAATTACAGGACAATTCAGCTGCATAATTTATTCATGCAGCAATGCATGATGGGAGCCATGGATGAGTTTTGATTGGTGGCTCCCATCATGCACTGCAACATGAAGCACTTTGTTTGATTGTCACCATTGTTGAGGGTCACATGCTGATTCTTGATGTCTGTGTGTGTTTCAAAACAAACCCTTCAGATTATAAAAGCTCTGCTGGATCTCAAGCGGTAACAGTTTGACTATAAAGAAATAATATAACCTCAATATCACCAGTTAATACTGGATGTCACCAATGAATCTGACCATTTCACAATGAGAAAACACAACCATTATGACTGTTGTGTAATCCTAAATTGATCAACTTCGGCTCACAGTACTTTTGGGAAACACAGCTCAGATCATAGTTTCTCTGGCCATAACAAATGTGCTCTACAAATACAAAGTTGGAGCAGCCAAAGATAAATCAATGTTAATAAATAGAGTCAAGAGCCCAACTAAAGGAAATGCTTTTCACCATCATGGTGACTTCAAACTAAACTTTCATTAAAACATTAACATCTAAACATCTGTTAATTCTCAATAAGAACTTTTGTTGATGTATTACAGAAATAAAATCAAACTGGTTAATAATAAGTGTAATAATGTTTAATGGCTGGAAGTCAGTTGTAGTTGTTGTCTCTCTCTTTTTCTCTTGTTGTTTCTTCATTGATTCTGCTTATTATCATCAGGTGTCACCACTAATTGTCAATCATCACTCAATCATCAATCAATTATCTCATTAACTTTAACACTGCTTCAGTGTTACTTTTTAACACCCGGCAAGATGGACTCATATGGAGTGTTTAAAAATGTGTTTAAAATGAAATGTTGTAAAATGTGAAAATGAAAAGGATTTAATAAATTCTGATTTTAATTCAGCGTGTGTAAAATATATATATATATATATATCACAGTCAACGATTGTACGCTGTCAAAGCCAATTTTGTCCCCTTTTTGAAGGGTCAATTTTTGTACTGTTAAATAAAGGTACAAAACTGGTCTCTTAAGGTACAAATCACAAGGGTACAAATTTGTACCTTTGTACCATTGTACCCCTAAAGGTACAATTTGGTACTTTTTTTTCTAACAGTGTACTAATGAGCTCATGAGTTGAATCAGGTGTGATAGATGAGGGAGACATACAAAATGTGCAGGGCTGGGGGTCCTCCAGGACAGGTTTGGGAACCACTGCCCTAGAAGACCAGGTCAGCCTCCCTGGTGGCAATGAGGGTGACCCCGTTCCCCTCAAGAGTGACTGGCCGAGGTTCCCTTTGGTTCCTTGGCCACATTCCCTTAAAGGGACCACTTTTCTTTACGGAAAATAGGGTTCCGGACGCCTTAGCGATTTCTTTAGGCTCTATTTGTTAAAAGAGAAAGGTAGAACTCTTTGGAAGTTCAGCTTGGGCTGTTGGCCAAAGGGAATGCTGTCACTGACAGCCTGGTGTGACCCGAGGGGGAGTTGCTGAGCAGTTTGAGAACTGCTTTGAGGCCTTTGTCTCAGCCATATTTTTTGGCAGGCACTCCCCTCGAGCATGGCGGCGTGGGTATATCGTTTCCCCAAAGCGTTTATGGCAAACGCAGAGTGGAAAGGGAACGTCTCAGGTTACGTATGTAACCATAGTTCCCTGAGAACAGGGAACGAGACTCTGCGTTTCCTTGCCATGCTTCGGGTTGCCTGCCTGCAGAACAGTCCCTCAAGACGACAGATGAAGACTGTTTCTCCAGGCGCTCCTTTATACTTCCGGGTCGCGCCGTATGATGTCATAGGCTGTCGTCGGCCAATAGGAATTGGAGTTATTGGATAGTGCTTTCAGACACCTGGGTAACGTGACGTTCCCCAAAGCGTTTATGGCAAACGCAGAGTCTCGTTCCCTGTTCTCAGGGAACTATGGTTACATACGTAACCTGAGACGTTCTCTCTTCCTGTTGAACACAGTTGCCATATTTTTTTTATTTCTTGAGTTGATTTTCTGAGCTGAGAAAACAAACACAGAGGAGATGATTAACTCTACAGTGAACTTCACACCTGAAGCATCTACAAACTACACAACTCATTCTATTGCACAACTCTCCACTTTAGACATTTGTGTATTTATCATCAATTCCCTGTTTGGTCTTCCTACACACTCCTATATTATATGGCTCATCATCACAGGAACAAGAAGTGGAGTTGCATCAGAGTTCTTCAACCTTAATCTGTCTCTTTGTGAGATTGGTCTGAACGCTTTATTTACTCTACTGTCATTTTTGTTTTCAAGTCTCAGAAGAACAACACATTTTTTACAAGGACTAGCCATCACTGGCCGTCCTCTGTTTCGGTGTCTGATCTGTGTTGAGCGTTACCTGGCAGTGGTTCATCCTGTAACCTTTCTGAAGTACAAACCTCTCAGATATAGAGTGATCTGCTGCATTGCGGCCTGGATAAATACTCTTGGGTTCTTGTTTGTTCTGCATGTTTAGTTTAATCTCAGTTCCTCCTCTACCTCTCCATTCAGTTGTTTTGTCTTGTGGATGTTCTCAGAGCTCTGAAGCAGTCAGGACCAGGAGAGAGAAGGAGAGAGAGAGAGAGGAGGAAAACCACATGAAGAAAAGAGCGTTTCACATCATTCTAATAACTACTGTGAGCATTGCTATTATATATTTTCCATATATAATCATAGGATTGTCT
This sequence comes from Anabarilius grahami, assembly GCA_003731715.1. Classification (NCBI taxonomy): domain Eukaryota; kingdom Metazoa; phylum Chordata; class Actinopteri; order Cypriniformes; family Xenocyprididae; genus Anabarilius; species Anabarilius grahami. The sequence continues at coordinate 26,660 of RJVU01023556.1, forward strand.
TTCGTTTCTTCTCGGCTCTTTATTATTGAACTCATTGCTTTTAGTTTAATTTGTTATATATTTGGTGGTTTTGTTCAGCCTGTTCTTTATCTCAACCAGGCTAGAAAACCCTCCTGTTTTCGTGTTTTATAAAACATTAAGTTGCTTCAGTTTTTTTTTTTTTTAATGAGTTTCTANACTATGAAGGTCATTGGTTTAATAGAAACTCAAAATATTATTTTATCTGAACCACATTAATTATCTAAGTTCCAGAAAAAAAATTTGTGATAACAAATCATGAAAATAGTTTTTTACAGAGTACTGGGCCCAGCCTCCTGGTTGAGAACCACTGCAATAAATCACTTCATCAACACCCATTATAATTATTTTCCATTTCGACAATTACCCAGGAGACAACGATTATTACATTGGACTTGAAATCTCATCATAACATATTTACTGTGTACTTAAATTTGACACTTCAAGAAATTTGCATGTCAGGTGTTCACTGCATCACACCTGTATGCCAATTTCAGATTTTTAAAGATTGTCTGCATGGGAAAACTAAACATTCCCTGTTCTGATAATAATTTCTTCTTCACTATGATAAGACTGATTCTATTTTAGCTTATGAAGTATAATATTAAATATCAATGATTCTATTTTTTATTATAATTAGTGCATTCTGTTCAACATGTTAGAAAGTTAGTGTGTTTTACTGTTTATTTAAAGAGATCACATCACAAACAAGACTTACAGTACTTTTGAATGTTGTACTTACACTGTCTGTCATTTGTTTATCTAATAAAATACTTAATCATCGATCCTGTGTTACCATTTCCATATGCTGTTCTTGTCATGCTTAGTACTAAAGATGTAAATCTGTTAAATGTTGTGTAAATGATGAACAATTTTAAATTCAAGTCAGTCAGTGTCAGTCCAGTCAAATGCTAAGTCAGATATATGACTGTTTTTTTGAAACTTACATTTTTTTGTTTATATATTTGAATATGCCATGTTTTATGTGACAGATGAACAGCTGAAGTCATACACACATATTCTTGTGACTATTTAAAACACAGCTCAGATATATTCAGGGAGACTGGATATACACTCTTCAGGTACTAAACTCCTCTTAAATACACATTACATTTTCAGTTTAAACATAGGGAAAGTACTCAAAAATTATTAATTGTAAAGTTTGTTAGTTTCATAAAGAAAAACCAACAGAAATAATAGAACCTGTTCCTGCGATTGACCCATTTGCTGTATTAAACTCCATTAATCTAATTTTGAGCATTCTGTGAGAACCTGTGACTGTGTGTGCTTGAGACAAATGACAGATGAGTATCATTTTGAGCTTTTTTACATTGTTTACATCTTCAAAGTTGTGCTTTAAAGATATATGGCCCGTTTGGATATTCTGTTTTGTTAAAATGTGAAAGCAGCTTTTGATAAAAATCAGATGTTCTACAAAACTTGCAGATCATGGAGATATTTTTAAGCTGTAAACTCAGTGTACAAATGTAGGCTCATGTATACGTTAACATGTTGTTTTTTTTCCATAGAACACATTTTCTATGAGATTTTGAGTTGAGAGAAAGAAGGAACAGATGAATAATTGTACAGTGAACTTCGCCACACCTGAAGCATCCACATTCTCCACATCTCAGTCCATTGGGCTAATGAAAATTTTGGATTTATGTCTGCACAGCTTCAATTTCCTGTTTGGTCTTCCTTCACACTCCTATGTTATATGGCTCATCATCACAGAAACAAGAAGTGGAGTCGCATCAGAGTTCTTCAACCTCAATCTCTCTGTTTGTGAGATGACCAGCTGTTTGAACATTTTGGTCCATGTACTTCAGAGTTGGTTTTTAAGTCTCCAGACATTGAGATATTTTATGTTAGGACTCTCCTCCACTGGTCGTCCTCTGTTTCATTGTCTGATCTGTGTTGAGCGTTACCTGGCAGTGGTTCATCCTGTAACCTTTCTGAAGTACAAACCTCTCAGATATAGAGTGATCTGCTGCACTGTGGCCTGGATAATCACTCTTGGATGCTGTTTGTGCTGCATGTTTACTATAGTCTTGTGTAATTTTTATTATTATGTATTCTTCTACTCTATTCAGTTCCTACTCTTCTGTTGCATTCAGTTGTTCTGCTGTGTGGCTGTTCTCAGAGCTCTGAAGCAGTCAGGACCAGGAGAGAGAGGGAGAGAGAGAGAGGAGGAAAACCACATGAAGAGAAGAGCGTTTTATCTCATTCTAATAACTACTGTGAGCATGACTATTATGTATATGCCATCTGCTATCTCAGGATTCTATTACATTCTGACCAATCTGTATTTTCAGGAACCTTTTACTTTTGGTTTTTTTTGTTTTCTACTCGCTGGTTTTGTTCAGCCTTGTCTTTATCTGAACCGGGTTGGAAAACTCTCCTGTAAAACATTCAGTTGTTTAGTTTTTAGAAATTAAACATGCAGAGTAAAATGCCCAGTGTTAAATTAACACCCAAAGTGTACATTTGACTCCATCTTGCCGGGTGTTAAAAAGTAACGCTGAAGCAGTGTAAAAGTTAATGAGATAATTGATTGATGATTGAGTGATGATTGACAATTAGTGGAGACACCTGATGTAGAATCGCTGAAGAAACGACAAGAGAAAAAGAGAGAGACACAACAACTTCAACTGACTTCCAGCCATTAAACATTATTACACTTATTATTAACCAGTTTGATTTTATTTTCGTCATACATTAACAAAAGTTCTTATTGAGAATTAACAGATGTTTAGATGTTAATGTTTTAATGAAAGTTTAGTTTGAAGTCACCATGATGGTGAAAAGCATTTCCTTTAGTTTGGCTCTTGACTCTATATTATTACAAGTTACTTGTATTAGTACAAGTGAAGAAGCCTCACACGCTTCTGTTCTGTCTTCACAGTGTAAAGCGGTTCAGAACATGTTAGAGTGTCTTTTTATCATTCGTTGTTTAGCTAGACTTGATTGTCTGCCCTGATTGTTCTTTTCCCCATAAAGGTTGTTTATTCAGAATGTAATTATTAAATATGTTTTTTTGTAAGTATTTGCTATAGATTGTTTATCCAATAAAATGCTTCTTCAATGACATGGTGTCACTTTTCCCATATTGAGGGTTTCCACAATTTGTTGCATTCAATTTTGACATCCTAAAGATTTACTTGAAATGTGACTATTTTTAAAATGAAACTCATATCTAATGCAACCAAAAAAAAAAAAAAAAGATTTACTCTTTATAATATTGATATGCTATAGTAATGCTGCTTCCTAGAAATGTGCATTGAGGAAAGTCAGTGACTGGTTATCAGTGCATGTTTAGTTTGATATATGAAGTTTTTTAACCTTGCATTTGTTTGCATTATATATTTGCATTTTTAATGTTTAATGTGGTGTGTAGCAGATAGAATCATTAAAACATATTCTTGTAACAGCTGTGAAGTCAGGCTACAAAACACAGCACAGATTTATACACATTCAGTGAGACTGTACATTCACTCTTGACAAATTCCTCTTAAATACATGAAATTTTCTATATGAATATAGACTACATACTCTAAAACTATGTGAACTCTAAAAGAAAATATGACTTGAAAGGCCTTTTTTTGTGTTATGGTAATTTGAATTTAAATGGGGTCTTATAGAAGTATATAATAGAATGTATTTAAAATTTGGCATTTTTGACAAAGTTTCATCCAGTCTGAATTATGTGAAGTTTGTTAGTTAAATACTGATAAACTGACAGAAATGATTGGACCCGTTGCTGAGATTGACCCATTTACTGCTGTATTAAACTTCATTCAACTCATTGAGACTGTGTGTGCTTGAGACAAATGACATATGAGTATCATTTTGAGCTTTTTTACATTGTTTACATCTTAAAAGTTGTGCTTGAAAGGTATGTGGGCCATTTTAGCTGTGCTCTTCTGTTAAAATGGCTTTTGATAAAATCAGATGCTCTGCAAATCTTAGCATTTTTATGCAGACCATGAATATATATTTACATTTATGCATTTGGCAGATGCTTTTATCCAAAGCGACTTACATTGCATTATCCTATACATTTGTATCTTGAGTTTGTGCAATCCCTGGGATCGAACCCATGACCTTGGCATTGCTAGTGCCATGCTCTAACCACTGAGCTACAGGAAAGCTTATATATCAATATATCATTCAAAATATTTTACTTTATGATGTGTATCTATTAAATTTTCATGTAATCATCCTGTTAATTTAATTTAATTAATTGATGTGCTCTCTATTTCGGTGAGACTTTAGGCTAATACACAAATTATTATTATTATTATTTTTTGTTGTTGTTGTATTTACGTTTCCCCAAAAAATCCAAACTCTGCATTCAAATTTAGGTTCATGTAGCCTGTTCTCTCTTTTTTTTTTTTTTTTNCCATAGAGATGAATAACTGTGCCGTGAACTTCGCCACACCAGAAGCATCTACATTCTCCACAACTCAGTCCATTGGGCTAATGAAAATTTGGGATTTTTGTCTGCACAGCTTTAATTTCCTCTTTAGTCTTCCTACACACACATATTTTTCACTGCCATTATAAAGCTTGGATGCATCAGGATTTTTATTAATATAACTCTGATTATGTTCACCAGAAAGAAGAAAGTCATATACACCTAGAATGGCTTGAGGGTGAATAAAGCTTGGGGTAATTTTCATTTTAAACTGAACTAATCCTTCAAGCTTGACGTCGACCAGCTCTGATCAAGGCCAACAGAGGGCGCAACAGGATAAGAAATCTTTGAAGTACAATTTTACTATCCATTTCCAAACATTAAAATTACAAATAAATGCATAATCCGAGAGAGCGCAACAAGATATGTTTGATTATACCAGCTGGATGCTCAATGTTGATCGGGTGAATGCACGTTTTAAACAGCTTATTGTATGGGTAAGTTAATTGCCATTCTAAACTCAGACACACAGACAGTAGAGTATAGCTCGCATCCCAGACAGCAACATAGTGTGGCCCAGATCTGGCCCACATCTGGTACATGTGGATTACATACATCCATATCTGGGCCAACACTGTGTTACTGTCAGGGATGTCACATCCATATCGTGCGTATGCAGAAATTTTTAGTAGCACATAAATGTATTGTCAACACTGTTCTGTGATTTATCGATAAAATAGCTTAGAAACAGTTTTATTTTACAGTGGAAGTGGCAGGATGGCGCCTGTGTCGGCATGCCGTCGGTTGCTCCTCTGTCTGCTAGTCTGGCTATATGTGTGGTTCTCAAACTGTGCTGCCCTTGTGGTTTATGATCGCCAGTCTCTCTTAGATATTAGATCACCATTTTTTAACTTTTACAAGTCGGATGTGGAGTGTGTCTTCAACAAACCGTATGGGAGTGTTAAAATGGACATTCCGGAGTGTATTCGTCGCTGGCCCCTCAGCAACCCATAGAGGAAGCGCAGGAGGAAACGAGGGTATCGGGGAGGTTGTACGATCAAGCTGGAAGCCCGTCTGCATGCGGGCTGTATCCCAAGCCCCTTTTGCGAGCCGCTCCATGGTGACTCCGTGATCTGGCGTCTCCTGGATCAGGCTCACCGGTGGCTTCGACCTGTTCTTCCCATGTTCCCACCCTCCGTCCCTCAGGCTGGCCCTCCTCGGACCGTCCATCTTCTCCGAAGAGCTGGAGCGGCTCCTGGTAGTGTCACTCTGACAACTAACCCAGTTGACTGTACATTTTTTAACTCACCTCGCAAATATGGATGAGGGGGTGGGTTAGTGACTGTGATGAAAAACTCCTATTGTGCGCAATGTCGCGCCATCCCTGTGGATATTTACACCAGCTTCAAAGCCCAACTTCTTCATCTTGACTGGAATGGTCCTGTCTGCTTAGGGGTGATCTACCATCCTCCACATTCGGTTAAGGACTTTCTACAGCAATTCACTGATTTTATTGGTAACATTGTTATTAAATTTGACCGTTTTTTATTGGTGGGCGATTTTAACATTCATGTTTGCTGCCAGTTAGACACTCTGTCAAGGGAATTTTTTAATATAATTGATGCTTTTAACCTGATACAGTGGGTTAAAGATCCCACTCATATCCATGGTCATACTCTGGACCTTGTTCTTTCATACGGAGTTGATATTTCTGATATTACAGTTTCTGATTATATGATCTCTGACCATAGGCCCATTTTATTTTCTATGTCTCTTCCCGGTCTTCTTCATGTCTCTTCTAAAGTGTCATCTTTGACCCGGGTTTATTCACCTCAGTTCAGTAAAAATTTTAGTCAGTGCTTCACTAAGTCCTGTTCTCATCTACTCCTGGACTTCCCGCTAGCGGACATGGATGCGGACGAACATAGCTGTTAAATAGCGCCTGGCTCGATGTACTGAATGAGACTGCTCCTCTAAAGCCACTTAAGCACAAACCAAAATCTGAATTTTGGCACACTGCTGAGACTCGGCTGCTAAGGCAAGATTGTAGAAAGGCCGAGCGTAAGTGGAAAAAGGACAATCTACACATCTCACTACAGTTGTTTAAAGACAGTTTATTGGCTTATTAGAGAGCTGCCGATGCTGCAAAAGCAACCTATAATTCAAACTTAATATTGCTTAATCAGTCAAGACCTAAAGTCTTGTTTTCTGTTATCAACTCTGTTGTTAATCCCCCGGCCAATACTATGTCTGTTGCCTCTGTTGCTCTTTGTGAAAGCTTCTCTAGGTTTTTTAAGGAAAAAGTAGTTAATCTAGGGCTGGAAACTGATATTACTCCTATTGAGCTGCCTCTCCCCCGGAGTTGTCTGTATCTTGGGACGTTTTTGTCCCTTGTCTCCCCTCAGTCACTCACAGACACTATTGCCAAGTTGAAACCATCCTTTTCTTCATATGATGTTATCCACCCTAAGTTTTTAAAGCAAATTATTGATTCGGTTGGACCAGGTCTAGTGTCCTTTTTAAATAAATGTCTTTCAACTGGGGTGGTTCCTGCTCATCTGAAAGTGGCTACTGTCACACCTCTCCTCAAGAAGCCTTCACTCGATCAGTCAGTGTTAAAAAATTATCGGCCTATTTCTGTTTTACCATTTATTTCCAAGGTTTTGGAAAAGATTGTGTTTTTCCAACTTCAATCTTTCCTTGCTGTAAATAATCTGTTTGAGCACTTTCAATCTGGTTTTAAGGCTGCCCACAGCACTGAATCTGCTCTTTTGAGAGTGTTAAATGACATATTTTTAGCCACTGATATGGGTGACTCTGTGGTCCTCGTTCTCTTAGATTTATCAGCTGCTTTCGACACTATTAACCATTCTGTACTAATCAATAGACTGAAATCTTGGGTGGGTCTCTCTGGGACAGTGCTAAAGTGGTTCCAGTAATTTTTATCTGACAGGAAATATGTGGTTAGGCTAGGAGAATTTTTATCTTCCGCTGCCTCTCTCCCTTGTGGCCTTCCGCAAGGCTCTATTTTGGCCCCCTCCCTATTTTCATTATATATGTTACCTCTTGGATCTATTTTTAGGAAACATGGAGTGTCATTTCACTTTTATACCGATGATACTCAAATCTATTTACCTTTTAGGAAAAATGATCGACTGGCCATGACTGCTCTTTTATCCTGTCTAGAGGAGGTTAAATCCTGGTTATCTCAAAAAATTTTATCCTTAAATGAGGAGAAAACAGAAGTAATTGTTTTTGGCCCTTCAGAAAATATAAAAGCATTTAATTTTGACCTTGGATCCCTATCGGATTTTAGGTCTTCACAGGTGCGTAATCTGGGTGTTATTTTAGATGACTCACTAAAATTCGATAAACAAATTTCCACTGTGATCGGGTCCAGTTTTCATCAGCTCCGTATACTTACAATAATTAAACATATCCTCACTGATAAAACTCTGGAGATGCCGGTGCATGCTTTTATTACGTCACGTCTCGATTATTGTAACTCATTATACTGTGGCATTTCTAAAGCTCAAATTGCCCCGTCTTCAACTGGTCCAAAATGCTGCCTCTAGATTTCTTCTAAAAAAGGGATCACGCCACTCCGCTTTTAAAGGCCCTTCATTGGTTGACTGTTCAATTTAGAATACATTTTAAAATCTTATTGTTTGTCTTTAAATCATAACACAATCAAGCACACGGCTACCTATCTGAATTGCTGCATCAGGACATCCCCTCGAGAAGCCTAAGATCTGGTGACCAGAACCTTCTTTTAATCCCTCACTCCAGACTTAAGCGTAGAGGTGACCGTGCCCTCTCTGTAATCGGTCCTCACCTCTGGAATGACTTGCCAGTGGAGATCCGAATGGCCCCAAGTCTGACCAATTTTAAGTCTCTTCTAAAAACCCATCTGTTTTCATTGGCCTACTAGGTTTTATATTCCTGCCTATTATATTTTCTATTTCTGTTTTATTTCTTTTTTCTGGTTATTTGTTATAGTATCTTTTATGTAATCTTACTACTCTTATGATGCTGTTTCTCTTGTGAAGCACTTTGGTCAGTCTTGCGACTGTTTTAAATGTGCTATATAAATAAAGTAAACTTGAAACTAGAAACTGCAAACTTCTATACACCCCACACAGCAACATAGTGTGGCCCAGATCCGGGCCACATCTGCTTCATGTGAATTACTCATGGACCAAATGTGGGCCAAATCTCGGCCGACACTATGTTATTTTCAAGGTGTATTTCTTAGAAACTAAAACCCACAGCTTCACATTTAGTAGAGAGAGGCTGATAGGTAGAATTAATTACACATGCAATCACTCTCTCATTAATGCATTCATATATGTAAAGTTTACTGTGCTACTTTATCTGTATCTGATGTAGAACGAGCAGAAATATGAGAACAACCCAAAGACAAAAGAATTGATAAAAATAATAATAATAATAATAATAATAAAAAACCCATTATGAAAGAATGATAGNCGATAGCCTTGTGGGCAGCACTGTGTCATATGCCACAGCTGTGCACAAGGCTCATTGATGACATCATCAGCTACTAGTCGACATCGACTCGACTTTAATCACATAAATATCAACTTAAAAAAAAAAAAATCTGAAGTTGTTCGACCCCTAGTATAGTATAATGTATGTGCTGTGCATGGATTCAGTATAGTAATACTAATACTGCTTTTACCCTAAAAATGCGTATTGATGAAAGTCAGTCACTGGCTATCAGTTTATATATGCTTTTTAAACCTTACATTTAAATTTTATATTTGCATTTCTGATGTGTGATGTGTAGCAAATGAACTAATGCACATATATTCTTATAACAGCCGTGAAGTCAGTCTACAAAAGCACAGAGATTTATACACATCCAGAGAGACTGGACGTTCACTCTTCAGGTGACAAATTCCTCTTAGACATTTAAGAAGCTTTTATAAATATGCCTTAAGAAAAAAACAAAAAAACAAAAAACAAAACTGGTGTTTATCTTGAGACAAAACAATGGCACTGAGATATTCTAAGACATGTCAGTGCAAGTTGCTTTCAGTTAAAACAGCTCAAACATGCATTTTAGTCTGGGACTTGCCTTAAGCCTTGTCTTTGAAACCAGAGCCACATGTATAGAATGTATTGTACCTTCAGATCATACTTTTGCTCATTTATTTTGAACTGTTTCAGTCGTGATCTGAATTATGATCGAACATTTTATTAAATGAATGAATCTTTAAAAAATTAATTCTTAAAATTTACCTTACATCACCATACACTGTTCGCCATATAGATAATGGTTGCAATATTATTAAAGTCCCCCTGCATTCAATAATCACTCCAACTCAGACTACCTGATCCTCTCGGTCAACTGTAGTAAAAGCTACACAATGACAAGTGGAAATGATGGTTTAATTCAGTCGTATGTTTGAACCAAAAACTGATTCAGAAGAAGTGGAGGATTTAATTATACAGGGTCGTCTACAAGTTGATATAATGTGTTTTATATAACGTGTTCTACAACATCAGACACATAACGGTAATTGATATGATTAGGCTTTGGCTTGACTATGTTATCAAACAGCTAATAAATAAAACAACATTAAAAACTTGATTTTCACCACAGGGGGTCTTTAACATTTTGGACTGAGAGATAAACAAGGAGAAGATGAGAAACTCTACAGTGAACTTCACAACTGAAGCATCTACAAATTTAACATATAATTTAACACACCTGGACATGTGTGTGTACAGCATCAATGTCTTGTTTGGTCTTCCTACACACTCCTATGTGATCTGGCTCATCACAGGAACAGGAAATGGAGTTGCAACAGAGTTTTTCAACCTCAATCTGTCTTTTTGTGAGTGTGGTGTCTGTCTGAACTCTTTTTTTTGCCTATAATTTCTTTCTATTCTCGGTTTTCACATCTTGCAAAATCAGCATGTTTTTTATTAGGACTATTCGTCACTGGTCGTCCTGTGTTTCAGTGTCTGATGTGTGTTGAGCACTGCCTTTGTTCTTTATAAAACATCCAGTTCATTTAATTTTACTAAGTGCATTTACTGGACATTTTAGTTACAATTTATTTTAAGTTGTCTTTGTTACACTGTAATTATACATTTAAATACAGAGTAATATTAAGTAACTACATGGTTAGGGTTTGGTTTAGGGTTAGTTGCATGTAATTATGCATAATTCATAGTTATTACTAACTGCATGTAACTTAATTTGCAAAGATTTAAAAAAAAAACTATTTTTTACGTTGTTATTATGGGGTATTGTTTGTATAATTTTAAGGGAGATGATCAATTGAATCCCTTTTGGAATAAGGCTGTAACATAGCAAAATGTGGAAAAAGTGAAGCGCTGTGAACACTTTCCGGATGCACTGTAATTTCAAATTTTCTGAACCTGTAATTTAAACCTGTGTCATTTAATGGTTTGTTTAAGGAGATCCTCCACCTCACTGATTTACTTAAATGAAAACAGTCCTTGACTGTCTCATTCTACATTCAGATTAACTATATTTGTGTGTGTTTATTTAATAAAGTTTATATGTTTACCAATTCAAGGATCATCACAGAGAATATTTCATTTCACCTGAAATCCCATCACAAACATATACTGTAGAGTATATATCTTTCATTTTACAAATGCTAGATATATACTGTACATTTGCATAGCAGGTGTTAAATGTGTTGCACCTGCAGGGTGAGTTATTTATTTATTTATGAATGCTGTGTAAGAAGACTGATGTTTTAAGCCTATCAAACTAAGATTAAATAAACAATATTTATTTTGTGTGAGCCTTAGTAGTAAAGTTAAGATAAAGTTAGAAGTAGATAAATGTTTAAATGTTCTTTATTGGCATCTGGGTCTTTAACCTTCATGGAATCTTTTCTTTTGCACAAAATGTTCTAGTGAAAGGGTTCTTAAGATTATTAAGATGTTCTTTTAATGAAATGAAAAAAAAAAAGTATTTTAAGAACTTCTCATTGAAAGGCTATTTGGGAAGGCTGAAATAGTACTATGTCTAATGTTATAGATAAGTTTATTTTTAAGAGTGAAGGCCATTATTCATTAGTATGCAATCAACATTTTCTTTTAGCTGCATTTTATCACAAAAGA
>RJVU01023556.1:53564-80682 GCA_003731715.1 Anabarilius grahami
GTGTGTCTGTAAAGCAGCTTCCTCATTCCTGGTCTTGAAGAGTCTCACTGCTGCTAAGTTTCTAGTTTTCATGGGTGTTCCCACACACATTGTGTTTAATCAGTCTCAGAAACACACTATAAGTTAGAGAGAAGCAAGACAACATTCTTAAAAGTTCAGTAATTCTGTATCCTAAATACTACACTGGAACTGTAGGACTGAAAACTGTGTCCAGAATTACTGTAAGTCTTTATGAAATCAATATAAAAACTGAATTAATAAATAACTTGTTTTAAATCAAATAATTCGGTCACCAGACTGGTGAAGGTCTTTCAAAATAAACCCAGGATAGTATAAATAAACCACCTGTTACATACAACAATGAGCGTTACAATGTTTATATTTTTTAACAACTTTTATACAAATATAAATAAAGATATATATGTTTTTGTTTCAACAGCTTTCCCTGGAAATCTTTTCCGAGATCCTCAAGAAAGTTATTTTTAAACTGGTGATTCTGCATATTTTGACCCTTTCACTGTTTTGCAGGTGGTTTAGGGATGCGGTCATGAATTAATTTTTTCATGTTTTTTTTTTGTGGTATGAGGCATTTAAACTTGAACCTCTGCATTAATATCTTTCTATTTATCTTTACACTTTAAGGTGTGGCCAACTGGAAGAGTTTCTCTCAGGATTACTGTAAAGAGTTCAGACAGAAGTACAGAATCAGGGAGTGCAGAGCCCTTTCCTAGTCCTGTCTTTCCTAGTGAAACATATTTTTTCTGCTGCAGGAAATGCATTGCGGTGTTAAGTTCATAAAACTTGTTCAGACGGAGAAGACAGAGATGAAATGGTTTTGATGTAATAATTAATGCAACTTAAAAGTTAAAACTATGGCAAACATGTGTATGACAGAAACTGGTTTCACTCATGTACAACTATCTCAGAGGTATCTATATATCGAATCTTTAAGGTTTGCAAAAATTCCATTCTGCTATTCTCATATTTTATGTTAATCTATCACTATAAACATTAACAGACATGAAGTCCAACTAATCAATGAATTCTTAATTTAGTTGACAATTCTTTGCAATAATTCAATAATCAATGTTTAAAAGGGCGATGAATAAAATTATTGTTTTATATAGAACTACATAAATTCTAGATTAATAAGGTTTTTAGTAAAGTGCAGTTCAGAGTCCATATAATAAAGAAAAAACTGACAAGAGTCTGTTTTTGAGTTTAAGTTATTTAGAAAATGTATAAATCCTCCCTTATGATAATTAACCATGGTTTTATTATTAACTAATTTTATTTTATTTGTATACACTACAATTCTTTAACAGGCTGATCAGTTTAATTATTGTCTTGAAGTATCCAGACCCAGGGCCTTCTCATGGATTCAAGTGCTGGGCAGGAAGATCAGGCTAGAAAAAAAGTTGGGACACTTTACAAATTGTGAATAAAAACAGAATGCAATGATGTGGAAGTTTCAAATTTCAATATTTTATTCAGAATACAACATAGATGACATATCAAATGTTTAAACTAAGAAAATGTATCATTTTAAGGGAAAAATAAGTTGATTTTAAATTTCATGACATCAACACATCTCAAAAAAGTTGGGACAAGGCCATGTTTACCACAGTGTGGCATCCCCTCTTCTTTTTATAACAGTCTGCAAACGTCTGGGGACTGAGGAGACAAGTTGCTCAAGTTTTAGGAATAGGAATGTTGTCCCATTCTTGTCTAATACAGGCTTCTAGTTGCTCAACTGTCTTAGGTCTTCTTTGTCGCATCTTCCTCTTTATGATGCGCCAAATGTTTTCTATGGGTGAAAGATCTGGACTGCAGGCTGGCCATTTCAGTACCCGGATCCTGCTTCTACACAGCCATGATGTTGTAATTGATGCAGTATGTGGTCTGGCATTGTCATGTTGGAAAATGCAAGGTCTTCCCTGAAAGAGACAACGTCTGGATGGGAGCATATGTTGTTCTAGAACTTGGATATACCTTTCAGCATTGATGGTGCCTTTCCAGATGTGTAAGCTGCCCATGCCACACGCACTCATGCAACCCCATACCATCAGAGATGCAGGCTTCTGAACTGAGCGCTGATAACAACTTGGGTTGTCCTTGTCCTCTTTAGTCCGGATGACATGGCGTCCCAGTTTTCCAAAAAGAACTTCAAATTTTGATTCGTCTGACCACAGAACAGTTTTCCACTTTGCCAAAGTCCATTTTTAAATGAGCCTTGGCCCAGAGAAAACACCTGCGCTTCTGGATCATGTTTAGATATGGCTTCTTTTTTTACCTATAGAGTTTTAGCCGTCAACGGCGAATGCACGGTGGATTGTGTTCACCGACAATGTTTTCTGGAAGTATTCCTACGGCCATGTTGTGATTTCCATTACAGTAGCATTCCTGTATGTGATGCAGTGCCGTCTAAGGGCCCGAAGATCACGGGCATCCAGTATGGTTTTCCGGCCTTGACCCTTACGCACAGAGATTGTTCCAGATTCTTTGAACCTTTGGATGATATTATGCACTGTAGATGATGATAACTTCAAACTCCTTGCATTTTTTTCTCTGAGAAACTCCTTTCTGATATTGCTCCACTATTTTTTCGCTGCAGCATTGGGGGAATTGATGATCCTCTGCCCATCTTGACCTCTGAGAGACACTGCCACTCTGAGAGGCTCTTTTTATACCCAATCATGTTGCCAATTGACCTAATAAGTTGCAAATTGGTCCTCCAGCTGTTCCTTATATGTACGTTTAACTTTTCCGGCCTCTTATTGCTACCTGTCCCAACTTTTTTGGAATGTGTAGCTCTCATGAAATCCAAAATGAGCCAATATTTGGCATGACATTTCAAAATGTCTCACTTTCAACATTTGATATGTTATCTATATTCTATTGCAGACCTGCCAACATGTATGCATTTTGACCTCAAAATACGCTGGTACGATTTGTCACTCTGTACTACGCAAAAACCCGGTGAGTCCTCTGTACACGCGTAGTACTCAAATCCACCAAAAGAAAGAGTTCGACCAATCATAGCGCTGGGTTCATTTCCCCAAATAGCAAGCGGGGATGATTGACAAATGCATACGGCCCATCAATAAAAAGAGACAGCCACACAAACTCCCGCTCGATCCCTACTTCCACTCCACCGTCTCATTGACTTCTTGTTACATATTAACTAAAATACCTAATTATGTTATATAGCCTACTTATTTTGTATGAAAACTAGCACATTAGTTACTTATGCATTTAAAAGTACCGTTGTCTCAGTGCTGCGCGAGCACTGTCTCTCATAAACACAAAGGCGCGCGCGCGCGCACAGAGGGAAGATCATTGTAAAATGAAAATTGCCGTGCCTGGTTTAAAATTTGGGTAACACTTTACAATACGTGTGCACTCATTAGCATTAATTCATGCTTAACTAATGCACAGATAATACTGAATTAATGTATAACTCATGATTATCTAAGCTATTCATTAATGATTGCCACATTATCAACTAATAAAGAGTCTATCTGGTTAATATATTAGTTCATATATGAATTGTTATCAATTAAATATGTAATTGTGGATTAATTACCTAATAACTTATTTTATTAACTAATAGTGTTAATTAACTTGTTAATTACCACAGTGAGCCAAAGCCTTGTATTTCAACTTCCAGGAAAAACAGGTAAAATAATATGCATTAATACATGATTAATTACTGCATTATTTGTGCAAATTCATGTGCAAATAACTACAATTACTAAATGATGAGTTAATAATGATGTGCCTCAACAAGTAAAGTCACAACATAATGATATATTCACAAACCATAAACTAATAATTAATTAATGACCATCACTTTGTTTATAAAAGCCATTTATTAAACGCAATAATATAATTAATATATTATTAAATATTTAAGCACTTTCCAAAAACATGTTTCCATAACATTACATTGTGCGTTTTGAGGTAAACTCCTACACAGGATAGTGATGGCGAATGTCTTTGAACAGTCTACCAAGGGGACCTTGGCTATGTTTGTCAGCCAGCCAGTGAGTCCATTCAATGACTGAGAGGTGTTGCTTCAGGATTTTTTCTGTTCTGTTTCCTCTAAGTCTCCAAATAGTAGATTTGTACTTCAACCATGCTCTCTCGAGATGCTGGGTGTGGGCTCCACTGTGGGGATCCACAAACCACTGTCTGTGATTGACTCTAAAGTGAGTGTAGCCCATGGCAGCTAATGCACCTCTATAAGCTCTCCATTCGTCACTTATAATGGTGGTTCCAGGTCGCACATGCTTGACCACGATTGGTACAAGATTCTGCCTTCCTCTTCTCTTTACAAGCCGTAAGACTGGATGTCGTCGCTCATCCTTTACTCCTAGTATGCCAAAGACCCACTTTTTTCGTCTCCAAGTTGCGGCTGCCCTCCCTCTGCCATACTGTAAAAAAAAGTTATATTAAATTATATCATATCAGGTCTACAAAGACATGACACACACACACACAAAAAACTAAAAAAAAATAATATATATATATTTATATATAGCAAAAGTTAAAAAATGGCCTCCAAAGAAAAATCACTCAAAAATCATATGCATGTTTAGTATGCCAGTACTGTATTATATACTATTAATTACAAACAAAAAAATTTGTCTCTGTTGTCATTTGCTCTAAGTTTGCAGAAGTTAGTATTGAAGATGGGAGCAAATGCAGTTACCATGGATAATAATGAGAATTGAGAACAGTTAAACAAAAACTGATTTAATACACAAAAGTGATAATTAAAAGTGGATCTAAATTAAAGCACAACCTACAATTTCCTAAATTTTGAGGTCACTGCTTAAAGTTATCCAAACAGGAGTGAAAGCACAGTTTTAAGCATATTTATAAGCAATGTTAGTTAAACATATTGTGAAGAATGGTATAGATGATATAGACACCAAAATTAGAGAACACTTTCAGATAACTTCCAGTTATTGGTGTTAATCTGGTACCCGGTGCTAATTTTACAGTATCTGACAAACCCTATTTAACTGGCAGTCTAACTTTCCAGCTTTCACTGACTTTGCAAGATGGTGAACCATTCTAAAGTGACAGCAAGTTGTCCAGATGAAGGCCAAAGGGATGACCCTTTCAGCCATAGAAAGAGAAGTTGGTCATTCCAGTTGGTCAATATTGCATCTTTACAATGTCACAAACTCATTCAAGTCCCCCAAAAAGGCTGGTCGCCCACGAAAGACAAATGCACAAGAGGACAGGATAATACAAAGAATCTCAATGGGCAATCAGATCAACACTGCAGCTGGAAATGCTCGCCGGTTAAGCTCTGAACAGGGTAAGGATCTGCCTCGGCATACGGTTTCTCGACAGAAGCCCACTCTGCAGTGAACAAACCTCTCATCAACAGGCTAGTCTAACTTTTGCTGAGGAGCATGTTGTGTGGAGAGAGGAGAACTGGTCCAAAGTTGAACAAAGAAGAACATTATTTCTGAAAAAAATCAAGTGTTCATAAATTGTTCTCTAGTTTTGATCTCCACTGTTGGTTACTACTTTGTGACTTCACAAAGTGAATATTTTCATGGTAATAGACAGAACACTGAGTTGTCACCCTTTAACTCACCTTACGTTTATGACGGAAGCTGCTTTCGTCANAGTTTATTCTCAACATTTTATCTCGACTTTTTTCTCCAAATTTAACGTGTTTTTTCTCGCAATTTAACGACTTTAATCTCGAGATGGTTTTATTTTTTTATTATTGCTTGGCCCTAATCCTCTTCCGTAGTTCTCTAATTTTGATCACTGTGTTTTTCACAAAATGAAGCTTTTTGTTGAAGTGCTTTGGTTATTTTGTAAAACACTGTTCTACTAGCATGGCCACAACTAAAATTCCTTCAAATTTTGAACAAAGAAGAACATTATTTCTGAAAAAAATCAAGTGTTCATAAATTGTTCTCTAGTTTTGATCTCCACTGTAGGCTACTACTTTGTGACTTCACAAAGTGAATATTTTCATGGTAATAGACAGAACACTGAGTTGTCACCCTTTAACTCACCTTACGTTTATGACGGAAGCTGCTTTCGTCAATAACAGCAAATTCTCTGGGATGTCCAATAATTTGCCCACTTCTTCGTGTATGGCGCCTCATAGCACACCTGCAAACCTTTCTTAATGCTGCAGCCATCTTGGACATAGTTCGGGAACTTCTTGCAATCCCATCTTGCTTCATGTCGATTTGTCTGAGGTGCAAGCCCTGAGAAAACCTGGTAGTAAATAGTAAATAAGTGCATAGCTTAGTTGTTTTTCATATTACTGACTGCTTCACTTAACATGCCCAGAAGCTTTGTTTTAAATACACACACACACACAAAAATGATGTTGTATATTTAATCCGGTATGGATATTCCAGGACTCACATGAGTCATGACAGGTAAAAGAGAATCAACTAAAAGGTAACACAACTATAATCATAAGCACATCTACATTGCATTAGATTGCAATTTGTTTTGTTGTAATTGGAAAAATGCAATCCTAGATGTATTACTTTTTTTTTTTTTTTTTGGTCAAAGTGTTCCAGTAATTTTATTTACTTATTTATTAATTGATTCATTGCAACAAGTTAGTCCCTAAACCAGGTCAATGTGTAGCCTCTTTACACATTTTCTGCCTCTGTGGCTTTGATGTCTGCATTCCCTGGATAAATCATAAGGAAATGTTAAATCAATGTTAAATAATAATATCTAGATACATCATCTGTACTTTAAATATAATTAAAAGTATTTATTTCTCTGTCACTATTTCTATTATGTAATAGCCAATACGAAATGTATAGCATTGTGAATGTTTATATGGTTGTTAGTGAATAATACACTATATATAATTTTGGCTTTAATAAGATTTTCCCAATAAATATGCAGGAATAAACCTGTGTCCTCCATGATTCCTGTGCATTCCAACAACAAAGCACTTGAATGCAACAAACTCGCAATCACGATTTTTGAAGTGGGAATTAGAAAATGTCTGATAGCATGTGAAGGCAACATACTTGCATCGCATTACGTTTTCATTAACTTGGGTGCTATATAATTTTCTGTCACTATGTGGGCGCACAGTTTTTTCTGTATTTTGGTCAAATTATCATGTTATAAAAGATAACACTTAAGATGCCATGCCACTGGATGTGAAAACAAACAACATATGCTAGACTAAGACACTCTTCTCCACTCCTTAAATACAAAAAAAAAAATACAAAAAACACCATCTTTTATAAATATAGTATTTGAGTAAAGAAAACTCTGTATTTATTCAAACAGCAGTCTGTATTTACCTTCAGACTGCAAACAAGCTGAGATGCTCAAACAAACCACGTGCAGCACATAGAGGCGGGTGGAGTAAGTTTGAGGAGCCAATGGAGTTATGAGGTTTAGGAGCAAGCTCTCTTTACTACGTTTCATTGGTTAAATATTTGCACAAAAAATGAAAAATAATGAAATAGAGATACAACTGCGACTGTATTCTAGTATTAGTTTCTAAAGCAATACATCCATTTTAGATCATTTAAGCAGGGTTTTTTATTAGAGTGAAATAATATTACAATTTAAAAAAATTACATTATTCTCTTCGTAACTGCCAATTTTTTGTATAATTGAAAAATGGTTCACTACAGTCTAACTGCTACAGGCTGCCAACGACAGATTGCCAGTAATGTTACACCGTGTCTACAGACGCGACAACCTGACCGTTTTAATGCAACCTTACTTCACATAAAACAGTATTTGAAAGGTCAAATAAAATCGTGCCAGGGGAAATGTGCAGATCTACAACCTACCAGTGAAAGCCGTCTGATGTATCGTGGCGTCTTTTCATTTTCATGCCACGACCACAAATCTGACACAACATCTTCCTTGCTAGAAGTCTCTTTTTCTGTAGCCATTTTACGAGTCTTGCAGTAGTTCTCTTAGTTGGCTTATCGATCAGCAGAAGTAACAGCTCTGTCGTTAGATTCATTTTTAAGCAGTAATCCAAATGTAACCAATCGTCTGTAAAACTAACTTCTTGACCTCATTAACCTAATTTAGCCGCGAAGGTGCGGAGCATTAACATACCCTTTCCGCATTTCCGGAATTCTCAGCAGCGGAAGTATAGTTATGCAGGACACCGTTTCCACAACTTTTGGAAATATCACAATAACGTTAACTAAGTTTTATGTCAAGGTAATAAGTGGTATAATTAAACATTTAAAAATTAAAGATATTCTTTCTTTTTTCTTTTTTTTACTACAATAACAGCAAGTCAGGCCACCACCTGGCCACCCATATGAACTGCATAGTACTGAACATGAAGGGGGGTGTAGGCCTAAATATTTTGCGAATTTTAAACGAAGTTCAAATATATGGAATAGCACCCACTTTGACATTAGTGACATCATTTGACAACAGCAAAGATGTACAAGATCCACCTGAGCTCCACGTTATGTTTAGGGGAGCGCCAGGCCTCTGTGATTAAAGTGGAACCAATGATTCCTGATGAGGATGACGGTCAGAATCATCTGACAGAACACACGCAGCAAGACGCGTGCGAGGACTTGGAGGCATACGGCGGCGGTACTGTGACAGCCATGGCAAGCCAAAGTAGTAAAAGAAGTAAGCGGATAAATCGTAAAATACCATCTAAATATAGTTCTGATGTATATGGTGAGTTTGAAAACTTTAGCAGTTATGTTTGGCACATTTGGTTAAAGTAAGCTAACATTCGGCATATAACGTGCACGTGGCAGAGGCCGACTTGTATTGCTAGCCTGTTATTGCAACAAAACGTATGGAAGCTTATTTTCACCACTAAATAAAAGATAAAAAAAATCTTTTTTTCTTTCTTTTTTTCCCTTTTAGTTCTTATCACGCAATTCTGACTTTTTAACTCTAAATTCTGATTTTTTTATTACTCGAGTTATAAAGTAAGAATTGCATGATAAAAAGTCACAATTCAATAAAGTCAGAATTGTGGGCTATAAACTCGCAATTCTGAGAAAAAAAAACCCCTCAGTCTTTTCCTCGTAAGTGAAAACAGTTTCTCACAATTTCTTAGAAAAAAAGTAAGAATTGCGAGATTTAAACATTTTTCTCTCACAATTGCGAGTTTTATATCACGCAATTCCGACTTTATTCCTCGCAATTACCTTTTTAATTAATTAAATAATTTATATTTATTCAGTGGCGGAAAAAAAGATTCCATAATGAACAACCATAATGTATACTGTTATATATATTAATGGATTGGATGGAAACTGTTTTCATGTCAGAATATGTCTTTGCCACCCCCTTACCCTACTCTCCATACTCCTCCTCAGAGATTCCAGTCCGCAAACCTGCTCAGGAGGAGGTCAAGAATGATGTGCAAGGTCAGTATCTAGAGTAATGTCAGGACTAAACATTGATTGCACCAGTTGAGCCAGACATCTTCAGAGATAAATCCTACAGTACTTTCTTAACCTTAAGGAATAGTTTAACCAAAAATGAAATTTAATGAAATTAAAAGTTATTTACCCACATCATCCAAGATTTCCTTTATTCTGTCAAATTTAAATGAAGATTTTTAGGAATACAGCTCTCTAAGGTCATTTCAGTGGGCACCAAAACTTCATTGAGTTCAATCTTTTCTGAAGCAATCCAAATGGTTTTAGGTGAGAACAGCTTACAATATTACTAATCTTTACTGTAAATATTCATATTAACAGCCATCAGCATTCTTTATAATCAAAACGCATGTGGATGACTGAACAATTACAGTATAATGTAGTTATAATTTAAATTGTTCTCACATTAATTGTTTCAGAGAACATTTATTAAACAAATGGAGTTGTTTGGCTGTCTTTTCTCTTTGGTGTGTTTGTATTTTTTAAACCTTTTGGTGCACATTGACTTCTACTGAAAGGACCTCAAAGAGCTAATGCTCTTCTAAAATTCTTCAGTTCCCTTTCGTGGGAACTATCGACGCTACGTCGAATGACGTGAAGGGTTCTCATCACGTCATTCGACGTAGTGTCTCGTTCCCTTACTCAGGGAACAGGGGTTACATCTGTAACCCGAGACGCTTTGTTCAGCACAACAAAGAAAGTTGTACACTTTCTTTTCTATTAAGCAATGCCTAATACTTAATAGATTCGCCAAATGTGTAGCAAAAGGCATCTAAAATCTAAAACAAGGCGGCTGGGTAATTGCTTTTCCTTGGTAGTATACAACACTATTGTTTAGTAGTCAGACTGTCTGTCCTTGTTGTGATGATAAATGTCTATGTGTAAATGTCACAACAGGATAGCCTGTTGTGATAAATAAAAAAAAAGGATATTGCAACTTTCATAGTAGGAGATGCATTAAACTGTAATACCGTTTTGGTGCGGATAGCCTACTGGTTACTGCGCCGACATGTGGCACACCTGCCTTCATGCACAACCCGAGTTCGATTCGTGTCTCGACGTCCTTTGCCGATCCTGCTCCCCTCTCTCCACCTAATGTTTTTCTGTCTGATCTTTACTGTCCTGTCCATATAAAGCACAAAAAGCCCATAAAAATAACACACAAAAAAAACTTTAATAATGTATTTCTGATGCAAATATTTCATAGTCACCTGCACAGTTTGTTCATGAATACATATTTTTCTTTGATTTGTCTTTTAGAAGAGGCTCCAACTGCCCA
Organism: Anabarilius grahami; assembly: GCA_003731715.1. Lineage (NCBI taxonomy): Eukaryota > Metazoa > Chordata > Actinopteri > Cypriniformes > Xenocyprididae > Anabarilius > Anabarilius grahami. The sequence goes on from RJVU01023556.1 coordinate 64,251, forward strand.
AATAACTCTTTCCAAAACAAAACAAACAGTTGAGATGCTGAAAGAGAAGATCCATGCTCTGGAGGAAAAAGTGGAGTCTTTGACTGAAGAGAGAAACTTTCTCAGAGAGAGACTGGAAGATGGTAAGTTCCCCCTCCACTCCTGTGGCACAAATTGTGAATTACTGATTATTGTGCAACTGAAAAGAAAGGTTGCTCAAACACTTGAAATATAAATTAAAAATAATTAACCAATACTGTCCTCTTGGTATGTTGATTATTTAAAAACAGTTTAATTTGGGTGATTTCTGTGTGAATAATACGTGCACTTCCTGTGTGAGGATGCAGTAAATGAGGGCAATACAGTGAGGGTCCAAACAGCTAAATGAAAACATTAAATTACTCTACGTGACTCAAATTGATCAGTTAACATCTTGTAAAGCAGAAATTTGACAAGAAATCCATCATGAATACATTCTGAACTTTAAACCATCTCTTTTGATTTGAGTCCTCCATCCATAATATCAAATCCTCATCACACCCTACTTGTTTAACATGGCTATCCAGTGGCTTGCCATTACATTCATTCTTATGTTTATTTAAAAAAAAATTTTTATTAAATCATAACTTTATCATATACTCACTGATATATGATAGATAGACAGACAGACAGACAGACAGATGCTTTTTTATTTCTGTAGTTCGAGACTCAAAGAAGATATAATTATCTGTACATCCTGTTTTGTCTGTCACAGCCCTTAAACTGAAAGCTGAAATTCCAGAACAGTCCCAGAACCCTACAGCATTCCAGCTGGAGTCATCTGAAGATAAAACGTCTTCAGATGACTCCAGCTCTGATTCATCTGAGCCTTCACGAAAGAAGAAGTATAAAAAGAAATCAAAAAAGAAGAAATCAAAGAAAGCACAGGCCGGCGATTTCAAAAGAGGTACTACAAGTTACCATTGTCACCTAATGTATTCACAGAGACCACAGCTAGTTTAGGTTGGCATTGGCTTGAAATCAACCTATGGACTTAAAAGTGCCTTATTTGTATATATTAGTGTTAGTAGTGCTTAGTCTATGGAATGATTTGTCCTCATTTGCATTTCTGTTCTTTCATGCATTTATTCCAGTAAGAACTCCTGAGGAGTCTGTGTTTCGGTACCAGAAAGTCCTCCGACTTGTCAAAAGTGGCTCAACAAAGGCGGATGCCTATAACAGCGTGGGGGTGGATCGCAACACTATTGTCAACCAAGCACCAATTGCAGAGCTGGCTGCTGTTAGCCCAGACCTATTCAAGGTCCTGAGGGCTGGTTTCAAAAAAGGGGACAGTCTGCAAAAATTTGCAGAAAAATGTATGGCTCAATGCATCTTAGAGCCAAATGCAAGTCAGATCAGTGCCATGAAAAAAGCAAATGACCTGCTAGACATTCTGAAAAAGTAAATGTTGCATTAGACCTGTTCGTCAAGACATGTTAAGCAGTGTTGTTACTGGTTATGACTGCTTTTGGTACTAAATGACTAGTGGTGCTAAATAAGAATTTAAAATAGTCAATGAAACAATGACCTGTCAGAAATTCTGAAAAAAAAAAGTAAAGTTATATAACCTGTTTCTCATAGTTCTAAGGACATTTTAAGCAGTGTTGTTACTGGTTATGACTGCTTTTGTTCTTGTGCTACTAACAAGAATTTAGAATAATCTTCCCTTTTTGCTTTAATTTTTTTCCTCTTTATTACAACTCATCTAATGAGTTTTTTTTTTTTAATGATTAGGCTAATGGTTGTCATAGAAAGGGGAGTATATATTTAACTTTATGTTTTGTAAATGTTTTAATGATTTGTTTTAATGTATGTGTTATGGAAACGTGTTTGGAAAGTGCTTAAATGTTTAATAATCTGCGTTTAATAAATGACTGTTATAAACAGTGATGGTCATTAATTAATTATTAGTTTATGGTTTGTGAATATATCATTATGTTGTGACTTTACTTGTTGAGGCACATCATTATTAACTCATCATTTAGTAATTGTAGTTATTTGCACATGAATTTGCACAAATAATGCAGTAATTAATCATGTATTAATGCATATTACTTTACCTGTTTTTCCTGGAAGTTGAAATACAAGGCTTTGGCTCACTGTGGTAATTAACAAGTTAATTAACACTATTAGTTAATAAAATAAGTTATTAGGTAATTAATCCACAATGACATATTTAATTGATAATAATTCATATATGAACTAATATATTAACCAGATAGACTCTTTATTAGTTGATAATGTGGCAATCATTAATGAATAGCTTAGGTAATCATGAGTTATACATTAATTCAGTATTATCTGTGCATTAGTTTAGCATGAATTAATGCTTATTAGTGCACACGTATTGTAAAGTGTTACCAAAATTTCTTTACTTAACCTTATGTTAAATATAATTTGAAAAGAAGACAGAGGTCTCTATGTGCTCAGCTCAGAGCTGGAGTGCTGCTCCTAGAGGTGGAAGTGGGGCTTTTTAAATGAGTCCCAGAGGAGGACAGGTTATGTTCTGTATGTGATTTATGTTTGGTGGAGGATGAATTTCATTTTATGTTTTATTGCCCACTGTACAATAATTTAAGAACTGATTTGTATAATATGATGCAACAGAAAAACCCGGATCTGTTTATATGAGAAGAACCATGTTTGTTCTATAGTATTCAGTGGGAGAAACATAGAGGAAAAACTGGAGCCAACAGTGATAATCCAGGCCGTAGCAGAGCAGATCACTCTATATCTGAGAGGTTTGAACTTCAGAAAGGTTACAGGATGAACCACTGCCAGGTAATGCTCAACACACATCAGACACTGAAACACAGGACGACCAGTGACGAAGAGAGAGCGAATTTCTTCTATCAGAGCAAAACAGCAATTATTATTGCTATAGGACAAGTTCCTAAAAACAGCAATTTTCAGACTCGGCTACGCGATTCAGTTCGCTAGGCATCCCCCCAGGTTCAGCGCCGTTCTGTTCACTTCGGTGACAGGCCAAAATGCCCCTGTCCTGCGGGCGGAGATTTCGGTTCTTTTGGCGAAGGACGCAATAGAGCCTGTCCCTCCAGCCGAGATGAAGTCTGGGTTTTACAGCCCGTACTTCATAGTACCCAAGAAAGGCGGGGGGTTACGGCCAATCTTGGATCTGCGTGTCTTGAATCGGGCCCTTCACAAGCTCCCGTTCAAGATACTCACGCTGAAACGCATCCTCACGTGCGTTCGCGCCCAGGTGCGTGCAGCGATCGACCTGAAGGACGCGTACTTTCATGTCTCGATCCTCCCTCGACACAGACCGTTCCTACGGTTTGCATTCGAGGGGCGAGCATATCAGTAAAAGGTCCTACCCTTCGGGCTGTCCCTGTCTCCTCGCGTCTTTACCAAAGTCGCAGAGGGGGCCCTTGCCCCGCTCAGGGAAGTGGGCGTTCGCATCCTCAACTACCTCGACGACTGGCTCATTCTGGCCCAGTCGCGAGAGCAGTTGTACGAACACAGGGACCTGGTGCTCAGTCACCTCAGCCAGTTGGGGCTTCGGGCCAACTGGGAAAAGAGCAAGCTCTGCCCCGTGCAGAGCATCTCTTTTCTCGGTGTGAAGCTGGACTCGGTCAACATGACAGCACGTCTCACCAACGAGGGTGCACAGTCGGTGCTGAACTGCCTGAATTCATTCTCGCGGAAAACAGCGGTCCCACTGAAACAATTTCAGAGGCTCCTGGGGCAAATGGCATCCGCAGCCGCGGTCACGCCGCTCGGATTGCTTCATATGAGACCGCTTCAGCACTGGCTTCACAACCAAGTCCCGAGGTGGGCATGGCACCGTGGCTCGCTCCGGGGCCAGCTGGCACACAGCTGGCTCCGGGGCCTACGCAAGTTGCGTTTCCCCCAGTGAGCCTCCTTGCACAGACACTGTGCAAGGTCAGGGAGGACGAGGAGCAGGTCTTGCTAGTTGCGCCGTACTGGCCCAACCGGACCTGGTTCCCAGAACTCATGCTCCTCGCGATAGCCCATCCCTGGCGCATCCCCCTGAGGAAGGACCTCCTTTCTCAGGAGCAGGGCACCATATGGCACCCGCATCCCGATCTGTGGAACCTCCACGTGTGGTTCCTGGACGGAACGCGGCAGACTTAAGTGGCCTACCGTCCGCGGTAGTTGACACCATCACTTCGGCCAGAGCCCCCTCTACGAGGCGCCTATGCCATGAAGTGGAGTCTGTTCATTAAGTGGTGTTCTCCCCCGGAAATGTCCGGTCAGTGCTGTGCTTTCCTTCCTTCAAGAGGGTTTGGAACAGAGGCTGCCCCCTTCCACCCTGAAGGTCTATGTGGCCGCCATCGCAGCGCATCACGATGTGCTCGATGGCAAGTCACTAGGAAAGCACGACCTGATCATCAGGTTCCTCAGAGGCGCCAGGAGGTTAAATCCCCCTAGGCCTCACCTCATTCCCTCCTGGGACCTCTCTGTTGCCCTCTCGGGCCTACGGAGAGCTCCCTTCGAGCCCCTTGAGTCAGCTGAGCTGAAACATCTGTCTGCTCCTGACCGCGCTCGCCTCCTTCAAGTTCAAGTTCAAGATTTTATTTGTCACATGCACAATTATATAGAGCATATATAACCAGCAGTGAAATGAGAGCCATCAACCTGTCCATACATACGTACATACAATATGACAAGGGGGTAGACAGAACAGGAAGACAGAAATTTGGAAGAAATACAGCATAACATGAGGAAGGGGAGGAGAAAAAAAAATGCCACCCCAGACTATACTCCTATGGGGAGTACAGTGTGGGAACAGGAAAAAAACACCTCAGCAACATAAGCACATAATCAATACAACATAATACACGACTTGCAACAGGGTAGGGTGAGTTGGGGGATGGAGATAATCCAGCACAGGCAAACAGCCATCCGGTCCCGCAGCTAGAAAGCGCTGGTCAACAGACCCGTTTGCCAGACTGGCGGTACAAAGAGGGGAAGGCGAGGGATTAGGGGTTGGGTTGGTGAATGCATATCAATATATATGTCAGTATGTGTGCGTGTATGTAAAAGTTCTTCTCTGTGTAGGTCTGTAGAGTCGCTACTCCTGGCATCAAATCTAGGTGCCTCAGTCCGCAGGATTGTTAGAGCGATACACAGCAAGTTGCCATGGAGACAACCTTGATCAGGTCCCAGACATAGTCAACAATCAGCAGGTGTCTGTGGGATTGGGGGAAGGAACACAAGAGCGTCTCACTTCAGTGCTCTTCCGGGGGAGTTGTTGTTCCAACAGCGGCCTTGGCTGAGGCCAGTGCTGGTTGATGGGAGCCGAAAGCAGATAAGATTGGGATTGTTTGGTCTTGGGGCAAATAGCCGCATTCCAATTTGCACAGCTGCTCTCTTAGTCCATTCTGGTCTCCGAATCGGTCTAATTGCCTTTGCAAAGCCGTGAGCTTCTCCATGATGTTATCCATATTGCGGTTAATAGTCCAGTCCCAGTGCTGACCGCTCTGCCCACTGCTTGTTCAATCATGACGGGCAGCCTAGTGAGGTTTTGAACAGCTGTTACCGTTTTCCGATTATCTCGATAAACCAGGGCAAAGCCTAATCCAATCAGCAGAAGACCTGTTATCATGGTTCCGAATAGGTAGATATCTTCAATGTCCTCCACGGAAAGGACCGCCAGACACACGACCCGCCACCTCTCCCACGCGTCCATCGTGTAGCCAGCTGCGAACGTTCCGGCAGGGCAGTCAGGTTCCCCCGAACCCAAGCTTCTCGTCGAGAAGATGGTATCAATTGCGTTGAGAGACCAGTTGCTCAAATCCATGATTTTTAGATGTTTGGAGAGCAGTGCAGAGAGAGTCTCTCAGAGTAAGACAATAGACGAGACAAGAGCAAAGCAGGGAAGGTAATGGGGAGGAGAGGGAGAAAAAATGCGACCGCCTTCTATGAGAGCCAAACGAGAAAATCGTTTCAAGAGGGTTGGGGACCTGCAGGCATTTTCGGTCAGCGATTCGTGCCTGGAATTCGGGCCGGACTACTCTCACGTTATCTTGAGACCCCGGCCTGGATATGTGCCCAAAGTTCCCACCACTCCCTTCCGGGACCAGGTGGTGAACTTGCAAGCACTGCCCCCGGAGGAGGCAGACCCAGATCTGCGCGTTTACGTGGACCGCACGCAGAGCTTCAGAAGCTCTGAGCAGCTCTTTGTCTGTTTTGGAGGTCAGCAGAAGGGAAAGGCTGTCTCCAAACAGAGGTTGGCCCACTGGATAGTGGATGCCATCGCCTTGACGTACCAGTCGCAAGGCGAGCCGTGCCCCCTCTTGTTGCAAGCTCACTCCACTCGGGGTGTTGCTTCTTCCTGGGCATTGGCGCACGGCGCCTCTGTTGCAGACATTTGCAGAGCTGCAGGCTGGGCGACACCAAATACATTCGCGAGATATTACAATCTCCGAGTGGAACCGGTGTCCACCCGTGTGCTGTCTACTCGTAGATAGCCATGGGTGTTCGCTTGCTGTGCCATTTCCCTCGGGAGAGGGAATGCAAGCACTTTTCCCGCTCCTCAGTTCAGTTCGCCGTAACGGTGAACCCTGTGGAGTTCCTCCTGCATCCTGCGGCAGCCAGACGCGGCAGAGGCGTCTGGCGCTAGGTCCAGTACTCGTGTGTATGCCCAATTGGTCTGCCCTTGTACTGGGCTAGATGCCCATATGCTGTGATTCCCCTTGGGTAATCCCATATGTGTTTGTCCACGGTACGGTTTCCCTAACGGTAAACCCATGTCTTTCCCTGGGCAGCTTCGCTTGGCCCTGTCTCTGATTGCTAGTGTGTTCTTTCCAAACCTCTTTCCAGAGACCTTGGCATTGTGTATATTATCAGTATATAATTTCCTAATTCCCATTAGATGTTATATAGCTGATGTTAGTTAATAACAAATAATCTTTCGTTTATTCGTTTGGTGCATAATAAGGTTCTCCACCTTATTATTTTCAGAGAAATAGCTTATCTTTCCATAAGATAACATAACTCTTCCATAGCCACACCCAACTTAATCACTTGTATTCTATGTATCTTATGCACTTTATTCCTTTATCATTCATGGTATTCATTTAGTAGTTGTGCTAGTTATTCTTGTTTATCTTTTTGTTAATAAAATTTATTTTAATTGCATTTGTGTCTTCCTTGTGCTGATAATACAGAAGAGGCTCTACAAGTTAGCAATATCACCAATCTTTCAGATAAATCAGCTTACCACTTTACATTAATTCTAAATGAATGAAATGTTGGGAGTGTTCTCATACCGCCAAGGTAAAAGACCTTGACTGGTGCCCTGAATTAGGGAAAAATGGGGAAGTGGTCATCTGATGTACTCATAATCACAGCTTAACGTATGATCCTAAAATCACAACGTCAGCGGTGACGTGAGTACCAATCCCTATTTTATTTCACGTCCTTCAATAGGCGAAAGTAAAAATCACTACAGGAACCACCGGGACTCTTCCCAGAGTGGTCCGCCTGGCCAAACTGAACAATCGGGGAAGGGCCTTAGTCAGGGAGGTGACCGAGAACCCGATGGTCACTCTGACAGAGCTCTAGCATTTCACTGTAGAGAGATGAGAACCTTCCAGAAGAACAACCATCACTGCAGCACTCCACCAGTCAAGCCTGTATGGTAGACCAGACAGAAGCCATTCCTCAGTCAAAAGGGATCATGAGATCAACAAAGATTGAATGATTTGGCCTAAATAACAAGCGTCATGTCTGGAGGAAACCAGGCTCTGCTCATCACCTGGCCAATACCATCCCTACAGTGAAGCATGGTGGTGGTGGCAGCATCATGCTGTGGGGATGTCAGGATCGAGGGAAAGATGAATTCAGCAATGTACAGAGACATCCTTGATGAAAACCTGCTCCAGAGTGCTCTGGACCTCAGACTGGGGCAACGGTTCATTTTCCAACAGGACAACGACCCTAAGCACACAGCCAAGATAACAAAGGAGTGGATACGGGACAACTCTGTGAGTGTCCTTGAGTGGCCCAGCCAGAGCCCAGACTTGAACCCGATTGAACATCTCTGTAGAGATCTGAAAATGGCTGTGTACCGACGCTCTCCATCCAACCTGATGGAGCTTGAGAGGTTCTGCACAGAAGAATGGGAGAAGCTGCCCAAAAATAGTTGTGCCAAGCTTGTAGCATCATACTCAAAAAGACTTGAAGCTGCAATTGGTGCCAAAGGTGCTTCAACAAAGTATTGAGCAAAGGCCGTGAATTATGTACAATTTTAATTTTATTTCATTTTTTATTTTCAATAAATTTGCAAAGATTTCAAACAAACTTCTTTGTCATTATGGGGTATTGTTTGTAGAATTTTGAGGAAAATTATGAATTTAATCCCTTTTGGAATAAGGCTGTAACATAGCAAAATGTGGAAAAAGTGAAGCGCTGTGAACACTTTCCGGATGCAACGTAATTTCAAATTTTACGAAACATGCTAATTTAATGGTTTGTTTAGGGAGATCCTCCACCTCGCTGATTTATTTACTTAATTGAAAACAATCCTTGACTGTCTTATTGTACATTCAAATTAACACCTTTTGTGTGTGTTTATTTGATAAAGTTTATAAGTTTACCAATTCAAGGATCATCACAGAAAATATTAATTTGACCTGAAACCCCATCACATGCATATACTGTACAGTATATATCTTTCATTTTACAAATGCTAGATATATACTGTACATTTGCATAGCAGTTGTTAAATGTGTTGCACCTGCAGGCCAGTTTTTTATTTATTTATTTATTTTATGAAGGCTGCATAAGAAGACTGATGTTTTAAGCCTATCAAACTAAGATTAAATAATAATAATTTTGTGTGAGCCTTAGTAGTAAAGTTAAAGACAGATAAAGTTAGAGGTAGATACATTTTTAAATGTTCTTCATTGGCATCTATGTTTTCATGAAGGGTCTTCATTCATGGAATCTTTTCTTTTGCACAAAATGTTCTACAGAGAAAGGGTTCTTCAGATTATTAAAATGTTCTTCACACTAAGAAAAAAAAATCTTTTAATAACTTGTCACTGAAAGGTTCTTTGGAGAGGATAAAATACTATATCCAATAGTATAGATATCCTATATGGAACCTTTATTTTTAAGAGTGTAGGCCATTATTTATTAGTACACAATCAACTTTTTATTTTAGTTGCATTTTATCACAAAAGATGATTATTAAATTGTGTTCTTTGTAAATAAAGTATATATATATATATTCATATGAATTCAAAAATGTGACTGTGGTTTTAACACAATATTATGTTGCTTCTTTGGGCCCTGTCCCAAATGGAAGCCTAAGTCCTCACAATCTTCCTCTGAGTCCACATTTTCATGACATAATTCCATTTTGACTGTTAGGTATAGTCTGCTGTGGAGCTCGATTCATTTTGGGCTCTGCAAAAATGAGCATCCAGGGTGAATATCGGCCGCAAAGGGAGAGGATTAGGGCCCGGATTTGGCCCAAGTTCAATTAGAACGTTTAAATAGCTTTTATAAACATTACTGGTGTGCGTCTTGAGAAAACAATGGCACTGATATATTTTAAGATATGCAAGTGCAAGTTGCTTTCAGTTAAACCAGTTCAAACATGCATTTTAGTCCTGGACTAGGCTTAAGCCTTGTCTGTGAAACCAGGGGAAAATGTATTAGCTTAAGCTTTATGTCAATTTCATGTGAAAACGTAACTCTTTCTAACTTAAACACCACAGATTGGCAACTGCGTTCAAGAAATCAACAGATATGTTTTTGATTGGCTACACTGCTCAACGCTGCAAAACAAGTTGTAAATGGAAACCTTCAACGCTCCCCAGAGCGCAATCACCAAATCTTTTTCACCAATATGCTATTACAGAGAAAACTGATCGTAGATCAGCAGTTATGGGCAACTTTTTCCTAAAAGCAATCAGAAGCAGCAGCAGTCAGTGGTTTGAGTGAGAAAATCCCATGATACCATGGAATTCAGTCTCATTCCTGTGCAGTTTCCAGCTGAAATCAACATGGTTGTAAATCACCAACAACTTTTATTCCTTTTCATACAAATTATGATTACATGGAGAGATTAAAAGACTTGTTCCTTGCACTGTTCCTCATAGGTCTTACACACACTCTGCCTATGAGGAACAGTGCAAGGAACAAGGGATAATTCTTTATTAATTGTGTCTTAATTATCTCTCCCTGTAATCATATTTTTTATTGTAAGACTTGATTAACCTAAGGCTAATAATAATTTGAATTTGGAGTCAGATTAAACAAGTGAAATGAAATAAACTTCACAGGAGAGCTGAAAAGGCATACACGCGTTAACTTTCACCCAGGCCATCGGATTCCATTTTTGGGCCGATGAGGGGTTCCCTACAGTATGAAAAGTTGTTGGTGATTTAAAGCCACTATTGTTGATTTCAGCTGGAAACTTCATTTTATGAAAGTTTTTTGGAGTTTTACAAAACTTTAGGTAGAGATTGTCTGGAGAGTCCAGTATGCAGCTTCCACACTGAACTAAAATGCATTTATCATTCCTGGTTACACAGGCCAGTTTTGCAAATACTGTCTTTTTCATATTCATTTTTTAAATCAATATTTGCATATATAATGTTTATATGAAGTGCAGCAGATGAAGTCATGCACACATAATCTTGTGGCAGCTGCAAATCAGTCTAAAAAACAGCTCAGATATTTATACACATCCAGAGAGACTGGACACATTACTCTTCAGGTGATACTCTTTTGATAAATTTTCTTGCTTTCAGTTTTTGCTGTGAATTTTAGGTATTGTAAGGTTTATGAGCATGGTTTAACTATTAAATAAAACAGTTAAGTAAAACAGAGTTGAGATCTACTTGTTTTATCTACTTATTTTAATAGATAAAAATGAATCGTAAATTAAATTAAATTGTAGCCATTTAAGGGAATTTTTAATAAACAGAATCATTTCATGTTCTGAAGTCATTTAATATTGTATTGCATTTATGTTTTTCTGTTAGCATTGCATTGTGAATTAATGCATTAAAATGACATCTAATAGTAGAAATGTAATATTGAAACATTCCATATTATGTGTAATTACATGTTTGAAAACTTTTAAATTCAATGCATGAAAAAACTTAACAGTTTTAATTAAATTTTCACTTCTCTCTTCCTGTTGAACACAGTTGCCATATTTAATTTAATTTTTTTATTATTTCTTGAGTTGATTTTCTGAGCTGAGAAGACAAACACAGAGAAGATGAATAACTCTACAGAGAACTTCACACCTGAAGTACCTACAAACTCCACAACTCATTCTTTTGCACAACTCTCCACTTTACAAATTTGTCTATTTAGCCTCCATATCCTGTTTGGTCTTCCTACACACTCTTATGTTATATGGCTCATCATCACAAGAAGTGGGGTTGCATCAGAGTTCTTCAACCTCAATCTGTCTGTTTGTGAGATTGCCAACTGTCTGAATGCTTTATTTAGTCTACTGTCATTTTTGTTTTCAAGTCTCACAAGAACAACACATTTCTTGCAAGGACTAGTCATCACTGGCCGTCCTCTGTTTCAGTGTCTGATCTGTGTTGAGCGTTACCTGGCAGTGGTTCATCCTGTAACCTTTCTGAAGTACAAACCTATCAGATATAGAGTGATCTGCTGCACTGTGGTCTGGATAAATAGTCTTGGTTCTTGTTTGTTCAGCATGTTTAGTTTAATCTCAAATAATCTTCATGCATATACATGGTTCTACACACTGCAGTTCCTCCTCTACCTCTCCATCCAGTTGTTTTGTCTTGTGGCTGTTCTCAGAGCTCTGAAGCAGTCAGGACCAGGAGAGAGAGGGAGAAGAGAGGAGGAAAATCACATGAAGAGAAGAGCATTTCATATCATTTTAATAACTACTGTTAGCACTGCTATCATATACTTGCCATATATAATCATAGGATTGTCTTTCATCTCTTCTCAGCTCTTTATTGTTGAACTCATTGCTTTTAGTTTAATTTGTTGGTGGTTTGCTGGTTTTGTTCAGCCAGTTCTTTATTTCAAACGAGCTGGAAAACTGTGCCTTTGCTCTCCATTAAAAAAATAATAAAAAAATAAAAAACTTAAAATGTTTAATTTTACTATGTTAAATTGCTAAATGAAAAACATAATTTGCAAGAATTACATCATCATCTCTCCCATATATATTCAGATTACCTCTATTCTGTGTGTTGTTACTTAATTAGACTCCATAAAATAGTCCAATGAAATTATTATTATTTTTTTTTTATTGAATGTAAATTACATGTTGTAAACAAAGCCATTTTAAAAGGAATGTGAAAGACTGTTAGAACAGATTAGAATTTTCATGCAATGCTATAGGTTATATAAGGACATTATTTGAAGTAGCCATTTCATATCCTGAAGTCATATGAGATTTGATTGAAGTTCTCTAAAGTTATTTGGGCGTAAATTCAAGTCTCCTTTATTTATATGCTTTTTACAGTACAGATTGTTTCAAATCAGCTTTACAGTGATAACAGAAAAATAATGCAACAGAGTTTGTTTTGGCTGAATTACATTTTCTCTTTCCTATTGATCACAGCTGCTATATTTGTTTATACATTTCTTTTGAGCTGTTTTTGAGATGAAAGAAAAGAACAGAAGACATGAATAACTCTACAGTGAACTTCTTCACACTTGAAGCATCTAAAAACTCCACAACTCAGTCCATTGAGCTGATGGACAGTCTGAACATTTATATGCATGGCATCAATGTATTGTTTGGTCTTCCTGCACACTCCTATGTTATATGGCTTATCATCACAGGATCAGGAGTTGCATCAGGATTCTTTAACCTCAATTTGTCTGTTTGTGAGACTGGTAACTGTCTGATCTCTTTGTTTTATATATTTTATTTTTGTACTGGGTTTTCACATCTAACAACATTAACAGAGTTTTTGATAGGATTAGCCATCACTGGGCGTCCTCTGTTTCAGTGTCTGATCTGTGTTGATAATTATTCTTGGATCCTGTGTGTGCTGCATCTTTACTGTAGGCTTATTTTATATGTATGTATGGTTCTACTTGATTCAGTCCCTCCTCTTCCTTTCCATCCAGTTGTTTTTCCTTGTGGCTGTTCTCAGAGCTCTGAAGCAGTCAGGACCAGGAGAGAGAGGAGAAAAACCTCATGAAAAGAAGAGCATTTCTTCTCATTGTAATAACTACTGTAAGCGTGATTATTTTCTATATTCCATTTACTATCTCAGGATTCTTTTTCATTCTAACACAGAAGTATATTAAGGAACTTTTTCTGTGAGTTTTATTTGTAATGTACTGATTAGTTTTGTTCAGCCTGCTCTTTATCTGCACCGGGTTGGAAAACTCTTCTGTCTTTGCTCTCCATAAAACTTTTTTGTTTTTAAATACCCTTGAAAGGAAAATTTGTAAATTACTGTTTTACACCTTCAGATTCATTTTCCTGTTCTTCTGTACCTCAAAACATGTTAATGTGAGCCTGAGAATTCCATAACCGGAGAGCAACAACAGAAAAAGACAAATTATCCTTTTAATTGAGAAAATGACTGGCAACCAGGCCAGATTCCCCATTAACTCTACTGCATTGCCTACCTTGCATTTAACACTCACAAACAATGTGTCACAGATGTTAAATGTGTTGCACCTGTTCAGGCCTGTTTTAGATTTATGAATATTGTTTGAGAAGTCTCATTGTATGTTTAGGAAAATAAGATTATATAACAATCATTGTGTTTGTGTTAGCCTTTGTATTGATGCTGTAATTGTTAGTTGATGAATGTTATTCAAATGTTGCTTGGTGAACAATATCAATCTTATTCAAAATAAGTAAGTCATGTCTGATGAAATACAAAATAAATGATGAAAACATGGTTATGGAGAATACATTCGCCAAAGCGTTGTGATTCATTAGATAATCAAGGCAGTTTTCTTGTCAAAATGGTCATTTGCTTCATAAATATAATTAAAGTATCAACATTCAAAATATATTATGATAAGACCTGTTGTTGTTGTTTTCAAATTAATTTTTTTGTTTTACTTTTAATATTTGCATATCTGGTATTTTATGTGACATGTAACAGATGATGAATGCTCACATGCTATTTTGACAGCTGTGAAGTCAGTCTACAAAACACAGCACAGAGATTTATACACATCCAGAGAGAGTGGACATTCACTCTTCAGGTGATAAACTTTTGATTATAATTGTGTTGTTTTTTACTCCTATAATATGATTTGATTGAAAGTAAACAGTATTAAAATAGAGTTATTTATGTTCTAAATTGTTTAATATTGGTTTGTGTTTCTCTTATGCTATTCGGTTATTTAAATGTGTAGTGCAGAATTATTCAGCGTTGTTAAAGTGACCTGCATTAACTTACCTGTAATTCTTTTTCTATTATTTTGTAATTGTCTGGAATTACACACTGTTTGAAAACTTTATTATTTAATGGTTATTTCCAATCCCCCTTCTACCAACCAACCAACCAACCCACCGATTAGATAGATAGATAGATAGATAGATAGATAGATAGATAGATAGATAGATAGATAGATAGATAGATAGATAGATAGATAGATAGATAGATGTTGACTATAAGTAATGTTGCACCTACATGTCTACTAACTCTTATTAGAGTATTAATACAGTGTTAGTAGACTGGTAGGGTTAGGGTTAGAATAAGTTGACATGTACCTGCAAAGTTACTTATAGTCAGTAGAATGTCTGTTTGGGGTTTCATCACAATACAGATTTAGCAAATATTAAGCAGGCAGTAATGAGAGTTAGTTGACATGTAGTTGTAAAGTTATTTATAGTCAACAGAATGTGCAAAAAGGACCATCAAAATAAAGTGTTACCGAATAACTAAATAAAAGTGTTACCAAATAAATAAATCAAATAAAATAACATCAGTTTATGTGCCATCTGAACTGCATTTACACTTCTCTCTTTTCCTGTAGATCACAGCTGCAATATTATTTATAGCTAGATATTGTGTGACATTCTGAGCTGAAAGGATGAATAACTCTACAGTAAACTTCACCACACCTGAAGCATCATATTCCTTTGGACTAGTGGACAGTAAGAAAATATGTGTCTTCAGCATTAGTTTCCTGTTTGGTCTTCCTACACACTCCTATGTTATATGGCTCATCATCACAGGAGCAGGAAGTGGAGTTGCATCTGAGTTTTTCTTCTTCAATCTCTCTGTTTGTGAGATTGGTAACAGCCTCAATTCAATGTTTGGTCTACTGTCGTACATGTTTTCAAGTTTCACAATATTAACACATTTTTTGCAAGGACTGGGCATCATTGGCCGTCCTCTGTTTCAGTGTCTGATCTGTGTTGAGCGTTACCTGGCAGTGGTTCATCCTGTAACCTTTCTGAAGTACAAACCTCTCAGATATAGATTGATCTGCTGCACTTTGGCCTGGATAATCACTCTTGGTTCTTGTTTATTCTGCATCTTTACTTTAATATCATTCACCACAGTATTTTTTTGTAATTGCACTGAATTACAGTATTTACCTGGCAACAAAAGTTGCCAATAAAATCCTGTAAAATAGTTAATTGCTGTAAAATGGATTACAGTATAATACTGTTAATCAATTTACAGTATATTGTTGTTTGTGGAATACAGTATTTTATTTTATTTTTTTTACAGGATTATAAAATTGAACTTGTAGTATACATTACAGTATTTTTTTGGGCGTAAGATGGCGCCGCGCATGGCAGCCACAATGCTTAGCTCTTCAGTGTTTGTTCTGTTTTTGTTAGTTTTTCCTGTTTTTTGTTTTTCAAACACCATCAGTTTTACCAGGGATGAACTGCTGAACATTCGGCAGTACACAACACAAAATCTTTAACCGGATTTCGATTATTCAGACGTTTTGTTGAATGTTGTAGTCGGCGGAGCGGCAGCGCTGTTTAGACGCTTCAGGACGCGCAGACGGGGAAAGCGCCGGCGCTCTCATGAAGCTCAGACAGCGCGGATTAAGAACGCCGCTGCCTAGCATCCATCCGGTGAATCTCCGCTCTCTGCCCAACAAAACGGACGAACTCCTTCTGCTCTCCCGGACAAATAAGTATTTTTTGAACTCGGCTGCTCTGTGCTTCACGGAAACCTGGCTGAACGACGCCATTCCGGACAGCGTGTTAAGTCTGCCGGGCTTTCAGCTGTTTAGATCAGATCGCGACGCAGAATCACGCGGCGGCAGGACGTGCTTTTACATCAACGAAAGGTGGTGTTCAGATGTAACTATGTTAAAGAAGATGTGCTGTCCAGATCTTGAAACACTCTTCATTAACTGCAAACCGTTCTATTCGCCGCGGGAGTTTTGCTCGTTTATTCTGGTGAGCGTCTACATTCCTCCGCAAGCGCACGTGAGCTCGGCTTTACAGATACTCGCTGATATG
>RJVU01023556.1:81651-139092 GCA_003731715.1 Anabarilius grahami
AAAAAGGGCAAAGAAGATCACTCTGGACCCCTCACATCCAGCACACTCCCTCTTTGAACTGTTGCCATCTGGTCGACGCTACAGAGCCCTGAGCACCAGAACGACCAGATACAGGAACAGTTTCTTCCCTCAGGCAATCCATCTCATGAACACTTGACAAACATGGAACACACAACACTATTACACATTATTTACTTAAAACACTTATTTATACTTCAAATTTGCACACATAACTGTACATACAATTGTCTATATTATATATAGTTTTGTGCTTTTTTTTTTGCACTTTGTCTATCTTGTAAATTTGTATATTATTATTTTATTCTTTTTATTATGTGTCGTGTCTTGTCGCTGTCACTCTGTTGCACTGTGGAGCTTCTGTCACTAAAACAAATTCCTAGTATGTGTAAACAACATCTGGCAATAAAGCTCATTCTGATTCTGATTCTGATTTTTTTTTTTGTAATTGCACTGAATTACAGTATTTACCTGGCAACTAAAGTTGCCAACAAAATCCTGTAAATGCTCCAAAAGGCAAGATCTTGCTGTAATCGTTATACTTTAAAAATACTGTAAATAATTATTTTAACAGTAAACTGTACTCTATTATTTACCATTATATTAGTGTAAATGCATTAAAATAAACATTTAAAAAATAATCAAACCAAGCTGTTGTAAGATATTTATTGATATTTATTGCAAAATATTTATTGAAATTAACAGCAAATTACTGAAAGACTTTCATTGGTAACATCAACAAAAATGGCATTATGGTACCAAAACAAGTATGGTACCAAGACTCCTTTTAGTCTCACATTTCTGCTTTTTTTTTTTTTTTTCTGTTATACATGCTGTCAAACACAAATGACAGCATTATATCTAAAACATATAAACTGTTTTAATCTAAAGTATTTTTTAAACCCTTTTTTGTGTATGTTGAAAACTTTTTGCAATGAACAAAGACAACATAAGACAACATAAACAACATACACAAGATCAAAATTGTTAGAATATAAATAAAAAACAAAGTGTCATTTTGTAGATCTGTAGAAGTGTCATCTTAACTTAACCACTCAAAGTCCATTAATCTTTTGAGAAGTGTAAACACATGAGGGTTAATGGAGAAAAAGAGAGAGACACAACATCTACAACTGACTTCCAGCCATTAAACATTATTACACTTATTATTAACCAGTTTGATTTTATTTCTGTCATACATCAACAAAAGTTCTTATTGAGAATTAACAGATGTTTAGATGTTAATAAAAGTTAGGTTAATAAGTTAGGTTTTAATGAAAGTTTAGTTTGAAGTCACCATGATGGTGAAAAGCATTTCCTTTAGTTGGACTCTTGACTCTATTTATTAACTTTAATTTATCTCTAGTTGCTTCAATTTTGTGTTTGTCAGGGGTTATGGTCAGAGAAATTATGATCTGGCCTGTGTTTCCTAAAAGTGCTGTAAGTCAAGTTTGAACTATTTAGATTTACAATGCTTTGGGAAGCACAGTCATAATGGTTTTGATTTGATGACATTTTCTTTGTAAAATGGTCAGATTCATTGGTGACATCCAGGATTTGCGGGTCAAATTTATTTCTTTCTAGAAAATCTTTTACCTCTTGAAATCCAGAAGAGCTTATATAATTTAAAAGAAAAACACACACACAGACATCAAGAATCAGCATATGACCCTCAACAATGGTGACAATCAAACAAAGTGCTTCATGTTGCAGTGCATGATGGGAGCCACCAATCAAAACTCATCCATGGCTCCCATCATGCATTGCTGCATGAATAAATTATGCAGCTGAATTGTCCTGATAGATTGTTCATGTTTGCTTTCATTTTTCTGTAGTTTTGTTGTGACAGTAGCTTGTTTTGTGATGTTCAGAGTTGATCTGTTTGTCAGTATTTTGTATGTATTTATCGTCACCGTTCTTGAGAATCATATGCTGATTCTTGATGTCTGTGTGTGTTGAAACACTGAAGCTTTAGTTCATAATGTATTATTCTTAAAAAAAAAGTAATCTTGCTGTTGGATCTCAAACTATAAAACCACAGGACTTCAATCATTAATACTAAAGCTACACATCAAGCACTCGGTCAGAAATTTAGACTCTAAGAGACATCAAATTATGTTGTGAATGGATCACATGTTTTCTGATCATTACAAATGTGTTTTACAAGCACAAAGTTGGACCTATCAAAGAAAAAATTTATAATAAAAGGTAAAGAGTCAAGAGCCCAACTAAAGCAAACGCTGACCTCTTTCATGGTGACTTGAAATGAAACATTCCATAAAACATTAATTAACACCTTTTTTCTCTCTTTCCTTCAATGATTCTGTTTATTAACATCAGGTGTCACCACTAATTGTCAATCATCACTCAATCATCAATCAATTATCTCATTAACTTTAACACTGCTTCAGTGTTACTTTTTAACACCCGGCAAGATGGACTCATATGTACACTTTGGGAGTTAATTTAACACTGGGGATTTTGCTGTGTTCTAAACAATACTTCCTGGCAGTGGCGAGCAAAGTCGAAGCACCCCTAACGTTACATCATTCGCCCAAAGTGTTTTGCGTTCAATTTAGTTGCAGGCCTTTGTTAAAAATTGGGTTTACATGCTCTCAATAAGAAATCCAAACTGGTGAAATAAATGAGAAAATCGCAGCATCCAAGGATATTAATATCATATATTCTAATGTTGTTCATCAACAAACCTAACTGCACACGTTAGCCTATAAGTAGTTTTGTCTCATGAGCGGTCAATATGTAATGTCTTCCAAACTGCAAATGCTCTAAAAATACTATCTTGAGAGCATATACAAATAAAATGGTAACAAACTGCAGCATTCAACCATATTATCATTACATTCACTATGGTTTTACTGTAGTTCAGCTTCGTCTCTCCACTGTAGGCTAATGGGCGCTCCGTCAAATTTAAAGTTAACGACACATTCCTGTTTCGGCAAAAAAATATACATATTGGAATCAAACACTTTTATATCCCACTAAATGTGCTGATAACACGCAGATGTTATTTAAGTCGATACAATAATTTCATCTGACGTTAAGAATTCTGTTTAAAATATGAATCACTAAAATGCATTAAATGTAATACATCTGATTTGAATATTTATGGATTTAAATTTAAGTGAACTTACCAAAAGTTGTAGAATAATGCCTTTTATCTTCAACGGTTCATGTCCTGCTCCAGTCCACTAGTTTTCAAACGTATTCAGCCCGTGCAGTCCCATAATGTCACATCACAGTAATCTGATGTAAAAACGTATGAGCTACAGCGAAAACACCTCTTAACTGTAAATTAATTTACAGTTGACCTGGAAAAATACTGTTAACAACTGTAATACTCTTTTTGACCCATAATGCATTGCAAAATACAGTAAAAACTTGTAAAATGGTAAAACAGCAAGATTCTGTAGAATTTTGCTGAAAAAACTACAGCAATTTGTTACAGTGCAGAATGTGATTATCAAATATGTTTTTTTATAAATGTTTGCCATTGTTTATCCAATAAAATGCTTCTTCAATGACACAGTGTCACTTTTCCCATATTAAGGGTTTCCACAAATTGTTGCATTCAATTTTGACATCCTAAAGAGTTACTTGAAATGTAACTATTTTAAAATGTAACTCTCACATCTAATGCTACATAAAAAGTGACTGGCTATCAGTGCATGTTTAGTTTGATATATTAAAATGTTTAACCTTGTCTTTTTAACCCAAACATTTGTTTGCATTATATATTTGCATTTCTAATGTTTAATGTGATGTGTAGCAGATCAAATCATTCAAACTTATTCTTGTAACAGCTGTGAAGTCAGTCTTAAAAGTTGTGCTTGAAAGGTATGTGGCCCATTTTAGCTGTTCTGTTCTGTTAAAATGGGACAGCAGATAAATGGCTTTTGATAAAATCAGATGCTCTGCAAATCTTAGCATTTTTATGCAGACCGTGAATATATAATTCAAAATATTTTACTTTATGATGTGTATTTGTTTCTATTACATATTCATGTAATCATCCTGGGACCCAGTAATTAATTGATGTGCTCTCTATTTCAATGAGACTTTAGGCTAATACACTAATTATTATTATTATTATTATTATTATTTGTTGTTGTTGTTGTATTTACGTTTCCCCAAAAAATCCAAACTCTGCATTCAAATTTAGGTTCATGTAGCCTGTTCTCTCTTTTTTTTTTCCCCCATAGAGATGAATAACTGTGCCGTGAACTTCGCCACACCAGAAGCATCTACATTCTCCACAACTCAGTCCATTGGGCTAATGAAAATTTTTGATTTTTGTCTGCACAGCTTCAATTTCCTCTTTGGTCTTCCTACACACTCTTATATTTTATGGCTCATCTTCACAGGAACAGGAAGTGGAGTCGCATCAGAGTTCTTCAACCTTAATCTGTCTGTTTGCGAGATTACCAACTATCTGAACATTTGGGTCTATGTAATTGATTATTGGTTTTCAAGTTAGTTTCAAGCTGTTTTATGTTAGAACTAGGCATTAATGCATTCATATATGTAAAGTTTACTGTGCTACTTTATCTGTTTCTGATTTAGAACAAGCAGAAATATGAGAACAACCCAAAGACAAAAGAATTAATAAAAAAATAAATAATAATAATTATAAAAAACATGTTATGTAGAACGATAGCCTTGTGGGCAGCACTGTGTCATATGCCACAGCTGTGCACAAGACTCATTGATGACATCAATTAAGGTAAAACATCTTTGTGGCACTACGCCACCATACCACTAAATGATGCATTGCGTGCACATGAAAGACAGGAGAGATTTACTTCCCCCTGTTTGGCAGTTCAGTAATAACAAAGAGTATAGAACCCAAGAGGCGACACTTTGATATTTTTTGGGTAACAGCCACTATGGCGCTCCGGCAGAACGGCCACCATTATGGGGTGAAAATACTAACTGGACCACAGTACCTTACGCACCCAATATCGGCAAATTCCACTGCCAAATCAGAAGCGCAATAGAACAGTTTTTTAAAATTAAGTCACCAGTAAATTGTATGGCTCCTACAGTAAATGTTGTATTGTCTTATATATGTTTTATTTGACCAGTTGTGGAATCCAACCATTCATCCATCTTAATTTAATTTTAAATGTTGTCATTAATTCAGTGTTTATAATGCTAATACTTAAACTTCACAGAATTTTAACCCAAACTGACTGGGTTTCTAGAGAGCAAAGGTTTTGTGAAAAAAGTGGAAGACTTAAACACAAAGTGTGTAAAATAAACTGTAAAAAGCATTTGATGATGATCACTAGTGATAGTATTTTATTCTGTCATCATTCAGGTTGGATTTCAGCTTTAATGTATGTTTTGTATTACCAAAGCAGCTGATATTGCCAGAAACTAGTGGACTGCCGACTTGCTTTCACCCCAAAATGGCGGAAACGCTGGTGTTGCAATGGAACATTCTATTGAGTGTCGCATCTTGTTAGTGTATATTCTTTGGTAATAATCTGACTGCAGCTGTGGAAAGACGTAACTTCTGTCCTCTCGTGTTTTTCACAGGTATGAATATATTTCACTAAAAGGTTACTTTCATTGTACTTGTGTGAATCGACAGGGGTGATACAAAGAGTTTGAGCGAGTTTGTAACTGTATCTAATCTAAAAAAATAAGTGTTTTAATTCACAAAGGATTATAAAAACAGCTAAAGAGCGAGTTTAATTGTGTTTCATTCTTGGTTTATGTTGATTGACATTAGAAAAATGTTTATCAGGCTGAAATATTGAGTTCATGTCAATACAATGTTCATGTTCATGTATTGTTTAAAAGCGTTTTAGAATAATGTTTCTGAGTGTATGTTGTATTCTCATTTCACGTGCCATTTTGAGTGTTCAGCACATGTATTTTTTTTCAGTGTGTGCATGTGCATGAGATAAATAGAATAAGAGACAAATTATATCAAATTAATATATCAAGTGTAATGAAATTTAAAGTATTTTCTTCTGAAATCTGGTCTTGAAGACTTTCTGGTATCTTGATTGCATAACCTGATATTGCTGAGTTCAACATGTTCCTGGGTCAACATTTTTGTTGATCCTGGAACAACATTCAAATCAACCAATCATATCTGAGGGACAAGTTTACATCTCAAGTTTAGGCTTAAAATCATCAATTGGTGCTTCTACATCAGTGTTATTCATCTATCATTTCCCTCTGATTTTTGGGATAACTTATGGGTAGGGTTAGGTTTAGGGGTAGGAATAGGGGTAAGACTAAATTTTCAGACTAGAATGTTGTTCCTGGATCAACATAATAAGTTGACCCAGGAACGCATCTAACTCAGCAATATCAGGACGTCCATCTTGGCAGATGTTTTTTTTTTGTGCATTTTTGACACTCTTTTGGTACTGCCATTGTAAAGTATTTGATTATTATTGTAAATCTATGTAAGATTCTAAATGAATATAATGCATACCTGCATATAAACTTATATGTATGTTTTCATATATAAATATACATAATATTATGTACAAAGGTATATTTTGCATACACTTATGTTTTAATGGATTTGTTGTTTGTTAAATTGTATTCAATGCACTTTGAGAGTGTTGAAGTTTTGAAACGTTGAATCTTTTTCAGAAGTTAAAGGATTTAAAGAGAAATTATTGCAGAAATAAACTGACTGCCGCTGTGGAAAGATGTAACTTCTATCCTCGCGTGTTTTTCACAGTTTATTCACCGATCCACAGTGCACACTGCCTGTGTATCATTTGCTGGGTCTGAGGCCGGTAACACTTACATTTAAATTTTATATTTGCATTTCTGATGTGTGATGTGTAGCAGATGAATTGATGCATATATATTCTTGTAACAGTTGTGAAGTCAGTCTAAAAAAGCACAGAGATTTATACACATCCAGACAGACTGGACATTCACTCTTCAGGTGACAAATTCCTCTTAAACTTGATATTTTCTGTATGAAGCTTATAAGAGTAACTTGATTATTGTTCTTAATTGAATATCAGACTTTTATTTTTATGGGACTCTAAGGCCTGGTTTCACAGACAGGGCTTAGATTAAGCCAGGATTAGGCCTTAATTCAATTAAGACATTTAAGAAGCTTTTGTAAACATGCCTTAGGGGGAAAAAAAACAAAAACAAAACTGGTGTGCATCTTGAGACCAAACAATGGCACTGAGATATTTTAAGACATGTCAGTGAAAGTTGTTTTTTTTTTTAGTTAAAACAGCTCAAACATTCATTTTAGTCTGGAATTTACCTTAAGCCTTGTCTTTGAAACCAGAGCCAGATGTATAGAATGTATTGTACCTTCAGATCATACTTTTGTTAATTTATTTTTAATTGTTTCAGTCACAATCTGAATTATGTTAATTTTACACTTTAAAATGGTAAAACAATGAATGTAATGGATCCTTTTTCCGAGACTGACCCTTTGCTAAACTTGCTAAACAGCCCATAAACTTAATTCAATTTATTTTAAGCGTTCTCTGTGAATTCTATGCCTGCCTAAGACATGAGATGAGTACCAAGCTGAGTATTGCAGTCTTTACAAGGTGTATTTGAAAGAACTTTAGTCCTTCAGCTACAGTATTCTGTTCTGTTAAATATAGGATGATTTGCAAAATTCTGTATTTTTATGCAGACCAATTTCATTCATGCAATGTTTTATGGTCTATGCGTTTCCTTCATTATATTCCATGATCCTCTGAGGAACCATAAATTGTAGAAATCCTGTTTTTCTAAGTGACTTCAAGTTAATTCATAAATCACTGGATTTTGTTTGTATATTACAATTCATAACCAATTATGACTGAATTAAATTATGAATTATTAAATTATTGAATCTTAAAAAAATGAATTCTTAAAATTGACCTAACATCACCCTACACTGTTCCCCCTATGGATCATGGTTGCAATAATATTAAAGTCTCCCTGCAGTCAATAATCACTCCAACTCAGACTACCTGATCCTCTCGGTCAACTGTAGTAAAAGCTACACAATGACAAGTGGAAATGATGGTTTAATTCAGCCATATATGTTTGAACCAAAAACTGATTCAGAAGAAGTGGAGGATTTAATTATACAGGGTCGTCTACAAGTTGATATAATGTGTTTTATATAATGCTTTCTACAACATCAGCCACATAACGGTAATTGATATGATTAGCCTTTGGCTTGACTATGTTATCAAACAGCTAATAAATAAAACAACATTAAAAACTTGATTTTCACCACAGGGGGTCTTTAACATTTTGGACTGAGAGATAAACAAGGAGAAGATGAGAAACTCTACAGTGAACTTCACAACTGAAGCATCTACAAATTTAACATATAATTTAACACACCTGGACATGTGCGTGTACAGCATCAATGTCTTGTTTGGTCTTCCTACACACTCCTATGTGATCTGGCTCATCACAGGAACAGAAAATGGAGTTGCATCAGAGTTTTTCAACCTCAATCTCTCTTTTTGTGAGATTGGTACCTGTCTGAACTCTTTGTTGAATATAATTTATTTCTATTCTCAGTTTTCACATCTTGCAATATCAACAGATTTTTTATTAGGTCTATTCGTCACTGGTCGTCCTCTGTTTCAGTGTCTGATCTCTGTTGAGCGTTACCTGGCAGTGGTTCATCCTGTAACCTTTCTGAAGTACAAACCTCTCAGATATAAAATGATCTGCTGCACTGTGGCCTGGATAATCACTCTTGGATCCTGTTTGTGCGGCATGTTTAATTCAAACCAACCTGATGTTAATATTTACATATACTTTTACTCGATTCAGTTCTTTGTCTTCCTCTCCATCCAGTTGTTTTGTCTTGTGGCTGTTCTCAGAGCTCTGAAGCAGTCAGGACCAGGAGAGACAAGGAGAGAGAGAGAGTAGAGGAAAACCACATGAAGAGAAGAGCATTTTGTCTCATTCTAATAACTTCTGTTACCATGTCTGTTATATATATATGCCATTTATTATCTCAGGATTCTATTTCATTCTTTCACATCTGTTTATTGTGGACCTTTTTTCTTTTGGTTTGTTTTGTTTTATTCTGGCTGGTTTTGTTCAGCCTGTTCTTTATCTTCACTGGTCTGGAAAACTTCCCTGCCTTTGTTCTTTATAAAACATCCAGTTCATTTAATTTTACTAAGTGCATTTACTGGACATTACATTTACAGTTACATTTTATTTTAAGGTGTCTTTGTTACACTGTAATTATACATTTAAATACAGAGTAATATTAAGTAACTACATTAATTTAGGATTAGGATTTGGTTTGGTTTAAGGTTTGTTGCATGCAATTATGCATAATTTATAGTTATTCTGCAGCATTGAAGGTCCCAATGAGCACAGTGGCCTCCATCATCTTTAAATGGAAGAATTTTGGAACCACCGGGACTCTTCCTAGAGCGGGCCGCCCGGCCAAACTGAGCAATCGTGGGAGGGCCTTAGTCAGGGAGGTGACCAAGAACCTGATGGTTACTCTGAAAGAGCTCCAGCGTTTCTCTGTGGAGAGAGAAGAACCTTCCAGAAGATCAACAATCACTGCTGCACTCCACCAATCCTGTATGGTAGAGTGGCCAGACGGAAGCCATGCCTCAGCCAAAAAGCACATGACAGCCTGCCTGGAGTTTACCAAAAGGCACCTTAGGGACTCTCAGACCATGAGATCAACAAAGACTGAACACTTTGGCCTGAATAGCAAGCGTCATGTTTGAAGGAATCCAGGCACCGCTCATCACTTGGCCAATACCATCCTTACAGTGAAGCACGGTGGTGGCAGCATCATACTGTGGGGATGTTTTTCAGCAACAGGAACTGGGAGACTAGTCAGGATCGAAGGAAAGATGACTGCAGCAATGTACAGAAACATCCTTGATGAAAACCTTCTCCAGAGCGCTCTGGACCTCAGACTGGGGTTAAGGTTCATCTTCCAACAGGACAACGACCCTAAGCACACAACCAAGATAAAAAAGGAGTGGGTACGGGACAACTCTGTGACTGTCCTTGAGTGGCCCAGCCAGAGCCCAGACTTGAACCCGATTGAACATCTCTGGAGAGATCTGAAAATGGCTGCGTACCGAAAATCCAACCTGATGGAGCTTGAGAGGTCCTGCAAAGAAGAATGGGAGAAGCTGCCCAAAATTAGGCATGCCAATCATACTCAAAAAGACTTGAAGCTGCAATTGGTGCCAAAGGTGCTTAAACAAAGTATCGAGCAAGGGCTGTGAATTATGTACATTTGATTTTATTTTTTAATAAATTTGCAAGATTTAAAAAAGAAAAATAATAATCTTTTACGTTGTTATTATGGGGTATTGTTTGTAGAATTTTGAGGAAAATTATGAATTTAATCCCTTTTGGAATAAGGCTGTAACATAGCAAAATGTGGAAAAAGTGAAGAGCTGTGAACACTTTCCGGATGCACTGTAATTTCAAATTTTCTGAACCTGTAATTTGAACCTGTGTCATTTAATGGTTTGTTTAGGGAGATCCTCTACATCACTGATTTACTTAAATGAAAACACTCCTTGACTGTCTCATTCTACATTCAGATTAACTGTATTTGTGTGTGTTTATTTAATAAAGTTTATATGTTTACCAATTCAAGGATCATCACAGAGAATATTTCATTTAACCTGAAATCCCATCACAAACATACTGTAGAGTTTATATCTTTCATTTTACAAATGCTAGATATATACTGTACATTTGCATAGCAGGTGTTAAATGTGTTGCACCTGCAGGGTGAGTTATTTATTTATTTATTTATGAAGGCTGTGTAAGAAGACTGATGTTTCAAGCCTATCAAACTAAGATTAAATAACAATCATTATTTTGTTTGAGCCTTAGTAGTAAAGTTATAAACAGATAAAGTTAGAAGTAGATAAATGTTTAAATGTTCTTTATTGGCATCTACGTTTCCATAAAGGGTCTTTAACCTTCATGGAATCTTTTCTTTTGCACAAAATGTTCTAGTGAAAGGGTTCTTTAGATTATTGAAATGTTATTTTAATGAAAAAAAAGTCTTTTAAGAACTTCTCATTGAAAGGCTCTTTGGGAAGGCTGAAATAGTACTATATCTAATAGTATAGATATGTTTATTTTTAAGAGTGAAGGCCATTATTCATTAGTACACAATCAACATTTTCTTTTAGCTGCATTTTATCACAAAATATGATTATTAAATTGTGTTCTATGTAAACAACGTGTACACACACACACACACACACATATATATATATATATATAAGAATTCAAAAATGTGACTGTGGTAACTTGTTACATTGCTTCTTTGGGCCCTGTCTCAAAAGGAAGCCTAAGCCCTCACAATCTTCCTCTGAGTCCACATTTTCATGACATAATTCAGTTTTGACTGTTAGGTATAGTCTTCTGTGGAGCTCGATTCATTTTGGGCTCTGCAAAAATGAGCATCCAGGGTGAATATCGGCCGCAAAGGGAGTGGATTAGGGCCCGGATCTGGCCTAAGTTCAATTAGAACATTTAAGTAGCTTTTATAAACATTACTGGTGTGCGTCTTGAGAAAACAATGGCACTGATATATTTTAAGATATGCAAGTGCAAGTTGCTTTCAGTTAAACCAGCTCAACATGCATTTTAGTCTGGGACTAGGCTTAAGCCTTGTCTGTAAAACCAGGGGGAAATGTATTAGCTTAAGCCTTATGTCAATTTCATGGGAAAACGTAACTCTTTCTAACTTAAACACTTCTGATTGGCCATTGCGTTCAAGAAATCAACAGATATGTTTTTGATTGGCTACACTGCTCAACGCTTCAAAACAAGTTGTAAATAGAAACCTTTGACATCCCCCAGAGCATCAATATGCTATTACTACAGAGAAAACTGATCGTAGATCAGCAGTTATGGGCAGCTTTTTCCTCTAAAAGCAATCAGAAGCAGCAGTCGTCAGTGGTTTGAGTGAGAAAATTCCATGTTTCCATGGAATTCCGTCTCAATTCTGTGAAGTTTCCAATTGAAATCAACATGGTTGTAAATTACCAACAACATGAAAAGTAATAAAAGTTGTTAGTGATTTACAGCCACTAATTATTGATTTCAGCTGGACACTGCAATAAATTGTATGTGTAAGTTTTGCAAAACTTTAGGCAGAGTTTGTCAAAAGAGACTAGTATGCAGCTTCCACATTGAACTAAAATACATTTTATATTCCTGTTTACGCAGATAATACTGTCTTTTTCATATAAATTTTTTTACATCAATATTTGCATAAATTATGTTTTATGTGAAGTGTAGCAGATTAATTCATGGACATATGTTCCTGTGACAGCTGCAAAGTCAGTCTACAAAACACAGCGCATAGATTTATACACATCCAGAGAGACTGGACATTCACTCTTCAGGTGATACACTTTTGATTAATTTACTTGCTTTCAGCTTTTCAGTGTTTGCTGTGAATTTTAGGTTTTGTAAGGTTTATGAACATGTAAGATGGTTTAACTATTAAATAAAACAGGGTTGTGATCTACTTGTTTTATCTAATCGATTTTAAAATGTATGGGGGAAAAAAAAATATTGTAATAGCCATTTAAGGATATTTTCATGTGAACTGTGAAATTTAAACACTGTTTTATTTGAATTAACAGAATCGTTTCATGTTCTGAAGTCATTTAATACTGCATTGCATTTATGTTATCCTGTTATTTAGGCATTGTGTAGTAAATTAATACATTAAAATGACCTCTAATATTAGAAATGTAATATTGAAACATTTTATATTTTGTGTAGTTACACACTGTTTGAAAACTTTTTTTAATCAATTACATTTTCACTTCTCTCTTCCTGTTAAACACAGTTGCCATATTTTTATATTTCTTGAGTTGATTTTCTGAGCTGAGAAGACAAACACAGAGGAGATGAATAACTTTACAGATAACTTCACACCTGAAGCATCTACAAACTCCACAACTCAGTTTTCTGCAAAACTCAATAGTTTAGAAATTTGTCTATTTAGCCTCCATTTCCTGTTTGATCTTCCTACACACTCCTATATTATATGGCTCATCATCACAAAAAGTGGGGTTGCATCAGAGTTCTTCAACCTCAATCTGTCTGTTTGCGAGATTGCCAACTGTCTGAACGCTATATTTACTCTACTGTCATTTTTGTTTTCAAGTCTCAGAACAACAACACATTTTTTACAAGGACTAGCCATCACTGGTCGTCCTCTGTTTCAGTGTCTGATGTGTGTTGAGCGTTACCTGGCAGTGGTTCATCCTGTAACCTTTCTGAAGTTCAAACCTCTCAGATATAGAGTGATCTGCTGCACTGTGGTCTGGATAAATAGTCTTGGTTTTTGTTTGTTCTGCATGTTTAGTTTAATCTCAAATAATCTTCATGCATATACATGGTTCTGCACACTGCAGTTCCTCTTCTTCTTCTCCATCCAGTTGTTTTGTCTTGTGGCTGTTCTCAGAGCTCTGAAGCAGTCAGGACCAGGAGAGAGAGGGAGAGAGAGAGATGAGGAAAACCACATGAAGAGAAGAGCATTTCATATCATTTTAATAACTACTGTTAGCACTGCTATCATGTATTTTCCATATATAATCATGGGATTTTCTTTCATCTCTTCTCAGCTCTTTATTATTGAACTCATTACTTTTAGTTTAATTTGTTATATTTTTGCTGGTTTTGTTCAGCCAGTTCTTTATTTCAAACGAGCTGGAAAACTGTCCTGCCTTTGCTCTACATAAAAACTTAAAATGATTAATTTTACTATGTTAAATTGCTAAATGAAAAACATAATTTGCAAGTATTACATCATCGACTCTCCCATATACATTCAGATGATCTCTGTTCTGTGTGTGTTGTTAAAATATATTTGTAATTAATTGGACTCCATAAAATAGTCCGATGAAATTATCTTTTTTCTTTATTGAATGTAAATTACATGTTGTAAACATAAAATATCAAAAGCCAAATTTGTTCCTTTTCCTGAGTTGTTATTATTATTATTATTTACTTTTAAGATTTGCATAGGCCTACCTGATGTTTTGTGATTTGTTGCCTATGGAGACATGCACATGTATTCTTGTAACAGTTGTGAATTCAGTCCATAAAACACAGCACAGAGATTTATACACATACAGAGAGACTGGACATTCACTCTTCAGGTGATAAACATTTTATTAATTTTCTTGTTTTCAGCTTAATAATATGCAATATTTTTTTGTAAGATGGTTTAACTATTAGCTAAAACAGAGCAGATACCTTAAAGATTTTTTAAATGAATGTGAAAGACTGTTAGAACAGATTAGACTTTTCATGCAATGCTATAGGTTATATAAGGACATTATTTGAAGTAGTCATTTCATATCCTGAAGTCATATGATATTTGATAGAATTTCCCTAAAGTTATTTGGGCATAAATTCAAGTCTCCTTTATTTATACAGCACTTTTTACAATAGAGATTGTTTCAAATCAGCTTTACAGTGATAAAAGAAAAATAATGCAACTGTTATGTGTGCCGTTACAGCAACAGAGTTTGTTTTGGCTGAATTATATTTTCTCTTTCCTATTGATCACAGCTGCTATATTTGTTTATACATTTCTTGAGTTTTTGAGCTGAAAGAAAAGAACAGAAGACATGAATAACTCTACAGTGAACTTCTCCACACTTGAAGCATCTACAAACTCCACAACTCAGTCCATTGAGCTGATGGACAGTCTGAACATTTATATGCATGGCATCAATGTATTGTTTGGTCTTCCTGCACACTCCTATGTTATATGGCTCATCATCACAGGATCAGGAGTTGCATCAGCATTCTTTAACCTCAATTTGTCTGTTTGTGAGATTGGTAACTGTCTGATCTCTTTGTTTTATATATTTTATGTTTTTAGTGGGTTTTCACATCTATCAACATTAACAGAGTTTTTGTTAGGGTTAGCCATCACTGGGCGTCCTCTGTTTCAGTTTCTGATCTGTGTTGAGCGTTACCTGGCAGTGGTTCATCCTGTAACCTTTCTGAAGTACAAACCTCTCAGATATAGAGTGATCTGCTGCACTGTGGCCTGGATAATTATTTTTGGATCCTGTGTGTGCTGCATCTTTACTGTAGGCTTATTTTATATGTATGTATGCTTCTACTCGATTCAGTTCCTCCTCTTCCTCTCCATCCAGTTGTTTTTCCTTGTGGCTGTTCTCAGAGCTCTGAAGCAGTCAGGACCAGGAGAGAGAAGGAGAGAGAGAGAGGAGGAAAACCACATGAAAAGAAGAGCATTTCTTCTCATTGTAATAACTACTGTAAGCGTGATTATTTTTTTTATGCCATTTACTATCTCAGGATTCTTTTTCATTCTAACACAGAAGTATATTAAGGAACTTTTTTCTTTGAGTTTTATTTGTAATATACTGATTGGTTTTGTTCAGCCTGCTCTTTATCTGCACCGGGTTGGGAAACTCTTCTGTCTTTGCTCTCCATAAAATGTTTTTTTTTTCTTTTTAAATATACCCTTGACAGGAAAATTTGTAAGTTTTACACTTTCAAATTAATTTTCCTGTTCTTCTGTACCTCAAAACAAGTTACTGTGAGTCTGAGAATTCCATAACAACAGAAAAAAGCCAAATCACCCTTTTAATGGAGAAAATGACTGACAACCAGGCTTCATCCTCACCTAAGCAATGTCTTTCACAGAGAGATTCTCCATTAACTCTACAGCACTCTTGCATTTAACACTAAAAAAAAATGTGTCGCAGATGTTAAATGTGTTGCACCTGTTCAGGCCAGTTTTTTAGATTTATGGATATTGTTTGAGAAGTCTGATTATGTGTTTAGGAAAATAAGATTATATAACAATCATTGTGTTTGTGTTAGCCTTTTTATTGATGCTGTAATTGTCAGTTGATAAATGTTATTCAGATGTTGCTTGGTGAACAATATCAATCTTAATCAAAATAAGCCAGTCATGTCTGATGAAATACAAAATAAAAGTTGGAAACATGGTTATGGAGCATACATTCGCCAAAGACTTGTATGATTCATTAGATAATCAAGGCAGTTTCCTTGTCAAAATGGTAATTTACTTTATAAATATAAATAAAGTATCCATTCAACATATATACCCAGATAAGACATGTTGTTGTTTTAATTATTTTTTTTACTTGTAATATTTGCATATCTGGTATTTTATGTGACATGTAACAGATGAGGCCTTGCTCACATATTCTTTTGACAGCTGTGAAGTCAGTCTACAAAACACAGCACAGAGATTTATACACATCCAGAGAGAGTGGACATTTACTCTTCAGGTTATAAACTTTTGATTATAATTTTGTTGTTTTCACTCCTATAATGTGATTGATTGTCTATGTAAACATATATGAAAGTAAACATTATTTTATTTGGTAAAATAGAGTTATTTATGTTCTAAATTGTTTCATATTGGTTTGTGTTTATCCTAAGCTATTCGGTTATTTAAATGTGTAGTGCAGAATTATTTAGTTGTGTTAAAGTGACCTGCATTAACTTACCTATAATTCTTTTTCTATTATTTTGTAATTGTCTGGTATTACACACTGTTTGAAAACTTTTTCATTTAATGGTTATTTCCAATCCCCCACTACCTACCAATAGATAGATAGATAGATAGATAGATAGATAGATAGATGTTTGGTTTCACTTTATTTTGATGGCCGCTTTTGCACAATATGTTGACTATAAGTAATGTTGCACCTACATGTCTACTAACTCTTATTAGAGTATTAAAACAGTATTAGTAGACTGGTAGGGTTAGGGTTAGAATAAGTTGACATGTACCTGCAAAGTTACTTATAGTCAGTAGAATGTCTGTTGGGGGTCCATCACAATACAGATTTGGCAAATATTAAGCAGGCAGTGTACTAATGAGAGTTAGTTGACATGTAGTTGTAAAGTTATTTATAGTCAACAGAATGTGCAAAAGGGACCATCAAAATAAAGTGTTACCGAATAACTAAAATAAAATAACATCAGTTTATGTGCCATCTGAACTGCATTTACACTTCTCTCTTTTCCTGTAGATCACAACTGCAATATTATTTATAGCTAGATATTGTGTGACATTCTGAGCTGAAAGGATGAATAACTCTACAGTAAACTTCACCACACCTGAAGCAACATTTTTCTTTGGACTAGTGGACAGTAGGAGAATGTGTGCCTTTAGCATCAGTTTTCTGTTTGGTCTTCCTACACACTCCTATGTTATATGGCTCATCATCACAGGAGCAGGAAGTGGAGTTGCATCAGAGTTTTTCTTCTTCAATCTCTCTGTTTGTGAGATTGGTAACAGCCTCAATTCAATGTTTGGTCTACTGTCGTACTTGTTTTCAAGTTTCACAATATTAACACATTTTTTGCAAGGACTGGGCATCATTGGCCGTCCTCTGTTTCAGTGTCTGATCTGTGTTGAGCGTTACCTGGCAGTGGTTCATCCTTTAACCTTTCTGAAGTACAAACCTCTCAGATATAGAGTGATCTGCTGCACTGCGGCCTGGATAATCACTCTTGGTTCTTGCTTATTCTGCATCTTTACTTTAATATCATTAAAGATAGAGCCATATGTATGTTTTTTCTCAACAATATTCCTATTCTTCCTCTCCATCCAGTTGTTTTGTCTTGTGGCTGTTCTCAGAGCTCTGAAGCAGTCAGGACCAGGAGAGAGAAAGAGAGGGGGGGAGAAAGAAAACCACATGAAGACAAGAGCATTTTATCTTATTCTAATAACAACAATGAACATGATTATTCAATATGTGCCATTTATTATCACAGGATTCTTTGTCATTCTAACTCAAAAGAATATTCAAGACATTTGGTTTCCTGCTTTTTTTTGTTATGTGCTGGCTGGTTTTGTGCAGCCTGTTCTTTATTTACAACGGGCTGGAAAACTTTTCTGCCTCTGTTCTTCATAAAACATGGTCTTGTAGTATTGTACATTAAATAACTAAACCTTATTTTGTCTTTGAATCATTCAGTCTTCTGATTTGTTCAAACATACAGATTCATTCAGAAATGAAACACCACGTCTTTTGTATAGAGATACGTTTAATTATTTTTTCACCTTTGTTGGAAACCATTTAGTTGACAGCAAAAATATACAAACTACTACAATGTTGTATCTAACATAGAAGTTACTCAATATTAAAATCAACAATGTCATTTAATTAAATTGTCCCCTGCTGCTTTAAGAGCGTCACAGTAAAAGTGGCATGAATAACCAATTAGAAACAGGCAGAAGAGAGCAAGAAGACAGATGAGTCAAGATCATAAAAAAAGTCTTGGGATTTTGATAAGAAAATAAAATCTGTGACACTAGAAAATATTAAGCAATTTGAGACAAATTGTTTATTTTATTTAGTAACTTTAATGGATGTTGTATTGGATTTTATGGTGTGGTCAATACAGGGATATAAAAATGTTCCAACATTTACAGTACTTGCCAGTCTGAGGCAGTCTCAAAACTACAAATGCACACTATCAGCAATCAAGTAAGACATGCTGCTGTTGCACAATATAGCATACATGAATTATCCATATAGCACAGCTGGAGCTGGAATAGAGGATTTCTGAAATTGTGCTGCAAAATGCTACAGCAAACAATGACCAAGTGTTTGAAAACTAAGCAGCAAGCTCATTGGCTGCTGGTGCAACAGGAACCAATCAGCTGTGCACTGTAGAGAATGATGTGACCTATCCAGGCTGCGCCTTCTAGAGTTTCTGTTTTTGTTTTAACAATTTTACAAAGGAACTGTTTTCAATTGTTCAGTATTTTTGCCATTTAAAATTGTTACTTTTTATGATGAACTGTGGCCTATTGAACTTCTGGCTGTTTCAAATTATCAGTTGTATAACTTCTACATAGCCTAAGCCTAATGAAGAAGAAGAACATCAATTAAATATTTGTGTAAATACTGAGCAATTTATTGCATCAGAAAAAAAATATATTTATTTATGGACTTGCTGATGTGATTCAAACATTAAAATGCATTATATAGGGTAAAAGTGTTTTAGAGGTTTATTGTGCAAGCAAAAAACTTTACAGTCTGAGTCAGTTTTGTTTTCAAGTCTCCCAATATTAACACATTTTTTGCAAGTACTTGCAATCACTGGTCATCTTTTTTTTAGTGTCTGATTTGTGTTGAGTGTTACCTGGCAGTGGTTCATCCTGTAACCTTTATGAAGTACAAACCTCTCAAATATAGAGTGATCTGCTGCACTGTGGTCTGGATAATTGTTCTTGGCTCATGTTTGTTCTGAGTGTTCATCTCGGTGAATACTACAGTACATACATGCACAGCAAAATACACAGTGTTAAATCAACTCTGTTTAGAGTACATTTTGTCCCTCTCTAAATAGTGTTAAAATAACACTGAAGCAGAGTTAAAGTTA
Source organism: Anabarilius grahami (assembly GCA_003731715.1). Lineage (NCBI taxonomy): Eukaryota > Metazoa > Chordata > Actinopteri > Cypriniformes > Xenocyprididae > Anabarilius > Anabarilius grahami. Next base: position 101,089 of record RJVU01023556.1, read on the forward strand.
ATGAGATAATTAAGCAATTAATTGAGTGATGAAGGGTCCCATAAAAGTTATGCTTTTTGCATTAATGTAATTGAGTTGTAAGCATTCAATATGCAATTTTCCACCTAGAAAGAAGCATTTTCTTTTCTGATCCTATCAAGATCATGTTTACTCACAATATTTCAATATCTGGTGACATTTTCATATCTGGTTCATGCACATATATTATTTTGACAGCTATGAAGTCAGACTACAAAACACAGCACATATTTATATAGGCTAGAGAGACTGGGAATTCACTCTTCAGGTGATTGTTGAGATCTACTTGTTATATGTACTTAAAATTTTGTGAAAAACCTTGTAAGAATGTAAAAGCCATTTAAGGGAAATGTTTCATGGAAATTTAATCAGAGTGGAAACCTATGTAAGTAAAACTCTTTTTTTTTTTTATTAATAAAATAATTTCATGTTCTTAAGTCATCTAATATTGGATTGTATTTTGGTTATTTGGGTGTTGTGTAGTGCAGAATTACTCACAGTTGAGTATGAAAGTGACTTAAAATTAAAATTAAATTATGAATTAATTACCTGTAAATGTTACAACATATTATTTAGAACCTTTTTTTCATAAAGTTCAAATTACAGTTTTACTTCTCTCTTCCTGTTGATCACAGTTGCCATATTTTTTAATGTGTATTTCTTGTGTTACCAAACTGAGAAGACAAACACAGAGAAGATGAATAATACTGCGGTGAACTTCACCACAACTGAAACATCGATGAACTCCACAACCCAGTCCTTTCCGTTAGTGGATAGACTGGAGATTTTTCTTTACAGCATCAATTTCCTGTTTGGTCTTCCTACACACTCCTATATTATATGGCTCATCATCACAGGAGCAGGAAGTGGAGTTGCATCAGAGTTCTTCAACCTCAATCTCTCTGTTTGTGAGATTGGTAACTGTCTGAACTGTTTGTTCTATATACTTGATAGTTGTATTTGGTTTCCACATCTCAAGGCATTAACATATTTGTTATTAGGACTAGCCAGCACTGGCCGTCCTCTGTTTCAATGTCTGATCTGTGTTGAGCGTTACCTGGCAGTGGTTCATCCTGTAACCTTTCTGAAGTTCAAACCTCTCAGATATAGAGTGATCTGCTGCACTGTGGCCTGGATATTCACTCTTGGCTCATGTTTGTGCTGCATGTTTAGTTTAATCTCAAATAACGATCATGTATATCACTGGTTCTTCTCGATTCAGTATATACTCTTCCTCTTCATCCAGTTGTTTTGTCTTGTGGCTGTTCTCAGAGCTCTGAAGCAGTCAGGACCAGGAGAGAGGAAGAGAGAGAGGGAGAAAGAAAACCACATGAAGAGAAGAGCGTTTTATCTTATACTAATAACTACTGTGAGCATGATTATTATCTATATGCCATTTATTATCTCAGGATTCTTTTTCATTCTGACACAACACTTTATTAAGGTATTTTTTCATTTTGGTTTAATTTGTTATGTTCTGGCTGGCTTTGTTCAGCCTGTTCTTTATCTGCGCCGCACTGGAAAACTCTCCTGTTTTTGCTCTCCATAAAACATTCAATTGTTCAATCTTAAAGGGTTAGTTCACACAAAAATGAAAATAATGTCATTTGTTACTCACCCTCATGTTGTTCTACACCCGTAAGACCTTTGTTCAACTTCGGAACACAAATTAAGATGTTTTTGATTAAATCCGATGACTCAGCAATGGTACTTCCTCTCTCAAGATCCATAAAGGAACTAAAAACATATTTAAATCAGTTCATGTGAGTACAGTGGTTCTACCTTAACATTATAAAGCGAAGAGAATATTTTTTGTGTGCCAAAAAAACAAAACAAAGTAACAACTTTTTAACAATATCTAGTTAAACATCTAAAACTAGTTAACATCAAAAATATCTTAATTTGTGTTCCGGAGATGAACGAAGGTCTTAGGGGTGTAGAACGACATGAGGGTGAGTAATAAATGACAATATTTTCATTTTTGGGTGAACTAACCCTTTAATAAGTTAAATGAACCTTTTTGTTGTTGTTGTTGTTGTTTTGTTTAAATCTTTAAATTAATTGTTTTCTAAGACATCTAAACAAGTTAAAAGAATAGCTAACTCAAAAATGAAAATTCTATCTTTAATAATTCACCCTCATTTTGTTCAAAACCCGTAAGATGGAACACAAATTAAGATATTTTTGATGAAATCTGACAGCATTCTGTCTCTCCATTGACAGCTACGCAACTACCAATTTGATGCTTCAAAAAGTTCATAAAGAGATCGTAAAACTCGTAAAACTTCATCAAAGAACTTGAAATCCCATCACACACATATCTTTCATTTATCACTCTAAAAATTTGCATTGCAGGAGTTAAATGTGTTGCACCTGTCAGGCCAGTTTTAGATTCATGAATATTGTTTGAGATGACTGACTGTTTTTAACAAGATTATATAACAATAATTATTTTTGTCAGTTGATAAATGTTATTCAAATGTTGCTTGGTAAACAATTTCAATCTTTATTCAATCTAAGCTAGACATGTCTGATAAAATTACAAAACATTTTTTAAAAGAGAAGTACACACTCTTAAAAATAAAGGTTCCATAATAAGGGGGGTGGGGTGGGGGGTTGCAGTGATGCCATGAACCATTTTTGGTTCCACAAAGAACCTTTTATTAAATGGTTTTTAAAATAGTTCTTGAAAGAACCACTTTTTCTTAGTGTGAAGCAGACATGGGGACTTGTGACTTGGTGACTTGGACTCGAGTCGACTCGAGTCGCTATTTTTATGACTTGTGACTTGACTTGACAAAAAATAAAATACTTGAGACTTGACTCGGACTTGGAAGTTAAAGACTCGGGACTTGACTTGACTTGAGACACGATGACTTGAATGACTTGAGTGTTAATCAATCACATCATGTTTTCAGTTTGAATATAAAATAAATAAATTATTTTAAAAAATACAGTTGATTGATTACTCAGCTGGAGTACAGGAATAGCGTTGTCATGACCAGGGGCGGCGCAGCCGATTTTGCCGGGGCTTCAGCCCCGAATGTTTTGAGTCAAGCCCCGAATGTAATGACTGTCACTGAGCATATGAAACTGGACAATAGCCTATGTAAACCCCCGAAATCATAAGTGAGATTGGCTTTGCATATACTGCATACAGGCATCCATACACCGGCAGCGCTTTCTCTCTCTTCTCTCCAACAGCGTGTTCACGCACACCGCAGCTGAACACAGACACATTTACATTTATGCATTTGGCAGACGCTTTTATCCAAAGCGACTTACATTGCATTATACTATACATTTGTATCGAAGTATGTGCAATCCCTGGGATCGAACCCATGACCTTGGCATTGCTAGTGCTATGCTCTAACCACTGAGCTACAGGAAAGCTGTAAACACGCCTCCTGTCACTCACTCAGCGCAGCGGCAGGTCTCGAGACTCTCGTTCGGTCCGGTTGAAGGGTTTTTGTTATGATATGAAATGTTAATATCAATATTATAACACGCAGTGACGCAGCGACATCTCTGCATCGGGACCCCTCTCTCGTTACGCTGTTTATGCTTTTGCCGCCGCTTTCAAACTGGCGCAGCGCTTACTTACATTGCCTAATTCAATTTATTAAACATGAAGAGGACATATACATCTGGCAGGCAAAAGCGAAAAAGAAAGCATGAAGATTAAACAAAGAGCGCCGTTTTTCTCCAAATATTATCATGATTACAAAAGTGATATTAATTTTATTCAGCGTACAGTTTAATGAACAAGAACGTAATATCAAGTGACTTACATTTTAGACACCTGTTTCGCTGTATTTCACCAACGAAAATAGTTCCAAAGTCCTCAGAATTGTTTTGCGTCTCTGAGCAACACTTTCTGAATGAATCAGCCTTGAATGAATCGGTTGAATCTCAATTATTCGCTCATTAACAGTGATTCACTGCCACCTACTGGCGGGTTTAATTTCACATTTGAAGTGTCTTAATTTTTTTTTTTATAATTTCAAATAACAGTAGGCTTTTTAACGTTTTATATTTTCAAATTTAAAACATTTGTTTGCATCTGTAACTGCTCATGACCGATTAACTTAAATAAATCTGAATCTATTCTATAATTCTATAGTTATACATTAGATTACAATTTCTGTACCTGAAAATCTCCTGTTTAAACCTACATGAAAAACTTGAAAAGCACCATTTATTTCATTTATATGTTTGTTCTGTTGTATTTATTTGTGCTATTACTCGTAATTTGATTATTTGTTACTCTTTGATTACTTACTGTTTATTTGTCTAACAATATTTATAATATAAGTTAATCTTGTAGCTTTTGGTGTCATAACCCTATTGGTTAAATGTAACAAAGACAACGAAAACAATAACTATGCTTATTTTATAGGCCCATTTTCTTGTCTTTTACTTTTAATAATTTTTTTGTTGTGGGGCAAGTAAAAATTTGAACCACTGGCCTGACTGAGCCAGTAAAAAAAAATCCTTAGCGTTGAGCTAAGGATTGAGCCCTGCCTAGTTTATCCAGCTCGCATTAATATAAATAAATATCAATACATTTATTTAGTTGACATTATTTAATTAGTAAGATTTGTTGACGAATTTTGTAAATTAAAAACAATTTGTTCTGTTATGTGTTTTGACTGTGTTATATGTTGTATAATTACGTCACTAGGTAACAAAGATATTTTAACTTTAAAATCTTTAAGAAGGGCCTCATTTATGAATTTTGCGTCGGTGCGCCTCTGCAGCTGATATTACAACTTTAGCACATTTGTCAGCTAAACATTCATTCAGTGTTTCCCAATGACCCTGTGCCGCCGCCACCGTTTCATCATAAACCGAAAATTTAAAACATAGGCCTACAAAGCTTAAATGGTCTCTAAGTTGTATTTTACCAACGAACTGTACAGTGCCAAATAATGTACATTTTCTGAACAACAATACTACAACAAAAGCTCCTTTCATGTCAGTAAAGCTGTTGTGAGAGAGAGAGGAGAAATGTAACAAAGTTTAATGTTGTATGTAAACTGTGTTTGAGAGAGAGAGAGGGAGGTGTTCATAGAGGAGTCTGTTGGATGTTAAGCTGTTTGTTTTATGGACTCAATGCTGAAAATTTAAAACATTTCAAACACTGTTGGCAGAAGTGAAAAATAAATAATTGTATAAAGTTACAATTTTGTTTGATTCCATGATGTATTTTACTGAACATGAGTATTTACAATGCAAATCCAAATTGTTTTAATTTACGGACAGTTACTTATATCTTGTCTTTTCACTTTATTAAGATCAGATTCTGTAGGTAAAATTACAATAATAAGGTGACTTGACTTGGACTTGACTTGACCTACTACAGGACTTGACTTGACTTGACATAGCTTGTGACTTGACTTGACTTGACTTGCCCAAGAAAAAAAATACTTGGGACTTACTTGAGACTTGAAGGTTAAGACTTGAGACTTACTTGAGACTTGCACATGTGTGACTTGGTCCCATCTCTGGTGTGAAGGACATTTAAAAATTCTAAATAACCTTTTTTTTTCACTATTAAGAACCTTTTGTGTAATGGAAAGTTTCCATGGATGTTGGTTCTTTATTGGAATCTATGGTTCCATGAAGAACCTTTAACATCCATTAAGCCTTTCCATTATTTTTAAGAGTGTACTTTTCTTACTGGTCTCTTAAGCACATAATCTCACATTATACAGTTGTCAAAATTGTAATTTACTGCATGAATGTAAATAAAGTGTTGTCAGAGTTCAAATTTTAATCTTCTTTTTCTTTTCTTTTTTTCTTTAAATATTTGCATATCTGGTGTTTCATGTGACTCATAACAGATGAAATTGCGCACATGTATTCTTGTAACAGCTGTGAAGTCAGTCTATAAAACACAGCACAGAGATTTATACACACCCAGAGAGACTGGACATTAACTTTTCAGGTGATAAACTTTTGATTAAATTTGTTGTATTCAGTTCAATAATAGTCCACATTTTTTGCTGTAATTATAATATATTGTACAAGGTTTATGAGCACATGATATAGTTTAGTTATTAAATAATAAAGACTTCATGTGATAGATTTTAAAATCGATGTGTGTGTCATTAAAGGAATTATAATAGAACTGAACATAGGCTATGAAAGAAAAACTGCATGAAATGAATTCATGTTCAATTCATTTAATATTGGATTTTATTTCTCTCACATTTTTATGTATTGAATAGTGCTAAATGACTCACACTGGTGACCTGCATTACCCAAATGTTATAATTCTGGAATGTTTCTTTGGAATTATGTTGAATTACACTGGAAACCTTTACATTTCAGTTAACCCTCCAGTAGTCTGAAATATATTTATCCATCTCTCATAACAGTTGGAATTTCATAATTTCCTGCTGAGAGGATGAATAACACTACAGTGAACTTCACCACACCTGAAGCATCTACAGACTCCATAACTCATTCTATTGGACTACTAAACAGTCTGGAAATTTGTGCATGCAGCATCTGCTTCCTTTTTGGTCTTCCTACACACTCCTATGTGATATGGCTCATTGTCACAGGAACAGGAAATGGCATTGCATCTGAGTTCCTCAACCTCAATCTCTCTGTTTGTGAGATTGGTAACAGTATCAATGCAGTGTTAGTTATACTGTCATACTTTTCTTCACTTTTCAAAATATTAACAAATTTTTTGCAAGGACTGGGCATCACTGGTCGTCCTCTGTTTCAGTGTCTGATGTGTGTTGAGTGTTACCTGGCAGTGGTTCATCCTGTAACCTTTCTGAAGTACAAACCTCTCAGATATAGAGTGATCTGCTGCACTGCTGCCTGGATAATCACTCTTGGTTCTTGTTTATTCTGCAACTTTACTTTAGTATCACTCAGCGTAGAGCCATATGTATGGTTTATCTCAACAGAATTGCTCCTCTTCCTCTCTATCCAGTTGTTTTGTCTTGTGACTGTTCTCAGAGCTCTGAAGCAGTCAGGACCAGGAGAGAGAAAGAGAGAGAGGGAGAAAGAAAACCACATGAAAAAAAGAGCATTTTTTCTTATTCTGATAACAACAGTCAATATGATTATCCAAAATGTCCCATTCACTATCACAGGATTCTCTATCATTCTAACTAAACAGGATTTATTTGACGTTTGGTTTCCTGCTTTTCTTTGTTATGTGCTGGCTGGTTTTGTGCAGCCTGTTCTTTATTTGCAGCGGACTGGAAAGCTGTTCTGCCTCTGTTCATCATAAAACATGTTGCCTTAGCATTTAGCATTAAAGGTAAGGTAGGCAGTTTTTTTTTTTTTTTTTTAAATAAACACTTTTTGTTATACTGGTTGATATATAGGAAAATATATAGGATGCTACAATTCATCTTCTTCTTCTTTTATTTAATTTTATTATTTTAATTTTTTTTACAAACAATGATTATTTAAATGACATGTTGATATCCAACTTATTTTTCAGGTAAGAGCGGGCACAGCTATTTGTAAATTTATTATGTCTGGCTTTCACTTCCAGTTATTTTTAGCTGTACAAAACACCTAACTTTCACGTTGAAAAATGTGGTGGTAGTACTGTGTTATTGACAGCCACAGTTGACAGTTGGACTGTTGCTTGATATTGGAAAGAACACTGTTAAAGTTTTGAGCTGTGTTTTACATAATTTTTTCCCCCTTCATGCATTTTGGATACTGTTAAGTTTTTAAACAATTATTGTGATGTTTAATTAAATTTTCATTTGAAATTGTAGAAAATTGAAAATTGTTACAAGTTTTTGCTTAATAGTTTTGGCCAAATCTTTTCATGCTTTTGTTTCTGTTGAATAGCATTGCATTCTCTAGGGGAAAACAAAACAAAACAAAAACAAACACTTTCATAATATATCCAGTTAACAACGTTGAGTGAGTCCCATACGACCCCTAAATACATTGTTCACTGGGCCGGAGAGAGAAAGCTTTTCTTGGCGTTGAGTCTCTATCCCAGAGTTTAAAGATGAGTTAGGATGATATCTCAATGTCGTAATGCAATCTCTCGAGACTGGGCCAGTATCAGTCAGTCATCTATGTAATTTAATATTTGGACGCTCTGGAGTCGAAAAGGAGCCAGCGCTGCATCTATGCATTTTGTGTATGTGCGAAGTGACAAAAGTGAGTCTGGAGCAGAGCATTTTGATGGGAAATGACTCACAGTGCTCACAAATGCCAAGATGCACATAAATTCTAAAAATGCACGTATAAAACTTACACCGTCAAACATCCACATAAACTGCGATTGAAACAATTTTATCGAATAAATTCCTTGATGGTCATCAAAAAAGATGTTTGATTTTGCGATGGGATGGCATAACTGGACCAACCAGAGGACCGATCTCGTTGTACAGCATCTGAAATGCTGTTTAGGTCATTCTGTAATGCCTGAGCAAAGTCTGTCATTAACACTCTGAGGTCTGAGGGTATCGCCGGCGATTTTTTTTTTACCAGTGTGAAAGAGACTCAAAATACTCCGTCAATGTTGCACATACAATTAAGAGTTATACACCATTTTAATCTGTGTTATATCTTCTTTTATTTGTGTACACTCCGAGTAAAAACAAAATGTTGTGCTTTTTGTAAAATAAAGAAAACTAACATGATGCGTGATCTCTCGTCTCCCTCTGAACGAAGTCCAGTCTGATAGTTCTCAGAAAATGAACTGTAACTTAGTGAATTCTAATGACAAAAAAATTTGACTTACGTCTAAAGAAACATTGAAATGTCAGGTTTTAAATTGTGCAAGTCAAATCGAAAACAAACATTCTGTGTTTATTTAATCTGTATGAAAAGAGAGCCATGTCAGAAGTCCGTGATTCAGCTCATTATCCGCTAATGCGGCCACGCCCACGGAGCCAGCGCTATTCAGACGCAAATTCAGTCAATACATGCAGACATAGTTTCAATCGTGTATTTATTATCTTGAAAAGTGTTTATCTGGATGTTAAAGCCATGGTTAGCGAGCTCTAGAAGACATGCAGTTAGTTCCTGGTTCTTCTTCTTCTTTATATGGATTTGTGGACTAAAGGTGTACAGAGCGCCCTCCGGCTGCAAGTATGAATTGAAAACACCATTCCTGAAATGTCCTCTTCTTCTTTAGAATAATTTGTGGACTAAAGGTGTACAGAGCGCCCTCCGGCTGCAAGTATGAATTGAAAACACAGTATCCAGCACTCATAGTGATGAGAATAAATATAGAATAAATATTACTCCTCTGTATAGAAATTTGACATAAACATATAAGAATCATCAATATTTCTCCAAATGTGCATGCTTTTAAGCTAAAAGCCTATATGAAATGCCATAGAGGTAACATAATTGTTCAGACACTTTGCATCACAGAAATACATTATATTTTAAAGAATATAATAGAATACCATTATTTTAAATTGAGCTGAGACATGATTACAGAGGGTTTTTTTCACAGCCTACCTGACTGAAAGAGCTCATTAATATGCAAGTCATTTCAGCTCATTACTATGCAATTCTTTTGTCTTCTCAGGTGTAAATGAGCCATTATTCATGATGATTCATGCCTCCACGCATACTGTGTTTCTTGACAAAAAGTGTCTTACAAAAACTAAATCAATATATTGTTTTATATGAAGGAGTAGGCAGCATAATTTTGAAGCAAAAACTCTAGTCTACAACCTCCAATACCCAGAAGTCTTATGAACACAGATTTAATATACTTTTTTTGGCCTTATTTCAGTGACTTAAGTTTTTTGCTTTTTCAATAACCACGCATAAACGTTATTCCTTCAAAAATACAAACATGTACATACATGTTCCTCACATATTATGGTAGCCTAGTTTGTGCTGAATACAGTGTAATGACACTTGTGTCATTAATGTGTTTATGAACAAATGAAAAAAGCACAAATGTCAGGGCATGTCAAAACTTCTCCGGGGCCCCAAAAATCCTTAGACCCCAGAGGGTTAAAGTGGTTCAATATAATTACCTCCCAGAAGTGTCTCACACGATTGTGTTCTCAAACACCAGGCATCTGAAGGCAAGATAACATGACAGCGTTTATTGCATTTCGTCTGTGTACTCCGAGGAGCAAATCATTTATTATATACGAAAATTATTATATACAGTGGCTTCTTCTGCAGCAACTTCCATTTTTCTTAGTGATATTTAGCGCCAATTTATCAGGAAGTGAAGATTTTGTTCTCTTTGACTCACTGGATGGAAAGCTTTACTCACAAATGGTTATGATATTGCAAATTTGTTCAATTGGCATCTTTAGATGGAAACATAGCTCATAAAAATAACTTGAGCTGGACACACTATATATGTTTGTAATTTTATTTGTGTATAGAATACATTGTAAGAAAAAGTTGTAAATTGCTTTTGGGGAAAAAAAAGTAGACAGAAGTGGACATTTTTGCGCTTACTATTCAAATGGTTTAAAACATCTGTCATTTGAAACCTCATGTTTTTTATTTGACTGTAATGTTTGCATATGTATTGTTTTATGTGAAATGTTGCATGTGAAGCTGTGCAAATGACAACATTGAAGTGAGACTACAAAAACAGCACAGAGTATTGCTTACATCCAGAGACAGGACATTCTCTCTTCAGGTGACAAACTCTTCTTTTTGATTCATTTGTTAGTTATTCCATTCAGTAATATGCAAAATGTCAGTGTGATTGTCAGCTATAGTTTAAGGGTAATGGATAGGTTAGATGATTTAGCTTCTGAAAATAGACTGAGGTGCATCACTAAATGTTTCCTTAACCTACGAACTTTAAGGACAGTGTGTGAAAGTAATGAATAGAATCATATCTCATTGGAATGCAATTGTCTTCTGTGAAATTTGAGTATGAAATAATTATATTTTTTATTACCTGTGCATGAAAGAACATTTAATATTGTGTTTTGGTTATTTGGATTTAAATTGGGAACTGTGCAGAATCCAAGAGACTGGAATACATATGTGTAATATTTTTTGACTTTTTTAATGGAGTCTTAAAGGATTAGTTTACTTCTGAATGGAAATTTCCTTATAATTTACTCACCCTCATGTCATCTAAGATGTTCATGTCTTTCTTTCTTCGGTTAAAAAAAATTAAGGTTTTTAAGGAAAACATTCCAGGATTCTTCTCCATATAGTGGACTTCAGTGGGGTTCACTGGGTGGAAGGTCCAAAATGCAGTTTCAGTGCAGCTTCGAAAGGCTCTACGCGATCCCAGCCAAGGAATAAGGGTCTTATCTAGCGAAACGATTGGTCATTTTCTAAAAACAAAATGAATGAAAATGTATATACTTTTTAACCACAAATGCTTGTCTTGCACTTGAACCGCACACATGACGTAATCATGTTACAAAGGTAATGCCTAAAGGACTCTATGCGACTGAAAGTGAACGTGCAAAGATTAAGCCAAACGCCCTTTACAACACAGGGTAAAACAATGATATAGGATGATACTGAAGGAGAAAATTAGATGAAGTTTTTCGCCCTACGGTGGTACTTCCACCTATGTCACACATAACCTTTCAGTGTAATGGAAGCAAGCATTTGTGGATAAAAAGTATCTAAATTTGTATTTAATTGTTTCGCTAGACAAGGCCCTTATTCCTTGCCTGGGATTGCGTAGAGCCCTTTGAACCAGCACTGAAACTGCAATTTGGACCTTACACTCAGTGAACCCCACTAAAGTCCACTATATGGAAAAGAATCCTGGAATGTTTTCATCAAAAACCTTAATTTCTTTTCGACTGAAGAAAGAAAGACATGAACATCTTGGATGACATGGGGGTGAGTAAATTATCAGTAAATTTTCATTCAGAAGTGAACTAATCCTTTAATTGCTTGTGGTGAATTTACATTTCTCTCTTCAAATAGATGGCTGTTTCCCTAATGAATCATTTTGTGAGGTTTTCAGCTGAGAAGATGGATGAGATAAATAACTCCACAGTTAACTTCACTACACCTGAAGCATCTACAAACTTCACAACTAATTCCTTTGACTTAATCAGCAGAATGTGTGTGAACAGCATTAGTTTTCTCTTCGGTCTTCCTACACACTCCTATGTTATATGGCTCATCATCACAGGAAGAAGTGGAGTTGCATCAGAGTTCCTCAACCTCAATTGCTCACTTTGTGAGATTGGCGTCTGTCTGAAAAGTTTGTTTAATTTACTGTCATTTTGGTTTTCAAGTTTCGAAACATTGTCTATAATTTTGCAAGGAATAGTCATCACTGGTCGTCCTCTGTTTCAGTGTCTGATCTGTGTTGAGCGTTACCTGGCAGTGGTTCATCCTGTAACCTTTCTGAAGTACAAACCTCTCAGATATAGAGTGATCTGCTCTACTACTGTCTGGATAATTACTTGTGGCTCCTGTTTATTCTGCTGTTTAATTTCAATTTCACTTACCATGAGCGTCTATGCATGGTTCTTCTTGATGCAGTTCCTTCTCTTTCTAGTCATCCAGTTGTTTTGTCTTGTGGCTGTTCTCAGAGCTCTGAAGCAGTTAGGACCAGGAGAGAGAGGGAGAAAGAAAGAGGAGGAAAACTACATAAAGAGAAGAGCGTTTCATCTCATTCTAATAACTACTGTTAGCTTGGCTATTATATATGTTCCATATATAACGACAGGATTCATTATGATTTTTACACAACAGCAATTACCAGCTCTTTGGTTTGCTTCTGTCTTTTGTTATATTCTGGCTGGTTTTGTTCAGCCGGTTCTTTTTTTGGATCATGTTGGAAAACTGCCATTGTTTTCCATGAAACCTGTTAAAGATATCCATTGTAATGTAAACAATGTTAACTAACTAATCTTTGTTTGTTTCTGTTCAAGCTGAATTAACACTTTGCTCATTTTAAACTGGTTTATGATTCCAGAACATGTTAGTCAGACTTTCACTGTTTTATGAATAAAGTACTTAATTAAGCTTAAGTTGAAGTTCAAAATTAACAAAAATTAAATAATGAGTCAATACACCTTCCAATCGAAAGTGTGATTTTGGCTTACCCTGATTCACTTTGGTAAGCCGGTTATACGTGTTTTTATTAAAGGGTTAGTTCACCCAAAAATGAAAATAATGTAATTTGTTACTCACCCTCATGTCGTTCCACACCCGTAAGACCTTCGTTCATTTTCGGAACACAAATTAAGATATTTTTGTTTAAATCCGATGGCTCAGTGAGGCCTCCATAGCCAGCAATGACATTTCCTCTCTCAAGATCCATTAATGTACTAAAAACATATTTAAATCAGTTCATGTGAGTACAGTTGTTCGATATTAATATTATAAAGCGACGAGTATATTTTTGGTGCGCCAAAAAAACAAAATAACGACTTATATAGTGATGGCCGATTTCAAAACACTGCTTCTTGAAGCTTCGGAGCGTTATGAATCAGCGTGTCGAATCATGATTCGGATTGCCAAACTGCTGAAATCAAGTGACTTTGGCGCTTCAAACCGCTGATTCAACACGCTGATTCATAACTGAATCAGTTTTTACGAACGTCTTACGGGTGTGGAGCGGCATGAGGGTGAGTAATAAATTACATTATTTTCATTTTTGGGTGAACTAACCCTTTAAAGACCGAGCGGGATGCTTTTTACGTGAAATTGCATACTTATGTCAATTGTGTGTGCCTCGTCATACCACAATTAGAGAAAAGTTGCTCCGGCAACTTTGACACATGATGGAGTGAGGTAACACTTTAGTATGGGGAACAATTCTCACTTTTAACTAGTTGCTTATTAGCTTGCATACTGGCTGTTTATTAGTACTTATAAAGCACATATTAATGCCTTATTCTGCATGAACATATTCTACATCCCTAAATCCTACCCCATACCTAAACTCAAACGCTACAATAACTACCTTGCTAATTATTAATAAGCAGTAAATTATAAGTTTATTGAGGCAAAAGTCGTAGTTAGTCAATATGTGTTCCCCATACCATAGTGTTACCGGGAAGGTCATAGGTTAGTTGCCACAATGAGCGAGAAAGTTTGACATGGAGCATGCTAAACATCGAACCTCCAGCAGAATCACCCGTAAAAAAAAAAAGAAAAAAAAGGCGGATAAAGGAAAGACTGCTGCCAAAAAGAGAATGTGACAGATCTCATAATAAAAGGAGAATCAACATTGGCTTGGCTTTTAAGTGAATGATTTGAAATGTTGTAAAAGCGACGTGGAGATGACGTTTTTTACTCAACAGGTGAATAAGGTATTTTATTGAACAGATAAGCTGCCATATATAGCTGTCTAACAGAATTTATTGTAAAGCATTATCTATTGTGAAGGGTCATTTTATGGGTTATTGTGGCGCTATGCTGGAATTTATGTTATAGCTACAGTAACATCTTCAGTCAGCATAAGATCCTTTCCATCTAAACTGGTTATATCTCTTAAGCATGTAGCTGATTCTCAAAAACAACACATATGCTTTAGATTAAAATACTTCCTTCTGTAAATATAAATTGTTTACTTTCCTGTGATTATGTAGCTACTGTTGTCCTCATTGACATACACAAAGCAGACATATTTTTATGTGTATATACCTTGTTTTGCTATACTGATTATGTGTGAGCTAAGTGTGTTTACTGTTGTACTCTGTTGTATTCATGTTTATTCTACAAATATATAATCTTATTTTGTAACATTTGTAATAAAATTAGTAGCTTACAATTTCTCTTGAGAAATTTCCACAGAAGTGAGATTTTTTTTCTTATTCAAATGTTTGAGCCATTTGAATAAAATACCACATCTCATTTTGAACCTCATGATTTATTTTATCAATTTGCATATCCATTTTATGTGAGGTGTTGCATATAAAGCCATTTATTTGTGTGACAGCTTTAAAGTAGGACTATGAAAACAAAGTCCAGAGGGACTGGATATTCAATCTTCAGGTGACATTTTTCGGTAACACTTTATTTTAGGGTCTTTTAACTAGTTTCTTATTAGCATGCATATTACTATAGAATATTGGCTATTTAGTAGTACTTAATATGCATATATTAATGCCTTATTCTGCAAGACCTTATTCTACATTCTTAATCCTACCCAATACCTAAACTTAACAACTACCTTACTAACTGTTAATAAGCAGTAATTCATGAGTTTATTGAGAGATAAGTCATAGTTAATAGTGAATATGCGTTCTCTATACTAAAGTGTTACCCATTTTTCTATTCAATAGTATGCAGAAATATCAATGTGATCATTATAAAGATAAGTTGTTTGATGATAATGAATGCAGCTCAATTTTGAAGTAATTTAAAATTGGAATTCTACTGCTTAATTTATATGATGTGCAGAATTACTGACTTTGTGGATTTATTGAGTTATCTGAATGACCTTACCTACACATTTAGGTTGTTTAATATGGGAAGGCTTTGGTTATTTGGATTTTAAATTAAGAACTGCAAAACTAAAGACTGTAATGTATCTTTTCTTTTCTTTTTACTTCCATGCAGTCTTAAGTTGGAAAAAAAAAATAAGGACGAAATGAACTCCACAATGAACTTCACTACAAACTCAACAAATCATTCCATTGGATTAATGAGCAGTCTGGCACTGTATGTGTGCAGCATCAATTTCCTTTTTGGTCTTCCTATACATTTTTATGTCATATGGCTCATTTTCACAGAAACCGGAATTGCAACAGACTTGTTCAACCTAAATATTTCTGTTTGTGAGATTGGCAACTGTCTGAAATGTTTAATTGATATACTCTCATGTTGGTTTTCAAATTTCAAGACAACATCACAGTCTTTGCAAGGACTAGGCATCACCGGTCGTCCTCTATTTCAGTGTCTGATCTGTGCTGAGCGTTACCTGGCAGTGGTTCATCCTGTAACCTTTCTGAAGTTCAAAACTCTCAGATATAGAGTGATCTGCTGCACTGCTTCTTGGATAATCACTCTTGCATCCTGTTTGTTTTGCATGTTTATTGTAATCTCGCTCAACACTAGTCCACAGGCATGGTTGTTCGGTGTGCAGCATCTACTTTTCCCCTCTGTTCAGATGTTTTTCCTTGTGGCTGTTCTCAGAGCTCTGAAGAAGTCAGGACCAGGAGAAAAAGAGAAAGAGAAGGAAAACCAAATGAAAAAAAGAGCATTTAAACACATTCTAATGACTGCTGTGGCCGTGGTTATATTCGTCCCATATAAAATTTCAGCATTCATTTTAACACACCGACATAATTCGACTCTGTGGTTTATTGCTTCAATTGGTAATTTGCTGGATGGATTTTTACAGCCTGTTCTTTTTCTGCGCAGAACTGGAAAAATCACCTGTTCCTCATAATTTTGATAATGTACTGTCACTAATTCTTAATTAACTAGACAAACTTTTTTTTTTTTCTGAATTGACATTTTCCTCTAAATAAGAATTTACGATCCCAGAACATTTTAGTGTAGGTAAGGTCTGAATTTATTCAGAGGTCCACCACTTTAAAACGACTTGTGATTTAAATCTTCATTTGCATACACATTACACCTTTTCTGTGTGTTTGTGGTTTGTTCGTTTTGAATAAATACTTCCTGCATCACCCAGTTTCACCATCTTCCAGATTGAGGGTTGTACTTGGATCACGTGTCTATTTGTGACTGACTCAATGTACATTTTCCCTTACTTTAAATACTTTCATAGTGCATATGAAATATTGTGTAGTAGAAATTATGCATTATATGTAGAGTGTTACATTGTTATGATTAACATTTGAAACAACCCAATAAATTAATTAAATGTCTTACCTTTTTGGTGGGATTTTTAAGACATTCTTTTGAAGAATGTTAATTATTTTTATGTTTTGTTTTAGATAAGAAAAAAAAGTTAGAATGTTCTTAAGTTGAAAATAATAAGAAAATGGCAGTTAAGAACAGTTTTATACTTAAAGGATTAGTTCACTTTTAAATAAACTTTTCCTGATAATTTACTCACCCCCATGTCATCCAAGATGTCCATGTCTTTCTTTCTTCAGTCGAAAAGAAATTAAAGTTTTTGATGAAAACATTCCAGGATTATTCTCCTTATAGTAGACTTCAATGGGCACCAAACGGTTAAAGGTCAAAAATAGTTTCACTGCAGCTTCAAATTGTTCAAAATGATCACAGATGAGAGATAAGGGTCTTATCTAGTGAAACCATCGCTCATTTTCTGAAAAAAATTGAAAATTTTATACGTTTAAACCAGAAATGCTCATCTTGAACTAGCTCTCTTCTTCTTCTTCTCTATTTGAATTCCAGCAGTGTAGACACTGCGAAGCGTAATACTGCCCTCCACAGGCCAAAGTTTGAACTAATTTTTATATGCAATATGCTAGTTCAATAGTATATAACAATTAGTTCAAACTTTGGCCTGTGGAGGGCAGTAATACACTTAGCAGTTTCTACACTGCTGGAATTCTAATAGAGGAGAAGAAGAAGAGAGCTAGTTCAAGATGAGCATTTAAAGTTAAAACATATAATTTTCAATTTTTTTCAGAAAATGAGCGATGGTTTCACTAGATAAGACCCTTATTTCTCATCTGGGATCGTGTAGAACAATTTGAAGCTGCAGTGAAACTAATTATGACCTTCAACTGTTTGGTGCCCATTCAAGTCTACTATATGGAAAAAAATCCTGGAATGTTTTCATCAAAAACTTTAATTTCTTTTCGACTGAAGAAAGAAAGACATGGACATCTTGGATGACATGGGGGTGAGTAAATTATCAGGAAAAGTTTATTTAAAAGTGGACTAATCCTTTAAGAATGTTTTCGACCTAAGTTCGACCTTGGCTGGAAGAGAAAATTTTGAGCTGTTAATGGCTTCAAGAAACAAATGAGCAGCATATTAGAGGTTTCATGGGTGATTTAACTGTTACATTAACAGAGGCAAGGTGAGTTCTGTTTGACTGCATGGAAACAATGACCAGGACTAGGTTTAAGGCCCAGAAATCAAAAAGCCAGGTAGGAGAGCAAAAGTTATGTGAACATGCATCGGAGATAATTTTTTTTGTAAATACAGTGGTAATTTGTTTTTGTTTGTTTTTTTGTTTTTCACAAACTAAGCACTCAAAAATTGCGCATCCACCTTAAAGCAAAGTTAAACCACTGGAGTTACATAGACTACTTTTATGATGTCTTTAAAGGCCTATTCACACTGCTCAGACAAACGGCAACAAACAAGTTGGCTGTTGGATTTGGAATTTTATGAAAAATAACTGCATGTTCACACTGCCCCAACAGACACCAACAAATGCTGATTGAACACGTTCACTCGGGTGAAACAAACCCCAACAGATGCCGACAGGGGTAACACACTGATCTGACAAAACCCAACAAACATGTTTGTTGTCGGTTGTCTGTGCGGTGTGAATAATACTACATTTCTGGGCCTTGAAAGTGGTAGTTGCATAGGCTGTCAATGGAGGGACAGAAAGCTCTCAGATATCATAAAAAATATCTTCATTTGTGTTCGGAAGATGAACGAATGTCTCACAAGTTTGGAATGACATGAGGGTGAGTAATTAATGACATAATTTTCATTTTAGGGTGAGCTAGCCCTTTAAGTCAGTGACAACAAACAGGAAGTGGGAACTTAGAGAACAAAGGGAACAGGAACAGAAACACAAGGAAGTAATGAAAAATAAATTTAAAAGTCTATAAAACAGGACCTAAAACATGACAGTGTGATATGTGCATGCAAAGTTACTCATAGTCAGTAGAATGTCTGTTGGGGACCATCACAATAAAAGTGTTAGCAGATATTAAGCAGGCAGTCTACTAATATTCAAATGACTGGTAGTTGACATAAAGTTAGTAGAATGTCTAAATAAATCAAAATAAAGTGTTACCAAATACCTAACGGGGTCAAGTACCACTTTACATTTGTTTTTTCATAAGACATTGAGTATCATCCAATGTGAAACACTCACTAAAAACACAGACCTTAGCTGAGACGCGCAAGACCTGAGGCTCTTTGAATGTTATGTGCTGTATAGTGCCATTAAACTGTCCGCAGAAAAAAAAAGAATTGCGCAATATCACCCTTCAATTTAAATGTTCTAAGTCATTTGAACAGTAGGCCATAGATTATTTTGATTATTGTTTGCATACGTTTTGTTTTATGCGACATATTACATATGAATCTATGCACAGATATTCTTGTGACAGCTGTAAAGTGAGACTAGAAAAACAGCACAGAGTATCATTTACATCAGAGAGACTGGACATTCTCTCTTCAGGTGACAAACTTTCCTTTTAGATTGATTTGTTTGCTTTTCTTTTAAATATGGAAAAAACATGAGTGTGATTATCAGATGTAGTTTAAGTGTTACGGGTGAATTAGATAAATTAGCTGAATAAGTAAAATGGTGCTGAAGTGTATTTTTCACTGTAGAAATATAATAGAAAATGTTTTGTTTATGACTTAAGTCTAAGAAATGCACTATATTTGTTTTATAATGAAGAATAGAATCATACCATCTTGAAGATAATCTTTTGGGTAATATACCCCTGGTTTCAAAGGCAAGGCTTAAGTCTAGTCCCAGACTAAAACGCATGGTCAAGCTGTTTTTACTGCATATCTTAAAATATGTCAGTGCCATTGTTTTGTCTCAAGATGCACACCAGTAATGTTTTTTTTTTTCTAAGGCATGTTTATAAAAGCTACTTAAATGTCATAATTGAACTAAGGCCTAATCCTGGCTTAATCTAAGCGCTGTCTGTGAAACCAGGCCTGAAAGAATTAGTTTAAACTATTGCATAGCATTACGGCTTTTGATGCATTTGTTTAATAATAATAATGTCACTTAAAATTCCCTGGCCATGAAAGTAATTTAATATTGGAAAGATATGGTCAAATTGATTTAAATTATGAGTGTGTACAATTGGAGACTGGGATATATTGAAGATTAAAATTTGAGTCCATTTGTTTTGGCTGTTTGCTTAGTACGTTTGCTCTTCTCTTTTCCAGTAGATCACAGTTGCAACTAGTTAATAATTTTAGGAAATGAACAACTCTACAGTGAACTTCACCACACCTGAATCTTCCACAACTTATTCCTTTGGACTATTTGACATTCTGGAAATGTATGCACACAGCATCAGTTTCCTGCTTGGTCTTCCTACACACTTCTATGTTTTATGGCTCATCATCACAGGAAGTGGAGCTGCATCAGCGCTCTTCAAACTCAATCTGTCTGTTTGTGAGATTGGTATCTGTATGAGTAGTTTGATTTTTCTACTGTCTTTTTGGTTTTCAGGTCTCATAACATTAATTAGTTTTTTAGTAGGACTAGGCATCACCTGTCGTCCTCTGTTTCAGTGTCTGATGTGTGTTGAGCGTTACCTGGCAGTGGTTCATCCTGTAACCTTTCTGAAGTACAAACCTCTCAGATATAGAGTGATCTGCTGCACTGTGGCCTGGATAATCACTCTTGGCTCCTGTTTTTTCTCTATGTTCCTCTTGCCGAATAGTATTGAACAAACATGGTTCTACTCACTGCAGTTCATCTTCTTCTTCATCATCCAGTTGTTTTGTCTTGTGGCTGTTCTCAGAGCTCTGAAGCAGTCAGGACCAGGAGAGAGAGGGAGAGAGAGAGAGGAGGAAAACCACATGAAGAGAAGAGCGTTTTATGTCATTCTAATAACTACTGTCAACATGGTCATCATATATGTTCCATATATTATCACAGGACTCTTTACCATTGTGACAAAACAGAATATTCCTGCACTCTTGTGCATTTGTGTGCTTTGTTTTTTGCTGGCTGGTTTTGTTCAGCCTGTTCTTTATCTGTTCAATGCTAAAAAGCTATCCTGCCTCTGTTCCTCAAAAGTTGCGTAACTAATCCTTATTTATTATTTTTACTTATCAACAACTTTTAATTTCTGTATCTGTGCAGTTAATAAACTCTGCACAGTCTTCACTGCATAGATTATAAATTAAACATAGAATAATCCTTATTAAAGCTACAAAAGTGATTTAGTCAAGAGCAGTGAGTGATTTTCTCTTTGTCTTTGATTAACATTAATGACAGACAGCCACAGCTTTATTAGCCTGCTGTCACTTTAAGAGCTGACGCACATGACACGGATCTGACACATCCAATGTCCTCACAATTCTTTTACGTCCCACCTTTCGGCGCCTACGGTCTTGATTTAACCCATGAAAATTCTGTTGGTTGGTGTAAAATCAAGTCGATTCAGTAAAATTAAATCATGTTTTTCACTTAAAATCAATTGATTATATGTTATTTTATTATAATGCTTAATGCTTAATGTGGTAACATGTAAATTAATTTATTTGACTCATGTAAAATAATATAATGATCATGTTTGAATCAAACTGACTGCATTAGGTTTGCAAATTTTAAGGCTCACAATAGCTCATTAGGAAGACCTACCACTTTTACTTTGTAGAATATTTAAATTATAAATAACTCATTATAACTGTTTTTTTTCAAAACATCACAACAATTCTCTCAAGATTTATGGTCGATTAGGTTATATTTTGTCAGCATATGCTAATGTCAAGTCGAGAGAATATTTCATATGACTGACTAAACCCGGCCAGCATTGAAATTATAATTTGAAGTTCTAGATAAAGCAGATAGGTTACTATGAAACGTACGTTTTCC
Source organism: Anabarilius grahami (assembly GCA_003731715.1). NCBI lineage: Eukaryota > Metazoa > Chordata > Actinopteri > Cypriniformes > Xenocyprididae > Anabarilius > Anabarilius grahami. The sequence goes on from RJVU01023556.1 coordinate 122,744, forward strand.
CAAAACATATTGGTTGTCATTACAAGACCTGTAATCATTGTGAAAATGTATCTTTATAATGGGTTATTTTCCTAATATCTGTGCACCTTAAAACTTACGGCCATGAGGTCACGATGCTGCAAATAAACTACTACGGATACACTTGATAAATAGATCATAAACCATTACTATTGTTTATTTTTGGGACACTTTTGTAGTATAATTGACCTTTCGCCAGGAGTTTGATTGACAAGCGATCTAACCAATCGGAACGCCAAATCCACCATTTTGTCCGACAAAGCAGTCAGGAGTTAGAAGATTAACCTCGGTGGACTTAAACTTGAAAAATGGTGTGTATTGACATTTTTTAGCTCTTGAAACAACATTCCTTCTCATGTTCATTCATGTTTATTTGATGCTATAAATGAAATAGGAGTAAGAGATGATCGGTTTACGAGCCTCTTGAGCTGAGGCGCTACAGCAATCTGTCACGACCATGGTCACGACACATTAAAGAGCCACAAAACGGTTTTTATTGTTTGAATTTCTTTAATAACTACACAGTTTGAAAGCTGGGACTTTGTTTAATATCATAAGTAACCTGCTTTGTCTTGTCTGTCGACGTGTTGTCAGTGTCCTCTTTGCCCAGCAATGTAGTTTTAACTGCTTGCGGCGTGACAGCGCCACGGCTTGTCGGACAAAGCAACAGTAGGGGGGTGGGTCTTTGCGAAGGGTCAATTGTTTTGTTTCATTAATACACTGTATTGCTAATAAATATAATATACTAAGTTTTGTCATGTTTTCATGTGTGGAAACCATGTGTATTACAACTAGCCCCAGGTTTTGCCTTACTCACCCCTACTTATAAAAGTGTTATCTGTAATTATTCCCAGCCTCCAGTTCACTCACGCCACACTCTTCACATCACGTGGATAGCGTTGCATTGTGGGAAACGGTATCCCATGCAATGTTCTCATATGCATACATCAGATTGCAGCAAATGTAGGAATTCCTTGCAGAAAATTCACATACTATTCACAGTATACACATTGCACACTGCAATAGGAGTTGTATGGTAGTCTATGACATTTCAAACACAGATTTTAGTGTTCTTCAGTTGTATTTTGCAGTTGTGGGAAGAATAGAATAGAATAGAAAACTTTTATTGTCACTGTACAGCTGTACAACGAAATTTAGTCTCATTCAAGTGCACACACATACAAACAATACATGTAAGAAAGAAATATATAATAAATAATGAAGATAATATGTACTCTTTATATTTGGAATAAAGAGTATATTGCACATCAGAAATTGCACAAAGCAAGGGGGGATTTGATTGCAAAATGCTTTCTTGCATATGTAATGTAACATTATGTTAGGTAGCATTTAGAGCTTGTACAGCTATTGGATAAAAACTGTTTTTGAGTCAGTTTGTCCTTGTTCTAATGGATCTGTACCGTCTGTCTGATGGTAGCAAATCGAAAAGAGAGTGACCGGGATGAGATGTGTCCTTTATGATGCTGTAAGCTCTCTTGAGGCAGCAAGAACTGTGTAGGTCCTCCAAGGTTCTTTTGGGTCGCACCATTATGATGTCATGGGCTGTCGCCGGTCAATATGATATTGCCATGACTTGATAAGTGTTTCAGACACCGGATCACGTGGGGGCATTCCCCTAGCGCTTTGATGCAGCACACTCTCCTGCTTCTGTTCCTCATAAGATATTCACTACAGAAAAGTTTATTCATATGTGCCATTAGTATACTCCTTTTAAACTAAAAATAAGAGTATGCATTCAGTCTACTTTTATGAACTAATCAGAGATAAAAGAACATTTGGCCTATAGTTGTACTTCATCTGTTTATCAAGATATACTTAATAGTACTAAGTTGGTATTGTAAGTATACTTGGCTTGTATTGTGTTTATTCTTTAGATATAGCCTATTAAATACTTTTTAACACAATGGCTTATAAACATACATATTCAAGTTTGTGGTATCATAAGTCAGCTTTGGGGTGAAATAGTTCCTGTACAAAGTTAATTTTATTAAATAAACTTGCAGGGTTAGTTCACCAAAAAATGAAAATTCTGTCATAATTTACTCACCCTCAAGTTGTTCCAAACCTGTAAGACTTTTGTTCATCTTCAGAACACAATGAAGATATTTTAATGAAATCTCAGCGATTTCTGTCCCTCAATTGACCACATATGCAACTGACATTGTGATGCTTCAAAAAGTTAATAAAGAGATCATAAAACTAATCCAATGTAAAAAACAAACAAACAAACAAAAAAACTAAAATTCTGACAGCAACATACTGTTTTCCATTAAAACAGTAATGTGCTGTAGAAAACAATGCATTCTGGGCAATATGTTTCACAGTAAGCAACGGCTATAATTTACAGCCCATTTTCAACAGTAATCTACTGTATTCATGTATTATGGTTTTGTACTGTAGTACGCAATGCATTGTGGGCTGGTGCATTTTTTAAGTAATAGCATAATGGCGCTGAACGGGTGTTTCACAGGAGTTTGAGAACGAGCTTCCTATCCGTGGTTGCAGCGCTCATGACACGAATTCACTGTATGTGGAAAATAGGAGAAAACTAATTGAAGTAAAATTACTGTAAAGCCATTTACTGTAAAAAAAAATAAAAATAATTATATATATATATATATGTGTGTGTGTGTGTGTGTGCAGAGAAAAGGAGGGAAAAATGAAAATACATTTTTGTGGTAATCAATATTATGCCACACATAGTCGAATTAATTTAATCTGTACTGACCACGTAATATTTCTTTAAGATTTTTCACTTAATTACTGAAACAACCAAACCTGTTAATTAGACTTTTGTCACAGAGATGTTCTCATTAAACCTGACATTTGTGTGTACGAAATACATTTGCTGTATACTTCATGATATATCTTTGTGGAACTCAGGATATTAAATTCTCATGAACAATTTTATATCATTTTACCTTCATCATATTGCAAACAAAGAACATTTGGGAATACTAATAACAGTTTATTATGTGTCCGTGGGTAAATATATTAATTTCTTTTCAAATTAGTTTTCCACAGAGTATGTGTTTCTATTCATGTTTACTCAAGATTGTCTGTCTTTTTTAACCACCTGATTTTCACTTGAAATATTTGCATAGCTGGTGTCCTATAAGGGATGTTTAGAAAATGAAATTGTATATATATGGGGTTTTGACAGCTGTGAAGGGACTATATATAAAACAGCAGCGAGCTTTATGTCAAGCCAGAGAGACTGAACATTCATTCTTCAGGTGACAAACTCTGTTCACTTTGATTTAATGTCTTAATATCTACTGTTAATATATAACAAAGTCTCTGTGACACACAGGGCAAGGGTTATGAGCATGTTAATTGAATTAGTTGAGTAAATAGGTTTAAGCTCAGGGGAAAAAAAGTAACAAAATTTGATTTTGTATTGTAACTTAATTTATAAACGTTAACAACATGTTTAGAATATTATTATATAGCATGGTAATTAAAACTAGAATGCATTTATTTTCTGTTCATAATTTAGGTAATGTGTAAAATTATTACAATTGCTTACAGTAAAGTGTAATTTTGCCTTAGATTGCCTGTTTTTTATTGATTTTTCTTGGAACATTTGGACTTCTTTTTTCCATAGATCACAACTGCAGAATTATTCATTTGTTCTTCTGGTTCTGACTGGAGAAAGCAGACATGGAACTAATGAAGAATTTCACCACACCCCATACACCTGCAAACATCACAGTATCTTCATTGTGGCAAATCGGCATATTAGAAATTTCTATGCTTACCTTCAGCTTCACATTTGGTCTTCCTGCACACTCTTATGTTATATGGCTCATCATCACAGGAAGTGGTGTTGCATCAGAGTTCTTCAACCTCAATCTGTCTGTTTGTGGGATCTTTTTCTCCATGAACTCTTTGCTCATGTTATTCGCAAAATGTTTTCCATTTCAAAGTCTCACAGCAATAACACAGTTTTTCTTTGGAATTACTGTCACTGGTCATCCCCTGTTTCAGTGTCTGATGTGTGTTGAGCGTTACCTGGCAGTGGTTCATCCTGTAACCTTTCTGAAGTACAAACCTCTCAGATATAGAGTGATCTGCTGTATTGCGGCCTGGATAATTATTTTTGGCTCTTGTTTGTTCTGCATGTTTACTTTTCTCCCATTTACCATACATATGTATATATGGTTCTACTCACTGCAGTTCCTCCTCTTCCTCTCCATTCAGTTGTTTTGTCTTGTAGCTGTTCTCAGAGCTCTGAAGCAGTCAGGACCAGGAGAGCGAGGGAGAGAGAGAAAGGAGGAAAACCACATGAAGGGAAAAGCGTTTTACATCATTCGAGTAACTACTGCTAGCTTGGTTATCACATATGTTCCATTTATTATCACTGGATTGCACTATCTTGTGACCCGACAGATTATTCAGATCCTTTGGTCAATTAGTTACATTTGTTTTATTCTTGTTGGTTTTGTTCACCTTGGACTTTATCTGCACTGGACTGGAAACCTCTTCTGCTTCTGTTCTCCAAAAAAACTGACATTTTGTTGAATTATTTATCCTTTCATCGACTGCTTTGCACCAGAGTCCTTATCGCCCTGTTGTGTTTTATTTTGTATTATTGATAAACTGAATATTTCATGGCTACTTAAATAAATGGAAGGAATATTGATTTGAGTTATTATAACTTTTAGAGACTGCAGAGACACCGAACACAGGTTGAGCATTTATTTAGCATCAGCACGACTGTCATCATTTGGAAGTATTTAGCAGTTGAATGTTGCAATTGACCAATCGGAATCATGTTCTCCAGAGAGCCGTATCATACTATAAAAATTACACTGGTTTTCATTTAGAATAGATATTTTAGGTTATATGAAATGAAATGTAAATGATGTGAATAATTTTAGCATACCAAACTGCATATTGTACCTGAGATTTGTAAACATGTTAGGTAACTTCTTCCGATGGTGTTATGAATCACATGTTCTGTTGCTTAGTGTTAATGAGTGTAATTGTAATATAGCTATTGTTTATTAAGTTTATACATTAAGGTGTGATTTGTTTTGTATATTTCATGCTTATTACTTTTCATATTCTCTGTTTTATAAACAAATAGTAACAGCTGTCTCAGAATGTCAAATTTTGTTAACACTTTACAATGAAGTGTTACCAAATTTGCTTACAAGCTATGAAAACCCCTTCTAATGCACAACATGGGTCAAAAATGACCCCTATTCATTTTCTATGTTATTTCAATCATGGCTGAGTGTTTCTTTGCTGAATCTTTAAAAGAAATGTATTTTATCATTTATTTATTCCAGGTATTCATTAAATATCTTGTTTTTGATTGTCAACAATCATTATGTTTATTTTTTCTTTCTTATTTTATAAACAAACACAGTTTTTGTATGTCTACATCAATTTTAAACACATCAAAAATGACCCATATAGAAACCTTTGCAAATTTTTGCAAGTCGGAACATATTTACTGCAGAAAACTATTCATCCGCCACACATTTCACGTCTCAAAACAGCTGCCTTTGTATATTTGATGGATGAAAGTCATATTATATTTCATAATTTTTATTTTTTGTCATAAACCAATACTGGTCACCCTTTACATCTATCAGTGTTCTTGAAAAGTAACAGTTTTGAACACGGTTTCTGTCCAACAGTGAAAATATATAATAAGTGTATCGATCAACGGTTGAGTATTTGAAAATATTCTTGTGCTTTTGATTTTCTTTATCCAGAGTGTTAGTGGCTGGTCCTCAACAGAACTGAGGTGGATGATGACATCACTGTAAAAAAAGCTGAAAGTATACTTTTCGCACAGTCGAACGCAATTTAAATGTGTATGTGCAACCTGCACATTCAAAGTTACAGAAATCCGGGCGGAAATTATAAAAAGTTACAAAAAATCTGTATGCTGACCCTCACGTATGCATAAAAATTTAAGTATACTTTGGCCTTTAGAAAGGTAATGACACAAAAAAAATTTCATTCAAAAAGAAAGGAAAAATTTAAATAAGGATTTGTTTATTGAGTAATACCTGGAATAATGAATGATGAAATTAATTTATTGTAATATATGCGATATAGAAAATAATAACTCATTCAGGTCACTTTAGACCCATGTTGTATATGTCCAAAACTGTTACTTTTCAGGAACACTGACAGACTTAAAGGGTAACCAGTCGCATTGATTTATGACAAAAAATAAAAAATTATGAAATATATAGCCTAATATATTAAATATAATAAGACTTACATCCATCAAATATACAAAAGTACACAGAAAAATCCCCAGTGTTAAATTAACACCCAAAGTGTACATATGAGTCCATCTTGCCGGGTGTTAAAAAGTAACACTGAAGCAGAGTTAAAGTTAATGAGATAATTGATTGATGATTGAGGGATGATTGACAATTAGTGGTGACACCTGATGTTAATAAGCAGAATCATTGAAGAAACAACAAGAGAAAAAGAGAGAGACACAACAACTACAACTGACTTCCAGCCATTAAACATTATTACACTTATTATTAACCAGTTTGATTTTATTTCTGTCATACATCAACAAAAGTTCTTATTGAGAATTAACAGATGTTTAGATGTTAATGTTTTAATGAAAGTTTAGTTTGAAGTCACCATGATGGTGAAAAGCATTTCCTTTAGTTGTGCTCTTGACTCTATTAATTAACATTTATTTATCTCTGGCTGCTCCAACTTTGTGTTTGTAGAGCACATTTGTTATGGTCAGAGAAACTATGATCTGAGCTGTGATTCCTAAAAGTGCAGTGAGTCAAAGTTGATCAATTTAGATTTACAATGCTTTGGGAAGCACAGTCATAATGGTTGTGTTTTCTCATTGTGAAATGGTCAGATTCATTGATGACATCTAGTATTAACTGGTGATATAGATGTTATATTATTTCTTTATAGTAAATCTCTGTCACCGCTTGAGATCCAGCAGAGCTTTTAAAATTTTAAGTTTTTTTTTTTTAAAGTCAAGTCAAATTTATTTATATAGCGCTTTTTACAATTGGTAATTGTTTCAAAGCAGCTTTACATAATAGAAGCACAGAAAAAAGATAAGTGGTTAAAAATAAGCTGTACAAGCAAGCGTGGTAATATGTAACATATACAAGATGGTGCTACATTAAGCCAATGTCGGCTGACTCCCAGGGGTGGAAAAAACCCCCTAGGAGAAAAACCCAGCGTGCTAACACTGGGAAAAAAGTCCTAGGAGGGAAAAAACCCCTTGGAAGATATATATAATATATGTAAATGGATATGGAGATCAAAATCTGAATTATACAATTTTATTATAGGGATTAAAAATAGATTATATATAAATATATGTAAGCGGATACGGAGATTAAAAATCTGAATTATAGATGCAGCCAGAACTGGATCTGTAGGCCCATTGTCTCCTGGGCCACGTTGTAGTCAGGTCCAGGCACAGGTTCTCCATCTGATCTGGATACGGCCTGGGTCCAGCACCCGGCAAACCTCAGGATAAGCAGAGAGACTGATATTAGCGTAGATGCCATTCTTATTCTGATCTACAGGTATATCTAGTGTTATAGGAAATGTTCTCGGTTCCGGCCGACCTAATTATTGCAGCGTAACAATCCTTTAACGGATTTGAAAAAATGTTTATGGTATTGATAATGTGTTATGTGTATGCAAGAGCAAAGAGATGTGTTTTTAGTCTAGATTTAAACTGACAGAGTGTGTCTGCTTCCCGAACAATGCTAGGAAGATTGTTCCAGAGTTTAGGTGCTAAATAGGAAAAGGATCTGCCGCCTTCGGTTGATTTTGATATTCTGGGTATTATCAACTGGCCTGAATTCTGAGATCGCAATAAACGTGAAGGACTATAATGCACCAAGAGCTCGCTTAGATATTGGGGAGCTAAACCATTTAGAGCTTTATAGGTAAGTAGCAAGATTTTAAAATCTATACGATGTTTAATAGGGAGCCAATGTAATGTTGACAGAACTGGGCTAATATGGTCATACTTTCTGGTTCTAGTAAGAACTCTAGCTGCCGCATTTTGGACCAACTGTAGTCTGTTTAAAAGCCGAGCAGAACAACCACCCAGTAGAGCGTTACAGTAATCTAGTCTTGAGGTCATGAATGCATGAACCAACTGTTCCGCATTTGTCATTGAGAGCATATGTCGTAATTTAGATATATTTTTTAGATGGAAGAAGGCGGTTTTACAGATACTAGACATCAAGAATCAGCATATGACCCTCAACAATGGTGACAATCAAACAAAGTGCTTCATGTTGCAGTGCATGATGGGAGCCACCAATCAAAACTCATCCATGGCTCCCATCATGCATTGCTGCATGAATAAATTATGAAGCTGAATTGTCCTGTAATTTTCGTAGATTGTTCATGTTTGCTTTATTTTTCTGTAGTTTTGTTGTGACAGTAGCTTGTTTTGTGATGTTCAGAGTTGATCTGATTGTCAGTATTTTGTATTTATTTATTGTCACCGTTCTTGAGAATCATATGCTGATTCTTGATGTCTGTGTGTGTTTAAACACTGAAGCTTCAGTGCTTATTGTATAATAAAAAAAAAAAAAAGGAAATTAAAAGCCATACTGTTAGATCTGAAGCTGCATAATCACTGATCTACAATCATTAATACTAAAGCTACACATCAAGCACACAGTCTTTAGACTCTATTTAGACTCTAAACACCCTCAGGCCATTGAATGATGATAAATTCATCATCAAATTATATTGTGACCAGATCATAGTTTTTCTGACCATAACAAATGTGCTTTACAAACACAAAGTTGGAGCAGCCAGAAAAAAATTAATAATAAAAGGTAAAGAGTCAAGAGACCAACTAAAGCAAACGCTGACCTCTTTCATGGTGACTTGAAATGAAACATTCCATAAAACATTAATTAACACCTTTTTTCTCTCCTTCAGTGATTCTGCTTATTAACATCAGGTGTCACCACTAATTGTCAATCATCACTCAATCATCAATCAATTATCTCATTAACTTTAACACTGCTTCAGTGTTACTTTTTAACACCCGGCAAGATGGACTCATATGTACACTTTGGGTGTTAATTTAACACTGGGGATTTTACTGTGTAGCCTTGTTAAGATGTGAAATGTGTGGCAGATGAACAGTTGTCTGCAGTAAATATGTTCGTACTTGCAAAAATTTGCAAATATTAAAGATTTCTACATGGGTCATTTTTGACCCATGTGTGTAAAATTGATGTAGAAACTGATTTTGTTTATCAAGTAAGAAAGAAAAAAGACTTCCATAGTGTATCCCCCCAATACTATGGAAGACAATGGGGCCCATCGACTGGTTACCCATACTCTTCAAAATATCTTCTTTTGAGTTCAACAGAAGAAAGAAATTCATACAGATTTGGAACAACTTGAGGGTGAGTAAATGATGACAGGATTTTCATTGAAAATGAACTATCCCTATTAGCTAACATGAACAAACAATAAACAATACTGTAGATTTTTACAGCATTTATTAAAGGATTAGTTCACTTTGAAATGAAAATTAGCACAAGGAATACCTGGAATACTCAGTCTCACCCTCAAGCCATCCTAGGTGTATATGACTTTCACTTCGGTAAAGTTGGTTTTATATTCGCACATTCGGACTTCTGATAAATTCAGACTTTCCAATAAATGTGCTATAAATGAATGTTTGCGAATTTTAAGCAGCGACATGATATCGACAACCAACGATTGTCAACTTACAACATTTTTCACAGTCGATCAAAACAGGCAAGTATTGTTTTAATGGCATATTTACTTGTGAATGTCCACTGAATGTCCAATGTAGTGTGATTAACAAGCTATTGAATACGGATGTCCGAATGTGCGAATATAAAACCAACTTTACCCAAGTATGACTTTCTTCTTTCTGATGAACATAATGGCAGAAATATTAATAAATATCCTGACGCTTCCGAGCTTTATAATGGCAGTGATGAATATGAGCTGAAGAAAGTGCTTCCATCCACATCCATCCATCATAAATACGTGCTCCACACGGCTCCGGGGGTTCATACAGTCCTTCTGAAGCAAAGCGATGTGTTCGTGTAAAAAAAATATCCTCCGATTTTGTTCATCAGAAAGAAGAAAGTCATATACACCTAGGATGGCTTGAGGGTGAGTAAAGCTTGGGTTAATTTTCATTTCAAAGTGAACTTATCCTTTAGTTTTTGTTCATGTGAGTTTACAAAATATGTTTTGTTCACAGTGTATACAACATTTGCTTTTAAAAATGTTCTGATGAAATTAACAATTAATTTAATTGTTAGTTAATATTAACTCATTAACTCATGTAATGCTAACAAATAATGAGACTTTGAAAAAGTGAACACTACACTGTAAAAAACTGCTGTAAAAAAATGTTGTAACTGTTTTTAAAATTAGCGTAAAAAAAAAGAAAAAAAAAAGAGGTGATCAGATGATGTTAGCCAATTACTAATGGTTGCAATCATCATTTAATGGCCTGATATTGATCTCACCAGAGTCTAATCTATTATTATATAGGTCATGTTTTATATTAATTTTATTGTGTGGAGCACAATGTATACTAATGTTGTTATCAGTCATATTATAGGGGTTATGGTGAGGTTAGATGAATTTGTTTTGGAACTCTGTTTTTGTTATTGAAGATGTAGTAATTTACTTGAAACCCAACATATTGTTTTGATTACCAGAATTATATAATAATCTGGAGGGATTTTATATTGGAATGCAATTCCAATTCTGCTTCAGTGTACATTAATTTTACCCTCGGATTTTACAACTGGTTGTTATTTAATTTTATGTACATGCAGTCTAACCACTAACCTTGACTTTGCATTTGCGCTTCTCTTTTTAGATCACAATTAAATTATTTATTTATTTAGTTAGTTATTTGTTTTTGGAGCGAGAAGACAGAAGAGGGAGACATGATTATATCTGCAGTGAACTTCACTATACATGTAGCATCCACCAACCTCATAACATCTGTATTTTATGAAATTGGCATCCTAGAAATGTATGTCTTTGGCTTCAGTTTCCTGTTGGGTGTTCCTACACTGTTAAACATTGCTGTTAAAAAATGGCCAAATTCTGACAGTAACAAACCATTTTCCATTAAAACAGTAATATACTGTAGAAAATAATGCATTCTGAGTAATATTTGTCATTTTCGAGAAAGTAGCCTACGGGAATATACTGTGAGTTAACAGCGCCCAAAGTCGACACTCAGAGGCTGTTCTAAATCACACCCTATACTCTCACTCACTATTCCCTACATTAGTTCACTAATATAGTCCACTTGACAGAGTTAATTAAAAGAAGTGAGTGAATTCAGACACCGATGAACACCTGGTAAGCAGAATCACTGAAGGACAGAGAAACAAGACCAGAAAAAAAGAGAAGAGACAAGCAGAAACACAAGAACTACAACTGACTAGCTTACAAACCAGTTTGACATCATTTCTTTCATACATGTACAGTTCAGTGTAAGTTCATGTTGAGAATTAACAGATTTGGATGTTGATGTTTTATTGAAAATATTTTTTTTTTTGTATTTTGCAGTCACCATTGTGGTGACCCGTGTCTGCTTTAGTTGGGCTCTTGATTCTTTAACATTAGCTTTCTCTGGCTGAGTTTTTATAAAACACATTTGTTATGGCTGGAAAAAACAACATGAAGTTTATCAGGTTTTTTGGCCGTTATGATGATGCTGTAATCATGTTGGACTTGTCTAATTCACTTTTCACTTTCTCTCTCTAGTCTTTGATATTTTATGTTTATTGATTATACTATGTCGATAATTCAACAGTGTAAGAACCAGCAATATTTCAGAAATCAGTTATTTAGAAGAATATTTAAATCATATAGTGCATAAAATATTTTGAGCTCCTCCATAACTTGGACAGCAGAGACATCAACAATCAGAATATGAATCTCAACAATGGTGACATTCAAAAGTTTAATGTCGCAATGCATGCTGGGTGCCAGCATAGAACAAAACTCCCAGCATACACTGCAGCATGAATAATTTATGCAGCTGAATGGTCCTTTTTTATTGCCACCATTGTTGAGATTGATGTGCTGATTTTTGATATCTGTGTGTCTAAATGTTGCAGCTGTTTTTTGTGCATGGTGTTTAATTTTTTTTTTTTTTTTTTTTTTTTNNATTGTTGTTCTAACTCTTGGTGTAGTTTTGCAATGGTGATAATGAAACACAAGGGATTAAACAGTATGAGTTCAATGAATCAAGATATGATGGTTGCTTTTTCATCAACACATAATTATCAGCACTCAGCGATTTTTTTTTTCTCTACATTTGTTTCAATGGCTGGAAGATTGTTGTAGTTCTTGTGTTTATGCTCACTTTTTTCCCATTGTTCCTCTTTTCAGTGATTCTTGTTAACAGCAGGTGTTCATCATTAATGCTCAATCATCACTTACATACTAACTTAATTATCTCACTGCAACACAGCATCAATGTTACTTTTACTCTGTAGTGTGGACACTAGAGGATGTTCCTTTGGGGTTGAAAGGGTTAAAGGTTGAAGATAAAAAGACACCCACAAAATGTATTTTAACAGTAACAAACTGTAAGTTAAAAAAAAAAAAAAACACAGTTGCCAGTAGTTTAGCGTAAAAGTGAGTTATGGGTCATCATTGTGCTGAAGAGTAGAGCCTGTGCTTAAGTTCGGGAGAAGCTCAAGAGACATTGATGATATACTGCATGTTATTATATTTAACAGATGGTGACTGTAGTTGCTGATGCAGTAAAAATTTCTTTATTTAAAATATTTTTAGAGGATAGTAATGGAATAAGTTAACAGTAATAATATGTTCACAATTTTAGCATATTATAAATATTAGTTTATAAATTTAAATGTCAGTCGGACAATTTGAGGCAGTAGGTGATGAAATTAGTTAACACGAGTTTTAATTTAGTGCATGGTATCTTTACAGTAACATACTGTAGATTACAGTAAATAACTGTACAACCAGCAGTAAATTACTGGCAACAGTGTTGCAACAGTGGCATCACTGGTCATCCTCAGTTTCAGTGTCTGATGTGTGTTGAGCGTTACCTGGCAGTGGTTCATCCTGTAACCTTTCTGAAGTTCAAAACTTTCAGATATCGAGTGATCTGCTGCACTGCTGCTTGGATAATCACTCTTGCATCCTGTTTGTTTTGCATGTTTATTGTAATCTCGCTCAACACTAATCTACATGCATGGTTGTTCGCTGTGCAGTATCTACTTTTCCCCTCTGTTCAGATGTTTTTCCTTGTGGCTGTTCTCAGAGCTCTGAAACAGTCAGGACCAGGAGAAAAAGAGAAAGAGAAGGAAAACCAAATGGAAAAAAAAGAGCATTTAATCACATTCTAATAACTGCTGTGGCCGTGGTTATCATATTCGTCCCATATCAAATTTCAGCATTCTTTTTAACACTGACATATTTTTGCTCTGTGGTTTATTTCCTCAATTAGTTATTTGCTGGATGGATTTTTGCAGCCTGTTCCTTTTCTGTGCCGAACTGGAAAAATCACCTGTTCCTCATAATAATGTACTGTCACTAATTCTTATTTATTAAATTTATTAACATGTTATTACCTAGACAAAATATTTTATTTTTGAACATTCTTTTCTGAATTGAAATTTTCCTCTAAATAAGAATTTATGATCCTAAAACAAGTTAGTGTAGGTAACACGGTCACTTATTTATTCAGAGGTCTACCACTTTAAAACGACTTTAAAGTGATTAAACGTGATTTAAATCTTCATTTGCATACACATTACACTTTTTCTCTGTGTGTTTATCAGATATGGTTTTTACACTTGTTTGTGGTTTGTTTGTTTGTTTGTTTTGAATAAATACTTTCACCATTTTTCCAGATTGAGGGTTGGACTTGGATCACCCTGTTTATTTTGCGACTGTGTAATATTTTCCCTTACTTGAAATCCTTTCATAGTGCATATGAAATTTTGTGTAGTAGAAATTATGTATAGGGTGTTATGTTGTGATACTTAACATATGAAACAATTCATTCATTAAATTTCTCACCTTTGGAATTTAAGACAAGTTGGATTTTTTTATTTTCTTAGCATTTTTCATTTTTAACAACATATTAAGAATTCTAATTCTTTTTGTTTTGTTTTAGATAAGAACATTCTAACTTGTTTAAGTTGAAAATAAGAAAATGGCAGTTAAGAACAATTTTAAGAATGTGTTGTAAATCTGTCCCAAGATCTCATTGGCTGGAAGAGAAAACTGTGAGCTGTTAATGGCTTCAAGAAACAAATAAGCAGTCTATTTGAGGTTTCATGGGTAAGTTAACTGTCACATTAACACAGGCAAGGTTAGTTCTCTACATTTGACTGCATGGAAACAATGACCAGGATGAGGTTTAAGGCAAAGAAATCAAGAAGCCAGGTATGGAAGGGAAGATCAATAATCAATTAAGCTGATTGTGCGAGGAAAGTCATATCCATTGCACTAACTCCAACATGATTGACTGTTGGAATGATAGGATGTTTAATTTTCGGCAAACATGACAGGGCATGTTTTCCAAAAACTTTATTTTTATTCGTTTATAAGACATTGTTACAAGTTTCTTAAAGGATTAGTTCACTTTAAAATGAAAATTACCCCAAGCTTTACTCACCCTCAAGAAAATAAATATATATAGTGCTCAGCGTAAATGAGTACACCCCCTTTGAAAAGTAACATTTTAAACAATATCTCAATGAACACAAAAACAATTTCCAAAATGTTGAAAAGACTAAGTTTAATATAACATCTGTTTAACTTATAACATGAAAGTAAGATTAATAATATAACTTAGATTACACATTTTTCAGTTTTACTCAAATTAAGGTGATGCAAAAATTAGTACACCCACAACAAAAACTACCACATCTAGTTGTTTGTATGGCCTCCATGATTTTTTATGACAGCACCAAGCATGGAATGGACAAATGGCGACATTTTGCAACATCTATCTTTTTCCATTCTTCAAGAATGACCTCTTTTAGAGACTGGATGGAGAGTAATACTCAACTTGTCTCTTCAGAATTCCCCATAGGTGTTCAATTGGGTTCAGATCAGGAGCCACTGAATCCCTTTCACCCTGTTCTTCTTCAGAAATCCAACAGTGACCTTAGATGTGTGTTTAGGATCATTGTCATGTTGGAAAAGTGCACGACGACCAAGGGCACGGAGTGATGGTAGCATCTTCTCTTTCAGAATAGAGCAGTACATCTGTGAATTCATGATGCCATCAGTGAAATGCAGCTCCCGACACCAGCAGCACTCATGCAGCCCCACATAAGGACACTGCCACCACCACGTTTCACTGTAGGCACCATGCACTTTTCTTTGTATTCCTCACCTTTGCGACGCCATACAGTTTTGAAGCCATCAGTTCCAAAAACATTGATCTTGGTCTCATCACTCCAGAGTATAGAGTCCCATAAGTCTTCATCTTTGTCAGCATGGGCCCTGGAAAATTCTAAGCACGCTTTTTTGTGCCTGGGCTTTAGGAGAAGCTTCTTTCGTGGACGACACCCATGCATGCCATTCCTCTGCAGTGTACGGCATATTGTGTCACGGGAAATAGTCACCTCAGTTTGGCTTTCTACTTCTTTAGATAACTGCAGTGAACTTGCATGCTGATTTTCTTCAACCCTTCTCATCAGAAGACGCTCCTGTCGAGGTGTTAACTTCCGTGGACGACCTGGACGTCTCTGTGAGATGGTTGCAGTTCCATCTTTTTTAAATTTTTGTACCGCTTTTGCTACAGAATTCTGACTGATAAGTAAAGCTTTGTTGATCTTCTTGTAGCCTTCACCTTTCTGGTGTAAAGAAATTATTCTCTTTCTCAGGTCTTGTGACATTTCTCTTCTATGTAGTGCCATTGCTGACAGCATGAAATGGGAAAGGGTTTTAACACCCTTTTATAGTCAACTGTCTGCTGGACACCTGTGTAAAGAATAATTAGACTCACCTGTGGTTGAATTCTTGTTAAATTAGACATTTGTAGTCTAAAATTTAGCTTTGCTCCAGAGACTTTTAGTGGGGTGTACTCATTTTTGCATCACCCTAATTTGAGTAAAACTGAAAATGTTGTTCTCTAAGTAATATTATAAACCTTAATTTCATCTTAAAAGTTAAACAGATGTTATATAAAACTTAGTCTTGTCAACATTTTGGAAATTATTTTTGTGTTCATTGAGATATTGTTTAAAATGTTACTTTTCAAAGGGGGTGTACGCTGAGCACTGTATATATATATATATATA